>BGZK01000598.1:0-345458 GCA_005406025.1 Eumeta japonica | reverse complement strand
AGTGTCGACAGTAGCGACATCGCCTTCACGGAACGTTTGCATAGTTTTACGTTGTAACTATGTATGAATGTATGTAGGTATTCACAGACAGACATTCTCATCTAACAGCAGATCTAATTTTGGACTAGTGTACAGCTATTGCGTTAGGTGTACACTGCACGCTAAACTCGCACGCACGTTCATAGATGTGAAGAATGCACACACTGATAGATACATCCCTTCCCGACACACACACACACACACACACACACACACACTTTTTACACCATGTCGAATTAACCGGCCCGCGACGTAAAAGCATGATAGCCGATACGATTTATAGTTATCATGCTTGGTATTAAAACATCTTTCCATGTAAATCCATAAACACTCGCTTGTCTTTCAAATCGTAATAGTAAAATATACTGTTGACAAAGGTATACTATCGTTATTCCCTATAATCATGAAATAGTTCATTTTAAGATTGGATACACACGTGCGCAGACACACCGTCACGCAGCATCCACACAACCACACACTCACACGCAACCTAACGCACACACGCCCTTGCAAACACAGATGTAGGCTTACATCCACAAGGTGAACATGTGCAATTCACAGATAACATATGGGGAAGTTATGGCAACGATAACAATCGTCCCATTGCTGTTCACTATTTGTATTTTTATTACTACAAAATCATGATAATATTCAATTTTGCTTCCCCTTCGGAGGTGGGAAAATATACTGTTGAGAACAACGGTATATCTTTATTACCGCTATGTCACATTACTGTCAATTTTTATAAAATCGAAGATGCGCGTGATTCCCCTAACAAATGCTGTCCCCACTTCCAAATTCGCACTTCTGAATGCTGATCAACCGAATGTCAAACATTTTTAGTTTCATACCTACATACAACACAAAAGATGAGCATTTCCATAAAATTAATGATTGCGCTTGATTCAACTGTACAGGTTAATCCTGAATCTAAAGGTTAAATGCTCCGTAAACTCTTTATATATCATATTCTGTGTTAATTTGTTAGTTTGTTTTAATTAATAATAATCTGGAGATATTAAGTAAAATCTAACGTATTTACCACATAATACATTAACGATCAATTGATAAACTCATTTCTTATTGTGATAGTAACCCACCATTTATTAAATACTGGCAAATTCATGTAATCTCTTATTTACTTGAACACAGTATTTTCAATACATTTAGATAATTTCCATATAGATAAACATTTTTATAATTTAAAACTATTCTTATAATGTGCATTTTTGCTCAAGTTCCATCCAGTACAACCTATAAAAAGGAAATGAGTATTTATTTTGCATCGTCAATACGCCCACGACTATTTTTTTTTACATCCTACGTAGCTATGAAGCATGTAAACTTTTTTTTAGTAGTTAATAATCGTCAAGTCTTTTTTTAGTCATTCAACATTTCAGTAACAATTTTGAGCTTTTTTTTTAATAGTTACTATGTACACACCTATTAGTTTTCTTTTTTTTTTTTAATTTAATGCACGATTTAAGTCACCTAGTATGGACCGCTTTCTAATGTTTAAAATAATTACATATAATATCTAAGTGTGCAAATTCACAGGAGACCTCTATAATTATGTTTATATCTAGACGAATTTTTTTTTACATTACAAAATTCATTACACATGTTTTCTTCACACCGACTTGTGATAATTAAAATTAAATTTCTAATATGCATTTCATTAATCGATCTATGTATTTACATAAATTTTTAAAATTACGCTATGACACATCGTACAATTTTGGCAAACAACGATTTTAATATCCATCAAATAACTTTTAATTTTTATAATTAATATATAATAGCATATTTAAATAATAAGAACGAAAGAATCACTTGCACTACGGAGTCACTAAATTATGAGTTTACAGTGATATTCTTCATCATACTCATTGTTTGCCTTATTTCGTCCATAGTATCATTGCGACACTCGATTGCGAGTATGAACTGAATACGTTATTGGTGGGCGATAATGAGTGTTTAACAAAACTACCAAATTATCATCGACATAATACAAATGCCCCTTCCGCTCTTATTATAATTAAAGTTTTTTTTATATGTATTTCCTCATATTTCTAAAATGTATATAAGAAATACTTTCTACACACGTGGACATCAAGACTTGGTCTTTAAATGTGATTTCATCTAATAACATATCAATATCGGAGTCTAATTTATATATGTGTGTTTATTTGTAAATATTTGGCATTTATGAGATTTATTATATGTATGTAAATTTCTATGTCAGACATTCAATATTATTGGGATTTTTTCCTTAAAGCTTACAATATTTTGAATGATATAGTACTTTCAACATTTATTTCAGAAACTCGCTGCGATTGTCCATACGAACTGATTGAAATACCTTTCAAAACATTCCGCTATGCCGTTGGCTTTAATCTTCGATACCGTGTAAGTCCAGTTTGTCGGTTCAGCTTTGAAATGTGTACCTTCAATTCGATGTTTTCATTTGTACGTAACGATTTTAAGGAATTGCAAATTCCGGTTTTGAAACAGTGCGTCGCATTTCGCGAAATAACTAATTGAATTAATAAATCAAGAATTAAACGGTGAAGTTGTTAAAATTTGATGATTGCAGAGCAATTGTTTCGTTTTCATTGCAAAATTTTTCAGATAAATGTCAAATTGTTTTAAACTTCAATTTTTGGCTTCATTTCATTACTTTCATTTGTTTAATTCAAGAAATCTTGAGCCTAGCTATCCCGTTTTACATTTGATATTGATAACCAAAGTCAAATAGTGTACATAAATAAATATTTCAAAATAAATATCATCCTAATTATATGAGCGATGTGAAAAGATCGAAAAAAAGAATAAAAAAAAATAAAGAAATAAATTTATTAACATAAATTAAGTCGAAACGATTGAGGATATGTTCAACCGGCTTTCATCCATCGGTCGATGGAATATTCCAGAGCCGCCATCCATCTGAAACCACAAAGAGAATATCATTTAAGAACCTATAATTTTGAAGAAATGAATATTATTTAAATACTTATTTATTGAAAGTAAAATATATCGTAAAATCATTTTATAAATCATCGTAGGTATAACATATCGTAAAGTAAAATTTATGAGTCATTGTATAAAATAATATAAACTAGCAAGGGATTAACAAACTGCGACACAAAATTTAGAGCATTCAGTGACGATACTTAGTGTACATAGGTATTTTATTTAGCTATAGAATTCTCGTAAAAACATGTCCCCATTTCAGCACTTATGAAATACTCTATATTATATCTGCTATAAGGTCAAATGTCAGTGAATTTTGCCCAGGAATAACTTTAGTACGAGAGAAATTTGCAAACTTTAAGCAAATAAAATGTTCGTGTTAAATATACACCTGTATTTTAATATCTTTTCGAACGAGCTATAATATTCTCGTAATGACTCTAGAAATTATTTCATGTGCTTTATAATATAAAATAGCTTAAATAACCCTAATGGAATTACAATAGCTTAACTTGAACTTAATTCTGCATTAGTTCCTTAAAAATTGAATATTGTTTGGCGGGCTACTGTACTAATTAGTGTGGTTATTATAGCTCTCCGAGTTTTAAAATAGCTCGTTTTAAAACTCTTCAAATCGCTTATAATATTATTTGGGATATCATAGTTCGATACGGTAAATGAGAGCTTAGAAACTTTTGAATATATTTAAAATCAATGTTATAGCAAAGGAGGCTGAGCGGTGACAATTTACATAATTTCATACTTTTATTTGGAAAGATTTCTCCAAATTACACGTATTAGCAAAAGTTTAATAAGGAATTCATGCTTTCAGAAATATTTAAGTCCAACATTATAGGTACTCTGTTTTTTTTTACAGTCGATAAGAATGAGACCTACGACAGATATAGAAAGAAAATCATACAATCAATCACTACACTTCCATGTTTATCTCACCTATCAATCACAAAACATGTTAACGATTCTCTCCGTATTTCATAAACGTTTTAATTTTTCCTTCCGAATTTCGTAGGTATCGTTAAAGAAAAAAGACCAACAATCCGTTTAACAAAGCGATCTCCAAGATCCATCACCTCTTCTTGTCCATCTCGGACTCGGCGTGGAAGTAGAAGTGCCTCTGCTTGGGCTCCGTGGGCGTCACCTCGAACGCGTACTTCTTGCCGCCCGCGCTGCAGTGCTGCACTCGATATCCGTGCAAACACGCCATGCCTAAAAGTCAACACGGCGAGATATTAACGAAAGCCCTACAGTGGGCGTACGCATACAGTTATCGATGCGGGCGAATGCTTTAAGCTGAGCTTATACAGTACTCGAGTTTCTAACTTGACCATATAGAAACTTGTTAACACGTGTTTGTGATCGGTAAATTACTGATCATTGAAACTTATAGGGTATTCGATTCTTCATCGAGGAATACCTCACATTGCCTAGTGCAAGTAAAGAGAAAAAATTAAAAACAATTAACATAACTAATTTGTAACAATTTTAAAGAATCGATTATGAAAAGGAAGATACGAAATCATTATAAAAAATCATTGTGTCATCTTTCTAAAGTAGCATACTATTAGATTTTCTCAAGAACAATGAAAATTGTTCAGCATTTGAAAAAGGTTCTGATTTAAAGTTTTGAAATAACAGAGTTATTTACCATTTTATAAACTAAGTAACTAAGTAACTACTAATACTATTTAGTAAAAATACATAAGAAAAAAATATACATATTTTGTGTTTGTCAAATGTAATGTGAAAATTGTTTGGCATTTGAAAAAGGTTCTGATTTAAAGTTTTGAAATAACAGAGTTACTTACTATTTTATAAACTAAGTAACTACTATTACTATTTAGTAAAAATACATAAGAAAAAAATATACATATTTTGTGTTTGTCAAATGTAATGTGAAAATTGTTCAGCATTTGAAAAAGGTTCTGATTTAAAGTTTTGAAATAACAGAGTTAGTTACTATTTTATAAACTAAGTAACTACTATTACTATTTAGTAAAAATACATAAGAAAAAAATATACATATTTTGTGTTTGTCAAATGTATGTGAAAATTGTTTGGCATTTGAAAAAGGTTCTGATTTAAAGTTTTGAAATAACAGAGTTACTTACTATTTTATAAACTAAGTAACTACTATTACTATTTAGTAAAAATACATAAGAAAAAAATATACATATTTTGTGTTTGTCAAATGTAATGTGAAAATTGTTCAGCATTTGAAAAAGGTTCTGATTTAAAGTTTTGAAATAACAGAGTTACTTACTATTTTATAAACTAAGTAACTACTATTACTATTTAGTAAAAATACATAAGAAAAAAATGTACATATTTTGTGTTTGTCAAATGTAATGTGAAAATTGTCCAAATAGAGAACAGTTCTTCCATTTTGGATAAGTTGAGGAAATTTGGGTAAGTTGCAATGAAATTATTCAAGAACTTATTATACGATCATTTTTTTTGATATTCAACATAAATATTTGTGAATGTATATAAAGTAGTAGTATGACGTGAAAGGTCGCAATTCGCCTGAAGAACATTTTTTTTCTTTTAATAAGAATAGTTTTTAGTGGTAACAATGACCCACACCACTGGATACTACAAACAGGTAAGATTCCTATTGTAGGTAGTTAATTTACGTCGACGCTTTTCAAAGTTCAGAGAACTTTGCAGGAAATCCAACCAGTCTTCTACTCAATTTTAAATAGATATCCAAGCGATTTCAATTTTATGTAATCAGTCATAGTAGGGTACAGAATTTACCAAACGCGCTTTTGCTGTTGCCGTCGTTGTAGAAGTAGAGACAGGCGTCCTTGAGCACGCAGTAGCGCTTGGCCCACGACTTCCACTTCGAACCCAACTTCATTAAATACCCGAAGCAGTCCGGACGTGGGATAGAGGATGGGGGTAGTTTCATGTTTCGCATCGTCACTTCTAACCAGTTGTCGATCTGCAGCAACAACATCAGGAGAATATAGACCGTGTAAAGTATCAAGCGAGCATGTAAGACTGTTACATAGATAAATTGAAATAATATACAATTAGATAGGGTTTCTTTGGCGGTTTTTATTTAAGCATTTTCATCGTGCGAAGGATCCAATACCTATCTGTTTTGTTGTAAAACAGTGTCGAATGTAGGTTTAGGCAGTAACGTTTGCGTAAAACAATCATAATTAAATAAAATAAAAGAAACGCATTAGGTTTGTTCTTGAAAAATTCATTGGCTAATCAAAAAAACTTAAAAAATACGAAATCATGAAAAGTATAAATAATAGCCTTATGGTTCAAACATTAACCGTGTTATGATTTTTTTTTTTGTTTAGATCTATAGCACTGTGTTTTAGCTATAAAAATGCACAATTTGAAAAAATGGTTATATGGATTCCTTTCATAGCAGATTTAGTTGATACTAAACATCGAAGAATGTCATAAGAAAAAGTTACATTACAACGTAAGTGTAATCAGTTAGTCATGCGTATCTTGTAGTCTCAATTTTCTTTATGTACAATTCTGGGAACAATTATGCAACGAAACAGACTTTCCATTTCTGTTAAGTCGAATTTTTATTGTAACTAAACTATTTATTTTGATGTACGATTATTTAAATTAATTAATAGTTGCAGTACAATTTATCGTTTCATAAACTGATTAATAATATTGTAATAAATTTATATTATAAACTCATTTAGTTAAACTAAAAAAATATTGGCATTTAGTAGATCGTTTATGTACTTATTCTAATTTGTCATTCACTTACCTACAAATAAAAGTATTTTGTTTTTTGTAGTAGATGAAAGGAAAGACCGTTTAAGCGATAAAAATATTTTTTTGCGTTACAAAGTTATCCATAATATATTCAAATTATTCATTTTTTGCGATGGTTAAAATTGGCATCTGGCGTCATGTCGTGTAAACTAATATATATTGCAAAGACTGGTGATTGTATTGCAAAAGTACGTGGTTAGGTGGCGTTGTTCTAAAAAACGAACAGCGCCATCTATCCACGCAATTTATAATTTTAGCTGAATGCAATGGTAGGCAATATTGTTATCAGTATAATTACGTAGTGATTATTGTATGTATTATACGGGATCTATTTTATTAAAATATGAGGAAAAATTAAATGGGATGACGTGCTTTGGGATATCTGGTTGGAACTAAGTTTGTTTCGTTATAATTATATTGTGCATTAAATATTCAATAGGCACAATAAAATAATTTATCATTTTGGAAGTAAATAAATTATTTATCCTTATTAATAATAAAAAAAAAGCAAAAAGCCAACGTCACGCGGTGTTCCCAGGCGGTCACCCATCCAAGTACTGACCGCGCCCGACGCTTCTTAACTTCGGTGATCGGACGAGAACCGGTGTATTCAGCGTGGTATGGACATTGGCAATAATGATAGTAAAATACACGATAACAAGGAGATTTTGAGTTAATTATAGCATTTATGAAGATTTAATATTAAATACTATTCAGCCCAGTCTCTGGAACATAGATAACACTCCTCGGAATAGCTCTATATTTAATCATTTTGCACGTATAATATTATTCACTATCGTGCTAATGATCATTATAAGATTGTAAACAGCCGTTTGTTACGAAATAAAGATTTTGGTCATTGATATAGGTTTTGTTAGTGTTCAATATTGCATCTTAAATAACAAACATTTTTGCATAGTAGAAATTGCTACATCTCTCATGGGCCTTAAAGAATTTCAACCGAATGCCTGAACAGTTTCAACAAATTTACTCTGCACTGCTTCCCGTTAGTCTTCTGGGCACTTGATATAAAAAATAAAAATTCTGAAAGTTTTGGATGTTATCGTCAGTCATAAAGAACGTAGACTTTATCAGACATTAGTTTTCTAAAGTTATATCTAAATTAAATATTTTGTATAGCTATGAATTCTTTACTATACCAATTTGAAGTTTGTCTGGGCTTCAATCATGGGGAAATCCTTTATGTAAGAAGTCCAGCAATTGCTGCCCACTTTAGTTTCATATTGAAATCCCCACAGAACATAATCTTCAGTGAATACCGATTATCTTGGCTTTCTTGCAACATTGTTGGTATGGATTCGTTAACTTTAAACTGCCTTGAAAAAACCGAAATGGACTGAATGAAATGGAATAAAAATGGGAACTGAACTCCAAAGAAAACAACTAATAAATGAGAAAAATGCATTTTGTCCTTGTTTCTTTAATAGGTGGAAAATATAAAAAACAATATGTAGTTTCTTTTTTTGACAAAACGTGCATAGTGTTTTACGACAGAGATATTTTTTGTAAGTAAACGAGCTATTTTTATTTAATATTTGCTATTATTATTTTCAATTACAGCTACAGTTTCATTGCACTGTTATTACCTGATTACTAGCTTCTATGGCGTGGGTTAATACAGCACACCATCTGGCGGCCGCTTCAGCGGTGTCCGCTGCCAACTGCAATCTGGTACCACCGCCGCGTGATAACCGAAACCCGTGAGGACGACCTGCGTCTTCTTCTGTCAGCTGGTAGTTTATCAGCATCAGTGCCCCTACCGGATGTATGCTCTGCAAGAGAGCAATAAAGCGCGTCAACGCATACATACACATAAAAAACAACATGCATATAATGCTTCTTGAAATTATTGTAGCGTTATTGGCGACGATTTGCTAATGTACGGCAGATACAAAACCAATATTTTACATTTTTATTTTCTAATAGTAACTCAATTTCATCATATGTCATAAGTAGAAGTTGTATTGTGCTACTTAATTAAATAAATAATAATAATAAGTGACATAATTTGTACTTATAGAAAATACTAAAATTATGTTTCAAAAATATAATAATTAAATTATGCGTGTATACAAAAATAACGAATTTCTTGTTTCGGACATCCATTAATTATGTGAGTTCAAAGTGGGAGGAAGGAGTCCAATGAAATCTCACGTTAAATTTTAAAGAATCTATATTATTATGTGCATAATAATAATAAAAAAATTAAATTAGAACAATTATTATTAATTTTTTCTTTAACTCGAATACAGTAATGTTATTACTGTGTATGGAGCATTTTACTAAATTCAATAAATTCTTTGTATTATTTTTCTGCTTCATATAAACAAATTTAGTTCTTTAACAGTATGGTAATAAATCTCACGTGAGCGAAAGTAGTGTGGTTTCATAGAATCTCATCAAGAGGAGGGAAAGGTTTGAAATTGAAAGAAAAACATCTAACGTAATTAATGCATGTTCCCAAACGATCCAGTGATTTTATTGTCTAGTCGGACAAATTTCAAAACTAAAATCTGACATTTCATCTTTAATAGCAAATTGGGTAATTCCCCTTTCAGAAAATTGAATAGTCCAATTTAGGACAATCCCTTTACTAACCGTATCAGCCTTATAATAATAGAGGCAGTTATCCCTTTTGAGCACGAACCAGCGCCTCGTCCACCGCACCTGCCCCCTGCCCGGGGCGGCGCGCCACAGGTACCCGGCGAACAGCCCCGCCGCACTGCCCTCGTGAGCCAGAGACGCCACCGCCTCGCATGTCCGCGCTACCTGCTCGTTCCGATACGTTTTATTAGCAAAGAACGGCGAATGCATATAAAATAACTAGCTAGCCGCAAATAGCTTCGCCCGCGTAGAAGTAGTACGTATTCCTTCGTCCTTTATATTGATCTAACTCGTTGACAATCCGTATATCCTTCCTACTTAAATTCTGGTCCCGAAACTGATCCCGATTTTGATGTAGGTCATGCTCTTGTTTCCGATTCTAGTTTCTGCTCGTCATTCCGCTTTTAACTTCGATATCTTTATGAAGCCGGGGAACATCCTAGCATCTAAATAAAATATACAGTAAGTTATTCGATGATAGCTTAGCATTTTATGATTGAAAGTATTTTTGGAAACAGTGTGGCAGTTTCCTTCAATAGTACAAACATGTGAACAAAGACGGAATCAAATGCTAGTAGGCATAACATGAAAACCTTCTTTATGAAAAAACACTTAGATGTGCTAAGTTTGGCGATGATCGGTCAAACGGTGTTGGAGTTTAGTGATGTCATATATACGAACATCGATTTTTGACTATACAGTTTATTTTTTGTATTTTGGGCCTTATAGTAATACCGGGTATGGCTTCGAACCCGCTTCCTTATCCATCCCGGTTTCTATTCTCATTTTGGCTCTATTTAAAATATTACGCATATTAAATAAATTACAGGACCACTTCAGGGGTTGTCTGTTATTTAGTTACTATTAAACAGGGAAATATGAATTAGTGTTTAAAGTGTAATTGAACAAGAATTTTTTTGACCATCTGTAATGGATAGAATTTTTTTTTAATTAATATAAATGTATCAGAAATATGATCCATAAAAATTTTGTATTAATTCGAAAAATGACTAACATTAATGATGAGATACAAATGGAAGAAAATCCTATAAAAGTACTAGTCAAATTATAAAATAACAGTTGTTTATAATGATAAACAACTGTTATTTTATAATTTGACTAGTAGGCTGCATTTTATCATAAATCGGTTCTCAAATATATCCTGCACATATAAACAAAGTAACATAAACATTATTTCTTTTTCATCCCAATTTTCCGTACACGTGAACGACAAGCAACATGGGTTCGACCTTCGAGTATGAAATTACCGCTGTCCAAACGATTAATTAACAAACGCTATTAATTAGACGAATCCTAAATCGAAGAAGAGGTTAGACGACAGCGTTCAGGAAAAATTACACGACGTATACGAGTCCACATATCCTCACTGCTTAAAGATGGGGTCTATTATAAGCCATGGCATACAGATGCCAGACATTGGGTCGTACTAATAAAGCACACTTAAGTGCAGCGTTCCATCTTGAAAGTGGAAAGAGCAAGACAGTTATAGTGCTCCGCTAATGAAAATAATATATGTCTCGCTTCCACGTTACTTCTTGAGATGGCGCATCATTTGAATGACGTTTATTAATACGACCCTTAGTCTCCCAGTATCGATCTCGGAAATAAGCTTAGCAAAGAAAAGTGCCATACAACAGCCAGAGTAACCGATACAGCTCACGCCATCGGCAAGTTGAAATAACAATGGACAGACTATAATGCTTGTAGAACGTAAGACCGTTAAACAAGGAAGGTTCTCTAATGACAGACCACCAACCGACGCAGCATGAAACTGCCTTTAACTGGGTAGAATGAGGACCTCGCAAAGGTTGTGAGTTTCAATTGTAACAGGTCATCCGAGATTGAACGTCATAGGCAATCTTGAGTAAATGCTTAAGCAGTAGACGTCCAATAGCTGAAAGGGATGAACCAACGAATCGACGCAGTTCAGTTCATTCGGTAACCATTTTCTTTTCCTTCAATCTCATATGACAATACTTCCCTGATTCACTCGACTAACGTCCGACCAGTATACGAATTTTGTATTCATAAAAAATGGTACGAATTAAATAAAGCAGAACAGTTCAACCTTCATGATGTTCCAAAATTGTCTCAAATGGGTGACGTGTAAAAAAATCGGAGTAGATAATTTTTAATCATGAAATCCGACACTACTTATGAAGCGGTTATATTAGCCGTTTCAAAAATGTTTCTGTTTTTGTAAACGTAAATCGAAATATTGCTTGTGATTTCTTAATTGTTTAACTGATGCATACCCACCTCTAACTCTAATATTTCAGAACCAGCATGAGCTATCTTCACTACCTCTGAATGAGACTTATCTAATACGTTGATTCCTGAAAAAAAAAATAATTCGTAAGTTGATCTTTTTTTCAATAACTTAAAATCATATTTTTGTAATAGTGGATAATTCAGATACCATAAATTTCTTCCGATAACAAGGATATTTTAATTTTGCCAACACAGTTTTACTATTTTGAAAATTCATTCATAGTAATTGCGAAAAGATTTGTTATAAGCCTGAGGCGAATTCCTTTCGAACGTACAAATTTCGACTGTCGTAGTTCATTAAGTATACTCTTTAAAGTTGATGAAATGCCAAGGTAAATAACAGTCTCATGAATATGTATTTTATAAATAACAAGTAAATATTTTAGAAACTTCGAACTCTATTATTCTGTTACCGTTCACAGCTATCACTATATCGCCGACTTCCAGGCCCGAGGTCTCGGCGGGCGTGTCCGGCTCTATCGCCGACACCACCACCGGCTTGCTGCCGTGGATCCTGAAGCCGAACTCCTCGCTGCCCCGGCGCACCACCACCGTTTTGTCGCTTTCTGTGAAGGAAGTAAATCGAAGTGATGTACCGCGATATCATTTTCCTGGTTACCACTCTAGTTTTCTCTCTCGTTTTAGAGGTCTGGCACGAAAGAGTCGGCAAAGAAATAGTTAATATATTCGACAAGTTTACTTTAAAAACGCCTCGTCGGATAGTGAGGCGAATTGCATCGTGTTTTGTTAAGATATCGACCGCGTTAACAGGATTATCTGTATTCAATGGACAGCCGATTAACAATCAATAGGCTGTTAAAAGCTGTTGAAGTGTGTGGACTCTAAATCGATCGCACATTGAACTATAATCGAGATGATTTTGAATTCCAACACTCTATCAGTTGCCGTTAAAAAGTTATTAATCATTCTTATTACCTGCGCGCACATAGCTTTCTTTTAGGAAGTATCAATCATCAAATATTAAATATCAACAAAAAAAATTTATAATTGAACAGATCCTGTCGCACGTCCTATATACCACATGCAATATTATGATAAAGAAACTGAATCATTTATATCATTTGCATGTTTGTTTCTTAGTATAAAAATAACTTTTCAGCGTGCATTTGTCTGTCTGTATGACTGCGCTAATGTCCATAACAAAGAGTATATTTTTATGCGATCTTCATATTATTATTTGCATTCCTAGAGAAAGTTCAATCTCTAGTATTATACGAGGTCGGAGAAAATTTTTTATTGTATTATATAAGAGAAAAGTTGCAGTAAAATCTTTTTGGTTGTGCTGTTTGTATCTGGTTAGTTTTGTTGCCATCAATTAGAATAATTTAAAAAAAAAGTAAAAACGGTGTCCTGTCATTTTTAATGAGTCAATCTAATATACAAATTCGATACGTTTTGAAGTTTTATTACAAAAAAAAAGAAAAAATGCGACACAAGCCCCGAAAAAAAAATTATGACATTTATGGATCTAAAGCAGTGTCGGTAAGAGTAATATAAAACTGGTTCAAGTGTTTTCAGTCCAATAATTTGATGTTAAAGGTGAATCATACTTTGGTCTATCTGTTACGGATGAAGTCGATGCCATTTTGGAAATATAGAATAATATCGGCACGTTCTTACGATATAGCTGAAAAGCTGGGAATTTACCACAAAATAGTTTTGAGCCGTTTGAAATACCTGCATACACAAAAAAGCTCGATGATTGTGTCCCAAGCGAGCTTACTGAAAGAAATCTAATGAATTGTGTATTGATTTGCGATTCTCTGTTGAAACTTAATGAAACCGAACCGTTTCTAAAAATTACCATCACTGGTGATGAAAGTAGATTACATACAACAAGAACGTGCGAAAAGTTTGTGGTCAAAATGGAAGCAAATTTTACAGACTATAACGAAACTCGGATCAACTCGCATAAGTTGATGTTATGTGTGTGGTGGGATTGGAAGGACATTATTCATTATGAGCTGTTACCGCCGAGAAAATCCATCAATTCGTATCTCTACTGCTAACAGCTGATAAAACTCAAGCAAGAAGTAAAGAGGAAAGCGACCGGAATTGATAAACAGAAAGGGTGTCGTTTTTCACCGTGCTATCGCCAGACCACACACAACTTTAGAGCAAATATGAAGAGAGTTTGATTGGAAAGTGTTAACGCATGCACTGTATAGCTCTAATTATGCACCTTCAGATTTTTACCTTTTTCGGTCTCTTAAGAATTCTTTAAGTAATGTTAGGTTAATATCAAGCGAGGACTGTTAAAACTATTTGTTGCAGTTTTTTGATCAGAGATTCCAAAATTTCTATAGCAATGGGATTATGTTACTACCTACGATATGGAAAAAAAGTTATTTAACAAAATTGCATATGTATATTATAATTAAATACAAATAAAATACGATGAAAAACTATCTTTAATTTCTATATGAAATAAGAAAAAAATTTTTTTCCGACCTTATGTATCGAAAATTTACTTTAATTTTTTATTTAATTTTTAGGAATTGAGTACTGACGTTTTGAAACGACCCATGAAAGTAGAAACAATAACCTATATTTAGCACGTTCTTGTACGACGTAGTGTAAAGTACAAGTTCACGCCCTGATAGCCTAGACTTATAATGTTGTTAAGCGTTTAATTAAACAATAAAATCCAGCCTATAGCCTTCATACCGCTTACTAAATGTTTAAATATATACGGCAATAATAAAGAATACCGATTCGCGGTCGTAGACTTACGATCGTGCGACTACCTTGACATACATCCGTACACTTGACTCTAGCGGTGGGTATCCATTAATATCGAGATTCGGGCGTCGGCGGGCCGGGCCGCTTTCGCTAAACGGCGCTGGCGGCGCTCCAAATGCCGCGACTTGACTTTCGATTCATTCACGTAATTCGCGCATCTCGAAAGCGATGACGTCAGCCCGCCTCGTGCTTTATCGGTTCGTGGCATGAGCGCCGGCTAAATTACTTTCAGGGGGTTGCATATTAATAAGAAAAAAAAACATATTTGTTTTTTTCGCTTTATTTTTTCCCGAACCGGCGAACAGGTGAGTGCAAATGCATCCCCCTTGCGTCTTTCTTCCGGCGTCCATGGTTGGAAGGATATTATTGGTCAATATTAATTATTGATAAATTACAGTACAAAATTGTTTTTTAGTGTGTGAAATATTGTTTAAGTAACTAGTAGGCAAAACCTAATTAGTATGCATTACTATCAAGAGAATATTACTTTTTATGTAAAAAATAAATTTTACCATGATAAAGA
The DNA here is from genome assembly GCA_005406025.1 of Eumeta japonica. Classification (NCBI taxonomy): domain Eukaryota; kingdom Metazoa; phylum Arthropoda; class Insecta; order Lepidoptera; family Psychidae; genus Eumeta; species Eumeta japonica. The sequence goes on along the minus strand of BGZK01000598.1, from coordinate 330,463 downwards.
AATATTCAACTTTATAGAGTTTAAGACATTGAAATTTTATAATATAAACAAAAAACATTTATAGCTTTGACAGTTCTGTCTTCCTCACATTATATCCATTGGCATACAACAGATAAACGATTTTTTAAGTGAATTTTCCAAACAGACATTCCAAATGATGGAGTGACCCCTTCCAGTTCCTATGAATTAGGAAGCTGAAATCAAAAATATTTGTGATTGGCGATGAACTTTAAACTAACAGAAGACATAATATACAAATATAAACAAAGGTTACAATATTATTTAGTTGATTTAATATGATAAAAAATAAATGAACATGAAATAAATAGTAATTACAAAATTAATATAAACTGACGCTTTCGCCTAATATTCGTTTTTCATCACATATGTTCACTCTGTAAATTTGTTTTGATAATGTATTATACTTTCAGTTATCTTCTCGATATGGCGAAATCGCCACAATATGGAAGGGTCGACAAGGATCACCCTAGAAGGTTTTATGGCGATCAAATTGGTGGAATATTAAAAATGGGCCAAATTGGTTATACGAAACCGAAGAGCTTGCATGAAACGGTTGATGGATGTAAGGTGAAGCAAGAGAGAAACGCAAATAATCATACCATGTGGAAATCTGTAGTCTCTGCCTAGCAATAGGAAATTGGCGTTAATTTATAATAATAAAAATAATAATATTACTTTTCATAATAATCATAAAAAATAATTGGCTTTCTAACGAATACCAAATAAGTAAAAAAATGATAATTCTACCAGAAAATAAAAATAATTATTTTTACAATAAAATAAAATTTATTATGAAAATCAATTATTATTAATAATAATAATAAATAATATAGACTCACGCCAGGAGGGTAGGCAGAGACTATAGATTTCCACATGGTACGATCTTTGTATATCTCTCTAGTCTCACTGACATCCATAAATCTTTTCATGCAGGGTCGTCGGTTTCGGGTGCTTAAAATTCGGCCCTTTTTTAATATGCTACCGATTTGATCTGCATAGGATTTTCTAGGGCGACCCTTGCCGACTTTTCCATCACACACATTCACTCTATAGATTTATTTTGTCAGTCTACTTTCATTCATTAAATTATTACTGTGGCACTGTGAATTGTAAGAATTGTTTTAAGACTTATTTGAGTGTTTAGTATGTTAATCAAGGAACCAAGGCTTAACGTTTAATTCATCTTCAGTGAGAATATATGGCAATGATAAGTTTTGAAAAATGACAATAACAAAAAAAAAAAACATAAATCAAAGTTATAATAGAAGCATGTTGATTACAAAACTCTATCGGACGTTCCGACTTTGACGACTTTGATTAGCACATTGTTCTAATTAATAAAAGTCATTACGTTAATTATTCAATTGAGTGTCTTTGTATTTATTCATTATTCAATTTAAAGTCACTTTATCAATTATTCAATTGACCAGCACAGAGTCATTTTAAAAATTTTGTAATAATAAATAATCTAATATAGAACCTAAAAAAGTATTTCAGACAGACACGTAGTCTTTTGCACAATACGAAGTATTAGTAAAAAATAATAATTAAGTATTAGTAAATATACTAGTTAAAAAATCTTCTAGTATTTTACCGCAAGGCTCCACAGCGACCAGCTTATTCACTTGGCACTGTCTGCACCACAACAATAACATAAGTTTGAATATCTCCTCCAATTTCTGTCTAAGGCTCCCCTTGAGACCCAGAAATTTGTCTTGAACTAAATAAAAAAAAACATGCAACAAATGAACGAATGAATAAGAAGGTAACGAGAAAAAGAAGAAATCACAACAAAACTCACATGACCGCATCTTTCAACGTTCTCGGACGATGGACGTACAAAGTTTGATATTACGCAACTAAAACCAAGCGACACTTAATTATATTTTAACTCTATAGATATTGTTTTTGATTTTCTCAAATGCCGGACAGACAAACAAGTTTTGAACAGACGTCCTATTACGTAAAACAGCCGGCCGAGCAGCTGGTGTCCGGCGGCGGCGTGACCGTACTGAAATACGAACGTCCCAAATGCTTTCAGGAGTAAATTTAGTCCGCTACGCGTCAACAGCTCGTAGTTCTTTCTCTCGTAGAAAACTAGTCGAGCGACCCGGTTTTACGCAGGTAAGTTGGAACTGACCAAAGGGATTTAATATACATATTCAATTTTCTTTTGAATTAATATTGGAATTTCGTATACGAAGTTATGAGCGGTTGAATTATTAAATGAAAAATTTACAGACACCGTGCGTATATCAGTTTGTAGCTTCATGCCTTAGTATGCTGATTGATCATAACGCGTTTGCTTCTCCTCATAAATACATCTCATAATTTTAAATACAATATTGATTAAATTAATTTACTTTAGCTTCTCAATAATGCTACTAAAAATATATATATAGAAGAAACGGCCTGAACGGTTATTGACCTCAGACGTCAGCTTACCTGCATGTAAGCTGACGACGCGTGTCGTCGGTCGGTTTTACTACACCGAAAGCAATAACTGACACTATTATAAGAGACTGATTTATTAATAGTCTGCTATTAAATTCGCAACATTCTCAATAGTTTTCCTCCACAGCGAAAAAATGAGTGAAGAGAAAAAGATTACGTCGGGTAACGCAAGGAAAATACCGATCTCAATGACCTTCCAATCTCTGAATTTATTACTTCCTCAAGGATAAGACGTCCGACCTTATCCTCGAGAAAGTAATAAATTCAGATCGAAATCATTAGCACTTGTCGAAGATTAACCTTCAAAAGTGACATCACCAAAGCGAACTACAAAACGACTTGGAATTCATTATACAAAAGACACAATAATTTTAGGCTATAAGCAAACGGCCACGTTCAACTTTGTTCCGTTTGTTTTCGATAAAAAAAATACGCAATTTGAAAAGAATAGTGCCGACCGATTTGCTATTTAATTGATTTGACTAATAAAATATCAAGGTGTTCCACCAGTCCACTCAGCACTGGGACACCTTTATCATGTGCATAATTTTCCAAAAATTAATTAACGATCTCACAGAATACATTCGTGGAGTAGCAGTTTCCGCTTTTGAATTTCGTCCAGTAAGTGAGAGTTCCGGTGGTCCACAAGTTAATTATGTCATTAAAAGAATTCGTGGACAACATACGGCACCAATCAGATCAGAAGTCAAAGGAATACGAATTGAAAGCTGTAAAAAAATATGTAAAACATGCATTAAAAAAAAAGCAATAAGCGCTGGGTAGAATGTCGTAACAGTTTTTCAGAAGCTCCCATATCAATTCAATTTACAAAATTATGAGTAACAGGGTCGACTTGTTAGAAACTTTAAATGAAAGTAAAGTCTAAAATTTGGAAAAACGATGGTCAAAAGCTCTGAATTGATTTTCAACGAATTGGACAAAAATATTCATTATAAAAGCGAATAAAATTCAATATATATGCTCCGTGTGTAAAATCGATCAATTACTATTATACAATAGCAACATCGATTAATTAATTTTAGGAATGTTTATTTTGTCCAATAGAAGTTACAAAAATTTTATGCTAGACGGTATTGTAAATATTTATTATTTAAAGAATACAATGTACCGAAAATATTTTATTTTATAAGTCATTGCGTTGATTTGTTAATGCGTGAAATACTGTAAATGAAAAACAGTAATGGAAAAAGATCAATTTTGATCACAGATAATTTGCATTATCTCAATTTCCGTTCATAGCATTGACATATTAAACTTACTATTATATTAGAAATCTCTGAAAAAAATTAAACACACGTGTATTATTCGAACCCCGTTTTTCTACAAGTATATCCGGAGCCGGATTATTTGTTGTAACCGAAACATCGTGACTATTGTCAAGTTGATGTTTAATTTTTTGTCACTTAATGGAGGAGAAATCCAATTTCTCCTCGTCTCCGCGTATTCAGCGACGTTGCAAATAATACGTCACCGCGAGAAAAAAACGTCTATAAATACGTTCGAATACGCGGGATACAGTCTTAAAATACCCGTGACGCTATTTAAAATAGTGACAGCGGAGTGGATACAATAGCGTCGCACGCGCAACCGAGCCGAATCGCTTGTATAGTATTATTCACGCTAATGAGTGTGACGTCATTTTGTGTGAAATTCAACAATTCTTTAGTGTTCGAATAACTTCCCATTGGCTTTGTGTAAACTTCTAATCTTGGTAGATAAACAGAAAGTGCGGTTATAAATAAATATCTAAGCGTTTATTAAAGCACACCGGTGCTAGTAGGTCGGGGAAGGCAAAAATAATACTATACGAAGTCTGTCAATATAAAACGTTTACAGTATCAAATATACAACGCACCTGTTCTGATAATTTTGTGGCAAATTAAAAAATTTCAAATTTATAAGATTTTTATTTCATAGGTTATAAAGTAATAACTGAAATAGGTCATAATTTTCTTATAAATTTACATTACATAAATTTACATCGTTCTTTGTGCACAAACAAAATTACGTCTCAATTGAGTTATACTGAAGCACTAGAAGTTAATTTAACGTGCTAGGAATAGAAGTCTATCGGTTGGTGATGGTTTAAAAAATAATAGATATTTTTCTGTATAAAATTGAGAAAGATTTATTAAGTAAAGAAATAAAGTTATATTTATTCTATTGTTAAAATCATTTTATTTCTATACTCTAATAATTTACTAATTTGAAGATTAAAAAAAAAAAATTTTTTTGAAGTAACTAGACTATTCAATATCGGCACTTTTGGATATTGACTATATTGATGACCTGAATTTTTAAAAACAATTTGCATAAATATGGGACCATGTGGAAATTCATAGTCTCTGCCTGCGCTTCTGCGGGAAATCGACGAGAGTTTATATCATTATTACAGGAATATTTAAATTAAGGTGCACATTCTTCTGTTCGAGGTAAAAAGTCTAGTATTAGCACCCTTTCGAAAAATTATACTTTTTCTAATTTTACGTAGTACGCAAACCGAGTATCCGAGAAATTACTAAGGAAACGACTACAAATCCGCTTATTATCGCGGATCTTATATAAATTTTGCGATACGCACCGAACGAGGACTCCGCCTGCCTCCTGTACATCTGTATGCAGGCGCGCCGGTGCACCAGCCGGTGCGTCAGCGCCACGTACTTCTTGTTGAATTCCGTCTCAGATTCGGTGGCCTCGTCGCCGTGTGAACGCTCCGATGTCTCTGCTTAGAAATAGTCGAATTAAGGATTAAAACTGAACAGTATTTACAGAAAAATAGAACAAGTCTTTATTATATTTTTCATTGATTTATTCTTTGTTTAATGAAATATTTGATCGTAAGTGATAGTCGTTATTTCCAAAACACCGATGTATATAACGATATATAAAATTGTGATATTAAATAAGATATAGCATAGATAGGCGCACACCCCTAAATGAAAGAAAACGTCCAAGGGTTTTATGGTGGGATCGAATTGCATAAGGTTGAAATTTACTACGTTTTAACATTTATACCAGAACTGCCTCGAATTAAAACCAAAATTCGTCAAGGTATTCTTAGCTTTGTTATCGGAAGAGGTTAGGTCGACCGGAAAACAGGTGTCGTCGGTAATTTCACCCGTCAAATAATAAATGCTCTTGGATTGCTGCATATCGCTGATGGACAAAACAAACAAGACGGCGAACAACGAGTGTTAGCTGATACGAGTACGAAATTATTATATTATTTTCTTAACATTATTTCGTGTTAAATTTTTCTGACATTTAAAATGAAAAAAAAAAATATTAGTGAAAGCGTAGTCAATTAATGGAACTATACAAAAGGGCGACGACAAATAATTCGGATTCATGTAATATTGTCAAGGTTTGTACTGGCTGGTGCAACTCTAATCCAGTGCACTTCTCGTTCGGGCAGCAGGATCCAATTGCCGCACCACCATGGTGCTGCGTACACGCCTCTTTCTTCGACTTTATTTTCTGCACCGTCCGAACTCACGGAATATTCTTCGTTTTCTGAAAGCATTTGCAGAATTTTACTTCTACCTCAATCATTATCTTTATTTATTACTTAAAATAAAAGCGTTTTATTTTAAGTTATAAATAATGACATTATAGTATTAAAATGTTGATTTAATAATGAAAAAGGATTGAATAAACATGAAGATCATATTTTAATTCACTCCCACATTAAAATAATTCATTCTATTTCTACTTTTTTATCGCTAAAGAACTCTGATGTGTTCTTGCTAATATTGTCACATTGGAATTATATAATTGTATAGTATAGAATTGGAATTATATAAATATAGTACAGGAAGGCTAATAATTCATTTTTATTCCATGTATACTAAGTTTAATAATAGCTATTGAAGAATAGTTTCTAGTGACAAATTACAGTATTATTGCGTAACTCCAAATCGTTATATAGTTCTGTGAGTTCCATCATCAACTAAGCAGCATGCTAAAACTTAAGTAACTAAACAAAAAGAGCTCAAACGCACTATACGTGCCTACAATATTTGAGAATATTCCTCGATTTCCCAGGAATCAATGATCTGATCCTGACTTTGTGACTGTGGAACCATCTCGAGAGTTTTTTTTTAAACGAAAAGAAATCGAAATCGGTCCCCAATTGAACAAAATACATATAGCACGAATATAGAACATTCTCCTTTTTTGAAGTCGGTTAATAGAAATCGACACCTAAAGACCATATATCCACACCATATCCAGCAATAATCGAAATAAAGACAAGAAGCTAAGTTCAGGCGGGCAGAGTCACGGGCAATAGTTAGTTCTCCATATTTACACATCCATTCATGTTGACAAGTCCAATGTATCACTCTTATTTAGGTAACCTGTGAGAAATATGCCGCAACCACCATATAATTCGCCTATGTTATTTTATTATACGTGAACTTTTTATCCTCTTATAACAGTAGTGACGTAATTACGTAAATTTCGAAAAATATATTGACAATATTGCTTCGACATTATTAAAAGTGGTTTCGAGATATTTCATAGAGTTGTCATACGTTGTGTCACAGGAACATTTTTACAGTACGCACTTTGATTTAATCAAATTATTTAAATGTTATATTTAATTAATTTGATTAGTCTGTAGCATAAAGGCAGTGTGAATCATCACCGTCCGGATCCACACTTGCACTGGACCCCGCTAGTTTATCCAAGCTATTGCCTGCCGAACGCGCTATCCTTGTGGCTTGTTGTTTCTCATTGGCGGCGTATTCTTCTTTTCCACGTTCCTCAGACTGACAAAAAGAAATATTATTGATTAGGAAAACTTGGAAAACCGATTTTGATGTGAAACATCTATTCGAGCGCTTTGATAGTAAAATCGACCGAATGGCGTGACAGATGAGTCATAGCGTCACACTCCTCACTACGCGGCCGCTCTCGACTCGTTTATGTGCGTGCGCGTGTATACTATACACTGATACTTCTCTGTGTGAGCTGTATTCCTATGTTTCTATTTGACTATCTATAGTATACTTGACACGTATACCGTTTGTATACACGCGTCGTATTGTTGTTTACAATATAATTGTTTTTAAAGCGTTTAAGGATTTCGAATCAGTTATAATATTATCAAATCGAAACATGAGTGACAGTGATTATCAAGTCACCAAAAGAAACAGTTATTTCAATTGTCATCGGCCAATCATTTCTTTAATACCGTCTATAACACCTTCAACAGATACTATTACAGAAATTACAAAAGATACATCAAACAAAATGCTGTACCTCACTTTTAAAACATATTTAATATTCTATTCATATATATGTATGTACATACATTGTAATTATGATAATTAAAATGATAAGAAAAATAAAATCGATATCATTGATAAAACTATAATTTATCTTAACTTTATTTCATCTTTTGTTATAGATTTTTATTCATTATGAAACCTAATATTAAGTGTTTCCGGGTGTCTCGTGACGGCCATCCTTTTTTTATTTGATCACTTTGTATTCAACTTTATTAATTACATTTTAATAAAGTGCAATTTTAAATTTCAAATCTTTGGTTTGGCTAACCTTCAATTTTATTTTGTTACGTAATTATGTAAAAATAACATTGACATCAGTCAATAGTTTGACAGTCAAAATGATGTGGAAGTTGATATATTGTATAATATTTTTACTAATGAAAAAAACAGTAATTTGTGATGACAAAGAAAAAGTTGAGATAGGAAACGATGAATTAGAGGAAATTACTACGGGACCAAAAACCACCGGAACAGATGAAACTAAGGATGAGGTCTTTCAAAGACCCGATGAAAATTGGATTTCTTCTGCGTTGCAGGACATAGCATATTATTTACGTCAGCATAAATTCAACGAATGGGATCGCAGATATTACATTGAAAAACCAAAGGAAGATACTAAGATAGGTTATTATAAGGCGTTCCCAGTACCGTCTTTACGTTCTTTGCACTGGAAAGTTTATGAGAACTGCGTTTCTGATTTCTATAAATGTTTAACTTATTTGCACAGTGTTATAGAAACTGCTCCTCTGGTAAGATCAGATGACACAACCACGGTTTTGAATGAAAATAATAGTACTTATAACGAAAGTATGGTAGAAGAAATGGACAAAGAATGCAAGACAGTATTTCAAAGCTCCGATAAAAGTGGACTTCCGTTTGAGGGGCCATTGGAAAGATTCCAATGGAGAACTACTGCGTTATATTATATGTGTTGGTTCACAATGTTAGAGGTTCCAGTTTTGACTATGCTCGGAGAACGATGTGACAATTTCGCTAATTGTTTGGATTCCGAATATGGTTCCCAAAATAAAGACATTAGGGCAGACGATCGAATGTCTTTTTCTTGTGCCCTATATAGTTTTTGTCCAGATCCATGTTGTCCTGTTAAACATATTGCATCTTTATCAGAATGTTATGAAAGTAAAATTAATCCATGCTATGCCGAAAATAATGAAAGACAACCCAAAGATCGTCTATGTGTATTTAATCAAAAAGAAAATCAAAATTTCAGGGATATTATTGCAAATAGGTGGAATGTTTCTTGTTATTGCACAAAGAAAAATTACCGTTGGAAATCTCAATTTGGAATATGTGTAGATATAAATGAGTGCATTACAGGAGAACACCATTGTAACAGCAATTCTGAAGATTGTCTAAATCTTCCGGGTTCTTTTCGGTGTATTTGTAAATGGAGTTTTGGCTATGACGACAAAACAAAGAAATGTATTAAGAAGGATATTTTTCAAGAGTCTTCTTTCGATATTAAGAAAAATTATTTTGAATTTAAAGAAAAATTGAAACATTTTATTAAAAGTGTTATAGATTTCCTAAATATATTAAAATAAATGTTCCTTTTGACGCAAAATGTATTTCATTTTATCAAAAAAAACTTCAAAAGTATGTAAGTATTGCAGTATTCACGTACTTTTAAATACCATTCAAAATATAAATACAACCTTAGCTCGAACGTCTTGTCTGTGTCGGTGATGATGCCTTGTTTTATCTTCAGATCTATATCGTTTATCCAATTTTTTGTACAATCGAGCTCCGCTTCCTGGACGTTTCCCAGAACTAGCTGGGGAATCAGCAAAGCCTGCTGGTGCAGGTACAATATCAGGAGTCGCGTCGGCGAACGATTCCTGTGCAAATTGTACACATTGATTAAAAGGTACCAATGTTTTTATTTCTATTTTACATACAATAAGACCACCATGCAAAACATGTTCTCTTTGTTATTACTTACACTTGCATCAGTGTGTGACGTTTTGGAGGCGCGGCTGTCGTGCTCGTGGGTGGCGGCCGTTACGATGTGGACCTCCTTTCCGCAATGCAGACAATGCGCTTTGGCTTCACCATCGGCCGCCGCCAAACTCGGATCGGCTTGTTCTGAGTAGAACACAGAGTCCGACCCTGGTGACACTGAGCGGAGCGATTCCGCCGAAGCCGCTTTACCGAATTTCGCTTCTAAGCAAAGCAAGAAATTCAGACTATTTATAATACAGAGTACTACAATTTACTTTTACTTAATAGAAGTTTACTAACAGAAGGTTCAAAGCAATAAAGCGATTTTCAGCATGCTTTGAACTAGTAATTTTGAAAACAAAAATTACCTCTCTCTGCATTCTTGCTTTTAGACCTTGGTGACATTGTAGGGCTTTTAATGTAGCGTAGAGGTGTAAGACGAGATCCGGCACTTGCTAAGGTTCGTGAGGTTTCTAAGAATATATTTTAATTATAAATAATTTTTATGACGCATTTTTCTAGTTTATTATGTAGTACTGACTAACCGATATCCTCAGCTTCTAATGAACTTAAGCCAGCTACTGTCGGCATAGACTGTTTTCTCCGAGGAAGACTCCCAGGTAGAGATATGCTTTCATTTGATCCGCTTTTCCGTCTCGTTCTTAGAAAAATTCAAAGTAGTAAATCATGATTAAAATTAAAATTAGAACTCGACAATCCTGAAACGGGCTTACCTATAAGAATGGCAATTTCCTGATATTGGTGATTTTGCTAAACAAGAATTAGCACCAGTTTTTCTTCTTGGACTGTCTCTTAATCGTCTATGTTTCCTAGGTGAAACGTTCCCATTTCCTGTCACCCCTAAAATGTTTTAATATTATCAAGTTAACTGAATATTACACAGCAAATCATCAGAAAGTAAAGTTTATATTGCACATTTATATTTTTTAATTCCTTGTTTATAATAACAAATTATTTGCATATTAATTTTGTCCAAAGTAACAAAGTTAGGAATATTTTTTTAAACAATGAATAGAATAGATTACCATCTTTCCTATATTGTTCACTAGAGTCATCAGACGTGGGTATATTTAAATGTAATTTCATGTTTGGTCCCGAACCTTCTCGTCTTTCAAAATGTTGTGGTCGATAAATATGTCCATTGCTATCGAATACCTTATTTTGTGTCGGACTCTTTGCTTTTAACTTTGTGCGTTTAACGTGACGCTCTCTATCATTTTGCCTTTTTGATTCAGAATCTTTGTCTTTAAATACTTTTTCTAAATCTATTGTATCTCTAGGAGATGATTGAACACTTCGCGATTTTTCCGCGAAATGAGTTTAACATTTTTTCCTATTATCTGCATTTTTATCTTCATATTGTGACTTTCCATTAGCAGTTTTAATCATACTGCGCTCTGAACGATTATTAACCGTATCCGTATCCTTCGATTTTTTACTCCAGTCGTCTTGGGAAGTAGAAATAGAATCATCATAAGACTTAGAAAATTCTAAAGTAAACGTTTTCTTTTTCCTTCTTTTCTCATCTGCCACCCAACTTCTACTTGAACTTCTATACTTCTGAGAATGTTTATAAGCTGAAAAGATTTCATTATTGATAAAACTGAAAATAATGCACATAGGACAAATAAAAAACTGAAATCTGATATATACTTAAGCCTCCATCATCATCATCTTCAACCGGACTTTCATAATAGCCTGAAGAAGAGTAGTGAACACTCCTTTCATCATCAGACAAAGATCCCTAAAATGATAAATATTTATATTAAGCAAGGTTGTAATATTCAATATTTTAGGCCACGTTAAACTTTTTTTTATAGTTTTTAATTTTATACCTTCATTTTAGGAACTCTTTGTTCTTTTTCCTCCAAAAGGCTGACAACTTTTTCAATTTTTTGTTCTTGTGATTTAGTTTCTAATTTAGAATGCTTTGCTTGATCTTCAGGAGCTTCTTTCTTGATTTCTATTTTTTTCTTTGGTTCTTGTACGTCATCTGTTACGTTAGGATTTGATCCGCCTATGCTATAACTACCACTCGAACTACTTTTTCCGCTTATTGCGTCTCTAAATGTGCTCTAGAAACACAAAAAGAACGATTACTCACATGTTATCTTTGGAAATATGCAATAATTAAACACTGAAATACTCTTACAGGTTTTGAAATTTCATTTTTAGTTTTCTTATTTTCAGTCTTATCTCTCGTTACTTTTTCGAAAACTGGAACACTTTCTATTTTTATTTCTCTTCTTTCTATAGTTGGTTTTGGTATTCTATCTGGTAATGGCAATGGAGGTGATGATAAGTTAGGAACCATAAAATCATCGTTTATTTGTAAAGGAGGAGAAAAACTTGGCACTATAAGATCTTCAGTCATGTTTTCTGTTCTAGTTGAAGAGTATAAACTGGAAGCGCTTTCAAAGGATGAACCTTCCTGTGCCTTATTATTTTCTGGAGCTAAAAAAATATGCAAATATTAAAAAATGACTTCATTTAAGGCTTATTTGATGAAATATCAGATAATTTTATATGAAGGCAGAAAAAACATACGCGTAATATCTCTAATAAATTTTTGTCTTCGTTTTCATGTTAGCCGTTTTAAACACGATGATAAAGGAAAAAAGAAATGGTTGGTTTATTTAGTTCCGCGCATACAAAATTGCGCATACATTAATTTATGTCGCAGGCCGATATAATGTAGATGTATATGTTAACTTTCACGGTAAGATTACCTAAGCTTCTTCCATTTTTATATATGTCGTTCTCTAAATTATATAATCTTAATTTAAAATCAATTTGAATAATAATAGTGATTTAAAAACTTACTATGATTTTGATTCTTGCTGTTGCTTTTCTTCGAACTATCGGAATTAGCTGTAACATAATCTTCAGTCGTTGTAGTTGTTGTACTTTCAGACACGTCTGTTGTATTGGTTTTGCCGGAATCAGTTCTAGCCAAATTAGTTTCACTACTTGACACTTTAGGTGCTGATGCTTCAGATGGTGATTCAAGGATTTGATTTGGTATTGTACCGTTAGGTTCATACTTTTGTTGAGCTTTCTTTTGGAGATCTCTTCTTCTGGATGGACTCAAAGCTCTTTCTCGTTTTTTATTTATGAAACTAGGAGTTCTTTTAAATGGAACATCTCCTAAATCTAAACTAGGATGTGTTATGGCTATGGCGGGTGTATGGCTTACTTTTGATACCATGACAGGAGATACAGTTTTGGAGATTGTAGGTTGCTTTGTAATCGGTATAGATGTAATACTAGGAACAACCGCTGGAGGTGACAGAGAAGCTCTTGATTGATTAGTGTTTGTTGAAGAAGTATCTAATTTATTCCTGGGTGAAGTTGGGGATTGACTCTGTAAATATACGAAGTCAAATGATTGTGTTGCAAATTTGATGCTAGTGAATAGATAATTTATTTTGAAACTGACCTGCGACGCATCGAATTCTTCATCTAAAGCATCGGTATCTAAAGAAGACCGTTGCTGGTGTTGCAAAAGTAAAAGCTGTTTTCTTCTAGATGTTGGAGTCAATAAGGCGAGAGCACCTGGTGATGCAGCCAATGAACTTAAATCTGAGGAACTATGAAATACAAAAAAAATGTTCTCATTTCTTTATATTCATACAATGATATATCATTTTATTTGAAAAATTAAAAGGTCACCTTATAACAGTGCCATTTTCTGTGCCTGAATCAACTTGAAGAACAGTTGTTTGTGATTCATTCCATATTCCATCTGAGTGATCTCTACTACATATGAAATAATAAACAAAATACAATATTAGTCAAAATTAATACTAGAGTTAAAAGACAAAGAGAGAGAGAGAGAGACAGAAAATACATAGTATAATGAAAAAGTCTGTTTTAATTTTACCTGCTTGGTTCTACAGCTAAAGACTCACTAGATGCACAAGGAGATGATTTATCTAAGGGAGCTAGAGTCGTAGTTACATTTTTAGAGATAGGTGTAGGTTTGACTTTTTGTTCGATGTCTATGTCAAGATTCACAGCATTTGGAGAAGCGGGACTTGATTTTGCAGTGCTGAAAATTTTATATTCATTCAAGAAAGGAAAGCCAATACAGTTATAAATTTAAACAACTTAAAGCTACATACACAGGCTTTTACAGGTTGTGCCCTATAACAACTTACCCATTCTCAGGAACATCACCTAGCTTGATCTTATCAGATTCGCTTTGTTCTTCAAAACTTACGCTGCGAATGCTAAACGAATCATGCTTGTAACTAATGTATTTTTCATGAAAATCTTCATATGGTGCGTTTCCATCAGAAGAGCTACAGAGAGATATATGAATGAAAATGGTTGTAAGCACTATTCAAAAATACATTGCAGTGACCAAAAGCAAGCGTGAATTTTTTGGTAAAGTTTCAAATGATCATCAAAGAGCGTGCCAAAAAGATTTGCATTTCGCAATTTCAAACTTTCTACCGAATTATTAAGAATTATTATAATATATGTGCGTTCCTGAAGATGCTCTAGCTTATTAGTATTATATTATCTACATATGTTATTTTTAATTAAAGAGCTACTTAAAATACATTGACTTTTTATTCAGTACAGTTTTCTTTTTTACCTAAATGATCCATCAGGCTCGAAACCAAAGATTCCTTCATCTTTTATAGGAGTTTGTACATAGTTTTGACCAATATATTGTTTATATCGAGCGTCTCTGTCCTTATCATCTCTCACCATATTTTCTTGACTTGTTGACATTATCAACGGTGCATCTTTCATTCCTTCCGTTACTGAGTCATGTTGAATTTTAGTTTTTCTCCTAAAATTTTATGTCAAATCTTAATTTACGTTTTAATTTCGCATTTTAGCTATGTTTAAAAAAATGTATAGCGAAAATTACGCCAGTCACGTGATCTTCGCGATTGTTTGAAAAGCGTCTGTTTCCAAAATTTGAAATATCTTTTTTATTCGTTAAACATAAAACATTATTGGAATAATACCATTTGACATTAATAGTGTTACAAAATTGCAATTTAATTATTACTCTTTCTTTACCGTTGATGATGTTTTCAAAAAAATTTAGGCATATTTAAAAAATATTAAAAATGCTGTTATATTTATATTTTAATACAATAAATAATGGGGTTTACAATTATTAAATAATTTGAAGTTTGTAGAAACAAAACAAGATTCGTAGAAATTATAAAATATGGGCCTCTTCTTGGTATAGGGTTTATATAAAGAAAACTAAGGAGAAATGCAGCAAAAAGAAATGGTAATATAATAGTATGTTATAAAACTCATGCTAACATTATAATATAATTGAAATGGTATGAAGAACCTATAAATTTCAGATCAACTTCAAATAAAGTTCAACAAAATCATATGGAGAAATACACTCAAGTATATCTGAAATTAAGGATAAATTTTAAGTTTCCTTAAAATTTATCCTTCTCGGAATATTACTTTTTATGTTTGAATGTTGGTATTGACTACAAATTAAAGTATAAAATACTCACACATCCAAAAGTATTTCGCCTTCGGATAATGTTTTCTGTAAAAGTCTTCTGCTACTCTTATTAAATGTTGTGTATGGAATTGCTTCATCGTCAGGCCTAGGCTCAAAATCAATTATAATCTCTTTTTCATTTTTTTCACTTTCATCCGTTGTCGTCGCTGAAGTTTCGGTAGATGGCTCTGATTGAAAAGTGGATGTTTTTGAGAATTGATGAGAAGAATTGATGGTTTTTTGTGAAGCGTCACTTGTGCTTTTGGATAAAATCGACCTGAGAGACCGATCTCCTTTTGCTTGTTTTGCTATTTCTTGCTGTAAATATTCGAGATTTTTTTGATTAAGTGCCATACTCTTTTCAATCGTTTCTATATCGTCATCAATTGTATCATCTCTATCACTTTCGTGGATGAATTGAAAATTTTGCTGAAAATACTCTTGAGCTTGCTTTTGAAGTGCGCTCATATCGGAAGACCTATCTAATTGAGAAGAAGCTATAGATTTTATTGGTGAACTTGTGATATCTTCTGAATCTTCCCTTTTTAAAACGGGTGACGCTAACACGCTAGGTGATCTGGGAGATCTCGGAGGCTCCTCTGATTGTGTCCTATGAAGCTTTTCATGATCTTGCCTTAAAACCAAAAATAAACTATTGTTTATTATAGAAATTGTAATTACTAACTGCATTATTTATAATTTACCCATCCCCTGATGTTTTGATTTCACACTGCGCGTCACGATCCGCTAATCTCTCTCCTCCTACTTCAGAAAACGATTTTGTTAGTCTTCTAACACCAAATGTATAACCATTCGTCTGAACACCAGCAGCTACCATTTTTACCTGAAGAGAAATATGGCAATTGTAATTTAGATCTATGGAACTAATTTCAGTATCTCAACTTTTTGATATAATCATACCCTCTTTATAGTCCGCGGACTCAGTGAAAGATAATTAGGAGGCAGAGGTTTTCTTCCCAAACATACTTCAGTTTGTGTAGCTTGTGTCCTCATAACGCCTTTCTTTATCGAATCTTTTCGGAGGAGAAACGGACAAATATAAATAATAATGCACAAAGTTTTCAAACTAACACAAAGAGAAATCATACCCTTCAATTACCGATATTATTATTGTGTATTTCAACTGTATTAATGATATGAAATGCTATTAGATCTGCTCTTGAAATTGTTTAAATAAGTTCATACACTGTGAACATATGTACTAAAAGCGAATTTTTAATATAATAATGATAAGTACCCAGAACAACAACTTTTGGATGCTCCGTTTGCGATGTCCTTGGAAATGTTTGTGCGTGAGTCATCGTATGCGGAGCGTGTGGCAGCGGTGAGGGGTAGTGAACCGGCGCGGGCGCAGGGGGTGGATAGTATGTCATATGTGGATACGGCATGACCAGGGGGTATCCGACAGGTTCCATCTGCAATTCGAAACAGGAAATATAAGAAAAACAAAACAGAAAAACGAGATTTTCGATCGATTGCTGAAATGCACCGTTCAGCGTGCTAATTTATTTGTTAGTTAGTCACGCGCCATGAACGGAACGAAAGAAAACACATTGGTCCATAACTTCGCAGCACAAATAAATTGTGTGGTGAAACGGAACACTCGGCGCGAGAGAACGACTCGCGCTTGGCCGATTTTTCGTTTGTCATTACCGTTTTCACAACTCGTCCGTCGATGAGGCGCTCGGTGCAGTCGCGGCGGTACCTCTGCGGCGCGCCCTCGGCCACGGCCGCCGGCATCACGGAGTCGTCGAACGTCGTCAGAGTGTGCGCTCGGGCGAACGACACGTGTTTTGTCCTATGAAGGAAGAACGCATTTATTAAATGTCCTCAAAAAGGAGGTCATCAGTTCGTCACTTATGTATGTAATATTATTGGAACTATAATATATTCACATATGGTAATTTATTAAGGCTTCCAAACAATATACAAAATTGTATAGGTGTACGACATACGTACACCTTGAACAAACATTTGTTCACGCATTTCTCCGAAATTATGAATCGGATTGTAACCATTCATCTTTTATTGACTTTCATTTACTTCAAATTCGGAAAAAGTTTAAGAAAATAATATTTACTTCAAATACTTCATATTCTCAAAATCGGTTCAGCAGTTTTAAAGATATAAATTAATATACGCTAGCGTAACGGTCTCGCTCATTGATACGAACTACAGGTGTGGTGTCCAAGAGAAAGGATCTTTCTCAAAATTTTGGTCAAATTCTAGTGTAAGAAAGAAAATTCAAAAAATCAAAATGACCGACTGGCCTCGCGGTACAAATATTGTCGCGAGAACTAAAAATAAATAAGCCACCAGATACGAGCTACCGGAGTGGAATATCTTGCTTAAAACTAAAAATTTGCTAACTAAAAATTTAATATTAAAAAATTAAATCGACATCAAAAAAATATTAACATGAAGTGATGAAATAAAGTTTTTGATTTGGGAAACTAAACAACATAAAATAAAAACAAAAGTAAGTAAGAAACAAACTAGGGTCCTGCATTTTTTTGTCGGTCGGAGCTAGCAATGAAGAAAAGTATCTATCAAATATAAAAAAAGAAGGTCCGCAATATCGACAAAAGCAAAAAGTGCAACTATTTTATTACAAACACTGTATACAGGTACGCAAGTAAGTGCATAAAATATTGATTTGATATTGCAAGTACGGTTATAATCTAAGGGCTTTGGCCACGCGCCGTGTTAACATTGCTTCATAGTAATCGTTGTGCGGCGGATACCGCATATAAATGCACATCGCACCATTCCTAAATGTACATAGAAAATTAGGGTGTTAAGTAAAATGTATTTTAGCTCCGTTTTGTATAGGACACATCTTTCGTTTCTATATTGATCAAAGTTCATATTCCACGTCATAGCTGGACACGATCTTTAAAAAATTGTAGGCCCTTAATTTGTTTTGTACCTACTTTTCATCTGTTTTTGTTGGTTAACCTCACGTATATTTGTGGACGCGCATATTGTTTTTTTTTTATATTTGATAATTCTTTTCTTAGTTGCTAGCACCGTCGTACAAAAAAATGTAGGACCCTAATTTGTTCTGTACCTACTTTTGGTTTTATTTTTATTGTTTAATTTCGCAAAGCAAATATTGAATTTCATCATTTTATGTAAATACTTTTTCGAAACCGATTTATCTTTTTTAATTTCTTTTCTGATTATTGGCGTCATTAACAATTTCGCTCTGAATTCCGAGAATAAAACTTTATAAAAGTTTGGGCTTTTGTGATTTTGCTCGACTGTGCGACAGAAAATATACAATTGTGTTTTCCTCCTTATGTAATTAGTATTTGTTTTATGTGAGTGTATCTGATTCATTACTTCCTAGTAATATCCAAACGACGGGATAAAATTTAATGAATGTAATTTTATTACGATTGCCTAAGTTTCAACATTTACTACGACATGGAAATGTAAAATAAAATACATATTTAGCGGCTATTTTTATCTTAATACGTCGATATGGAAATTAAAAAGCCGTTTAAGCAAACTTTCAATTATATATGAATGTATTTGTATTTATATCACAAATAAGCTCCATGTATTTTTTTTTCAAATGTGAACATACAAAACTACAAGTTTCGTATTTAAAATAATATGATATCTCTTCTATGTAAATACAGTACTACGTATGTGATAGCCTTCGATAACTTTTCGCGTTACTTTTCAAAATCAACGTTGTGAAACAAACATAGGTAAAGGTTATATCAATAATAAGCAATGAGAAAATAAAGACCAAAGTTGATAGTAATGAAGCCTTCACTAAAGTTATTATGTCTTTTATAATGTTGCTATAATTTTTATAGCTTTCGTTAATTTAATATATTTTTTTTATTTGTAGTGATACTTTTGAAATGTAATTATTTACTTCATTATTATAATATATCATCACTATTTCGTCATTTCATATATTTGAAATAAATACCAGTTTACCTTGAAGGAGGAATTGATAGTGGTGGCGGAGGCGGCGGCGGTGGTATAGGCGTATGCGCAGGACAACTGAAAAGGAAATTACGAATTACATAGAACTACAAAAATTTGCATTTTATGTACATACGTATTATACACATGTAACAATTAAGACTATTAACTTTTTTTTTTGAAAATATAAAACCATGTTGCAACAATACCTAATTCTAAAGACTAATTTTTAAAACAAAATTATGAGAGAATCTTTTAATGTTACAAAAAAAAGTAATTCTATACTAAAGTATATAGCTCAAGTTTTCTTCATGTATTCTTAAATATTTAGTATTACATCTATAATAAATAATGATAATTACAGTCGACATTTCTATTCAAATGGTAGCGTAATGTTAAACAGAAATTTCGTTCAGTTATGTGCAGCTTACAGTACAAGAAAGCTGAAATTTCTATTAAAATAATGTTCAGTCGACAAAATAATTAACCCTTTTAATTTCATCATTCCGGTAACGCTCAAAGTCACGAGCGTAAAATTAAGATATGACCTTTACACTCACTAGACTAAATTCATAGCACACCTTTTCTTTATTTAGACGAATGTCGCAAACCTTTAATGAGTAACCATAAAACCTTTATAGTCCAATAACCATAAAATATTTCTAGAGAAGTTAAATTTAAGATAAGACTGAAAACGTGTTTAGTTAGGGTTATTACTACAATAATTTCTTAAATTACCTTCGAAGTTTTATATAGTAAATAAGATTTCTTATGGAGTATATAAGGATTCTGTCTCCAACAAATCTTATTTTCCCGAATGAGTGCAGCTGACACTTTTGAAAATTAGGTCAATACGTACGTCAACCTTCGTCAAGTGTGTGACGTATACGTACCATATGATATCTCCGACTACAACAAAACGAGAAATGTGTATTGTGACTGTATTTATTACCGTTTATTAGTCATATGATTAAAAATGATCATTTCACAATCTCTCGGTGCGAAGAGACATGTTGAAATACAGAGGGTTGATGAGACCGACAACATTATACATAGATGTCATATCTATGACGTTGACGATAAATGACGATAATATCTGTAACTGCTTACGGTATGATGGACGCCCTCGGCAGCGACCCCCCGCGGCTGACGGACGCGATCTGGCCCATGTTGTAGTTCTGAGGCCAACCCGAGTTGTCGTCCATTACCGACCTGGTACAGAGTATGCAGATGAAAAACAATGAAAACGCAAAACGATGTGATACGCCATGTGATTCTAAAATCAAAACAAATAGCGCGCGAAGGCATGATCAATATTTCTTAACAGTACTCGCGCCCGCGCCAAAGCCCTAAGTCCGCATTTCATTTTGAACGTCTGTGTTCTTTTTAACCAGCAATAGTGTCAAACACCATATTTTCCGGGCTGAAAATTTATTTACAAATAATATATAGAGATATGCATAAATACACGTGTCATTTTATTGGTATACATTATTAAAAAAAAATACATACAATATAGACATATACGTACAAAATATACGAAACATATTAACATTTTCAAACTATAAATGCAACAATGAACTGATTGTCAACAATATTGAATGCATCATAAAAAATATTTTAATTATCTGATTTGTACAATCACCAAAGTATCATGTGAAAATTTAGTAATTTGCATGAATTTTAAAAGTATGTAATTCAACTGAAAGTCTTATTCTATCGTAATCGATGTATTCCGTTACAACTGTTATGGGTTTCAAAAATACTGATTGGGATTGCAGTAGAGACAAAGATCGAAATCGAGATTAAAAAAAAATGAAAATATAAAGAGAACATTATAATATTTGCAAATGGGTGGAGTCACAATATGTACAAAACATACAAAAGCTTCCTATAACAAAAAGCTTCATCTCTTAACTCCATTATTATAATTATTAAGTTGAAAACTTGAATCACATTAGACTCCCTGTGAAATGAACCAGAGATTCTAAGATAAGATTTTTATGATTCAATTTTCAAAATATCACAACACTGTCGTTTATTTTTATAGTAGCGATTGCTATATCAGTATTGGTATAAGTCGTAAGTCTCGAATATTCTACACAAAGGGTTGTTGTATCAGATCTCATCATCCAATTACTGAATTACTGAATATACCTAACCAGTGCGGGTCGCGGAGGGTGAGGTGCGACCTCTTGTCGTGCCTAGGTGATACTTCGCGTCTTGGCTTTGTGCGAATTTCGACTAACACTGACGAATGTTTTCGGACAAGTCCAGATTCGGTCAATAGGTATATCTTGTCATTGTCCAGTCAAATGATAATCGAAATTTCCATTTGCATTGATGGGAATCGTCTAGGACTCATAAAAAGTTCTAATCGAAAAATATTTTTTTTTGTACACGTGTACTGTTTTAATGTAATTAAATCAAAAAAAAAATGTTTTCAAACGTTTGATAGTTTGGCAGATACACGTTTTATCTTCATCTTAAATCATGTATTGGACTGCTTTACTTGGTTTTCACTTGAATTTAAAAATGAAAGATTTTTAGTAATTGGAAAATTAAAAGCGTTAGTATAATCGATATCGAGATTTCCAGTAAGACCGACACTCACTGATGGACGCCATCAGAAATCGAATCTTTGTCTGCTGCGTCGCAGACGAGCCAGCTCACCGCTAGGCTATCATTGTTCAATACTACAGTTTACTACTATTTACTATTAAATTAGATGTACTATAGAAAAATGAATTCATTCATGAAAAAAAAGTCTTCATCGGAAAGCAATTTATAAAGCGCCTATCCGAAATTAACCGAACCCCTGAAAAAAAAAAACATGAATAAATTATTGGCAAATCAGCGTACCCGTATGCACAATCGAGGTCGGTTTAACGAAGCGCTCGTTTGCGAAACATCGACTATGTAAATTTATGCTCTTAAGCATGAATTTGCATATCGCGTTCATTAATCACTATATAGCTTTGTATTTATTGCTTTGTCGGCTAATGCTTACTTATTCGATACGAGTAGTTTCCAATTGGGATTTTTCTATATTGGCTATTGCTTTTACGATTACGTAAGTTCTCTGTTTTTAATTTTCACTACTCTTTTTGCCAGTATCATTAATTTTGTTTAATAATCCTATTAAAAACAGTTACATTTTTGTTCTTGAAGGCATTGTTGAATCTGGTAGATACTTATACTGTCAAAAACTGGATGGTCTATAACAGTAAATATGTCATACTTTATAATGATACAATTGATAACAATATTAAATGTTTTTGTTTATTAAATAATAGCTTATCGTCTGCGGCTTCGCCCCTGTGGAAATACAATCTGTTCCTGTATCTTTCATATTGAACAATTTTGTTGTCGATCCCGGTCTCGTCCCCGCATTCAGTTCTGTCCCAGAAATGTTCTTGAATTCGATTCCGGTCACGCTTTGAATTTTAATTCCGGTCCTGCACTCGGTTTCACCTTTGGTTTCGTTCTTATTTTCTCCCTGTTTTTTCAATATATCGAGCGCATCTTAAACAGAAGGTCGAGTGTAGGTTGTTGTTTTTTTTTCTCTCTATTGAACGTTGTTGTTTATTCGTATTGTGACGTCTACAGGCAATTATTATTTGCCTTGTAACTTCTCAGGCTAAATTTTTAAATGAGGATAAGTTTTATTCTGACATTCGCTTTAAATAAAATAAAGCCTATATTCTGGTTCCAGCCAAGTTCTATCTTGCCTGTGAAAATTGCATTAAAATCAGTCCAGTAATTTCAGAGATGTGCGCAAACAGACACATAGACAAACAAAGACAAAAAAAATTAAAATTGTCTTCTTTTGCTTTACCTATCTCTTATCTGCCCTCTTCACATTTCATACATAATCTAAATGTACAGACAAACGGGGTTCTATTGTTTTATGATAATGATATTGTTTTATGATGAACAATATCATTAAAATCGTGTTGCCTTCTACAGCCATAGTTTTAATACTAAAAATGTATGTTACGCTAATCATATTATTTGGAATTTAATGCGTAATATCAAATTCAGAAAAGTCTTAAAGTTTATTTAGTTACTAACAACTGAGCAACGCCCTAAACGATAAGCAGTCAAATTGTAGTTTTATTGAATTTACCCCCTAATCTGCTTAAATTTTCAATTTTATTCTAGTGTCGTGTAAATTACAACTAGAAATGACATTTTGACATTCTTGAGTTCAAAAATATAATTTTCTCAAAGATCAGACGTATAAGCTTTTCGAGCTCAAAAATTCGACAAAACGGTTGGCCTTAACACCGTTCTTGAAAATTGAAAATGTTTGTACTTTCGAGCTCAAAGTCTTCAAAAATATACCTAGCAGTGAATTATTGAGCTTGACCTTGAAAGATAGATTTTTGTACTTTTTCATGCTCTCCAATCTCAAAAATATAATTTTAATGCTTTTGCAGGTCTTCGAGTTTAAACATCTACAATTATTTAAGTAAAACTCCATTATTAAAAGAATTAAGATATCTATCGAATGTCTTGTGTGCTTTTGATTTTGCTTTGGATTGCTTTACGGCATCCAATGCAGTTTCTTAAGCAAGGAAAGTTGAACGACACCGAACTTCAATCCATCAAAAACTTTAAAAGTTATTTTGAAAATGTTCTTTTTTTGTGCAATTTTCGTCAACGATATCTCTCGAACAAACCAATCTATTTTGATGCAGTCTTCAACGATCTTAATTGCTCTCTAAGCAGAAGATCTAGTTAGATTTTGGAACTTATCGGTAACTTAGTTTAAGTAATATCCTAAAAAAACATTTTTTGAAAATATTTCGATACACACACAAACACGCACGCACACGCACACATGCGCATACATATATACAGACACACAGATAGGAAAATAGTCGAAATAGATTCCTAGGACCTTAAAACGTCCAGATCTACTCAAGACACTATTGAGCAGATCTGGACTGAAATCTAATCGAATTGAAAACAGTATCTTCTTAACGGTATTTGAAGCAGTTTTCTAAATAAAAAAAAGATGACTCAGGACCAAATATCAATCAATCTATTTACAAAGAATTTCACGATATTTTGAAAAAACTCTTTCTCTTTTCAAATTTTTTGTTAAAGAAATCTTTCGAATGAACCAATCGATTTTGATGCAGTTTACGATAGTTGCCGTTTTTTTTTTAAAGAAAACAACTGGTTAGATTTTAGAGACTATCGGTAAAGTAGTTTAAAAAAATATCTAAAAAAACTCTTTTTGAAAAATTTTTTTTCAACAATATCTTTTGAACAAATCAACCGATTTTGATACATTTAGCAACGATCAACGTTATTTTTTTAAGAAAGAGAAATATAAATTCCTAAATATTGAAAGGATTTGGGAATTTATTGGTAGGGCAGTTAACAAAATACTGTAAAAAAAACACCTTTTTAAAAGACTTTTCTAGTAAAGAAATGTACTAATTTTATTTAGTTCACAGCGGTCGATGCACTTATTTGGAAAAAAAGAGCTGACTAGGTTTTGCCAGCGATCGGTAGTTTAAAGGTTACTTAAAAAAAAATATTGTTCTTAAAATTTTATGAGATCCCTTAAAATCTTACGGCAGACACTAGAGTTCAATATTACTGAAAGTGGAGTGGACCCTTTTCGAAAACCACACATGCACAGACACACACACACACACACACACACACACACACATACAGACATTACTCGGAAAATGGTCGTAATATGATTATGATAAGATTCCTATGACCTTAAAAAGTCAATTTCTGGTGAAAAGTCGACTTTCAAATACAGGATTGATAACAGTAGCTTCCAATTTTATGAAATTTTTTTGATCGTCGTAACGGGAACTTAAAAAAATATAATACATTATAAAAAATAGGCATTGAATGTATTGCAAGTAGTAGTGAAAACTAATAAAGAGCATGCGCATATGTGGATCATCTCGGGGGGCATTAAAGTGATTTACTATTGTAAAGCTTTTACTTTTGACCGTTTAGGAGTTCTCTGTGCTAAACTTTCGGGGCGTAAAATTTTATTGTATCGGAAAAAAGTCGCCTCGTACTATCATGGGGGTACGTGATTGTTCTTTAAGTGCTTTCTGATATTTCGACCTTTTCCTTTTTGACGGGTTATGAAAAAAATATGTAAATGTATAAATTCAATTTTGTTTTGATTATATTCCAACCTAAACTCAGGAATTTGCCTGCTACTTTACGGCTAAATTTGGTTTGGTGTTACAAACTAAATAGCAGACAATATGTATTCGTTGAGCATCCATATGATGTTCTTTAGAGTATGCATGTATGTATGTCATTAAGTGGTATATTTATTTGGCCGCCGACGGGGCCGACCAAATAATCCTTGCGCAATCGGCGTGCGAGTTGCAGAAAATGGTACCTAAAATTAGTGATTTTGTTGAGAAAAGATGTATGAAATTAAATGTTAGCAAGACTAAGTTAATGGTGTTTGAAAGAGGCGAAAGCACAACTGAATGCTATATATCGATATGTATATAGAAGTTAAGAGAGTAGAAAAAGTGAAAATTTGTATACCTAGGCAGTCTGTTTGCAAAGGATGGTAAACATGATAGAGATACTTGCCATTATATAAATTTAAACTCTTTGTTTAATAGAAGTTATATGGCAAGGTCTATTATACCGTATCTGAATATTTTAATGAAAAAAAATCCCATGGGATTGAACTGCTCAGCTATCAGGTTGTTTCAAGTTATTTGTAAGTGTTGTACTAAATTATTAATTACGCAATATTTTGTATCGATGAGTAAAAAAGAGCAAATTTTGAGTTTCTTGGCCATTCTTTTGCAGGTGAATCAGAATTTGGATGGGTGGTAATGTTAATATCGAAACGTTCAACACAGTCGAAAACAATCGTTTATGTAATTTCTATTACCTACGAAATAAAGATATTTTTGATTTGATTTGATTTACTTTGATATTGAAAGGAGAGTGAATGCGAGTAATAAAGTGAATAGGACCTTGCTTCCTATTATGAATATTAAAAGCGTCTCATGACAAGCGCATTTGGGTATCCATAATGGGGTTCTGATCCCTACGTTTATGTATGGTAGTGAAAGTTGGGTACGGCAAAAGAAAAAAGATAGTGCGTGGAGTCCCTCCGCGCGGAAGAAGTGAAACTTCGTAATGTGGAAATGAAAATAGGAAGGGGTAGAAATTGATTTTTAGTGAACTCATATTGTTTCTTTAAGACAAACTTTATTAACATTGCTTACAATTCACAATTGATCGCATCTTTTAATTATCATTTTTGAGTGGAGAAATATCCAAAAATATTGGAATATTGGACGCTACTCGTTGCTAACGCTCGCGCTGGCCTGTAACAGGTATACTACGCGTATGCGTTCGAGTGCCTCGCATTCACTCTCGCTCTGTCTCTTTCTATTCCCCCTCCTCCGGAGCGTTGAACGTTTAACGGAACAGAGCTTTCACACCCCCTCCATGGTAGCGTTAAACGTTTAACGCAACCTTGTTGGGAAGTCGCATTAGAATTTTCACTTCAAAAATGTAAGTAGAATCAATGGGATGAAGATACGATCTCTGCGTAATATATGTGGAGTGTTTCTGAAAGGTAGGTCTAGAAACAGTGATATCAGAAAGCGGTGCGGTTTGAAGGAAGATGTAGTGATTAGAGTAGGAAAAGATGAAAAGGTATGTTGCGGTGGTTTGGCCATCTGGAAGGGATGAATGGAAGTATACTGACAAAACAAATCTATGGAGTGAATGTGTGTGGTGTAAAGGTCGGCAAGGGTTATCCTAGAAAATTTTGTGCGGGCGAAATTGGTAGCATATTAAAAAGGGCCAAACTTTAAGCACTCGAAACCGGCGAGCTTGCAAAAAAAGCTTGATGGATGGCAATGTAGCAAGAGAAAAACGCAAAGATCGTACCACGTGGAAATTTATGGCGTTTGCCCATCCTCTTGGAAAATAAGCATGAGTATTATATATACGTTATATTATTTGGTGTGACAAATGAATTCACAATTGAGATAAATGCTAAAATCCATACAAGTAGATTGTAGTTAGGAAGTATAGAAGGCAGATGCTTAATGCGTATAATAAAATGATTACTATTCGAAAATGTAAATAATAATAATTAGTTCTTTGTTTAATATGTCAAAAATATATGTTATTATTATATAATTATGATTATAAGTAGATAGACAAGGTACGGACGGAGGTTTGTCTATGGAAAGAATGGAATGAAAGTAGAGTGACAAAACAAATCTATAGTGTTATGTGGATATGTGGTGGAAAGGTAGTTCTATAAAATCTTAAGCCGACGAAATTGATAACATATTAAAGAAGGGCTAAATCTTAAGCATCCGAAATCGACGAGCTTGCACGAATGGTGAATGTTAGTGGAGCAAAAGACATACCTGTTCAAATATCTATACATGCCTACCGTGTCAAGATCTATGATTTCTGCCTACTCTTCTGGTAAATAAGCGTAAGAGAAAAAATAAATAAAAAATAATAATAATACATTTTTCAATTCGCTATATAGATTTTAATTTTTATGTAAAATGCTATCTAGAAATTTAAAAATAAGTCATCGTATAAAAACATTTTTGAACTTAACAGTGGATACATAGTTGAAGATATAATAAGATCCTGATTTGAATAAAAGAGCATATTTATGAATTTTTCGATGAATGTCTATTTAGGAAGTTAACACTTATGGTCTGGCCGGTGTACATCTTTTTGATTTGCTATTTAAAGTTGGTTTCGTCTTATAAAACAACGAGAATGTATCCATTCAGTTTTGTCGAATGGCATTGTAAGAAATGGGGGACGTTAAATAAATTTTCCAAGTTCGGCTATTCATATATGTAGTTTTAAATAATAATGTTGATATAGAGCAAGCAGATAATGTAAAGGTTACAGATATTTTAAGTGATTTATGGACAGGCAAATGAGTGAATAAGGATGAAAATCATATGTTGCTGGTTTCAAATAATCCAAGGCGTAAGTAGAAAATCGAAGCATGTTTAAGAACACCAAACTAAAGAGAAAATTACAATGCATTTTGCAAATATTAATCAATACTAACAATCTTATAAGATTTTCTTTAAGTTCCTTTGTTCATATGTCTGTCATTTAATTCAAATTTTGTAATATATTTTTCTAGCATTTGTTGACATCTGATTAAGCTGACAATTGGCATATTTATGTATCTTCAGTGATAATGCAATGATATGACCCACGACGCTGGTCTGATGATGGTCACAGAAGGTGTCTATAGAAAATCCTCAACTAAACAAAATAACTTCCTTTCGGGGCTTGATGAATTGATATTGAGATGTACTATAACCCTAGAGGATGCCTAGACTTTGCTTATGTTACTCTTGATATTGTCATGGGCATACGCCTCAAGCTTTTCGGAAAATATTTAAATTTTTAACAGTATGTTTAGGTAAGCACGTACTACACTGCCTACGCCTTTGATCAATGATTTAAGATAGGGTCCTTACGAATATTCAGATTCGCTATTTAATTTCATAAACTATTATAAATTATTTTTTAATTTTTAGATTAACAATTTATAAATAGGAGCTCATTTTTCAAAACATTTTTAGTATTTGAAAAGAAACGCTGGTAATCGTTTAAAAGGTAATCTTTTGCAATAATCAAAAGAAATCCTACGAAATCCACGTCTAAAATTTATGATATACAAGTGTAAGATCACTTTTCTGGCTAGCAACTCGAGCGGATCCGGAAATAATGAATGTCCCTTCGCCGTGGCCGCTTCCTTTACTTTCAAAGTCCTGCGCGACCGTCGTCCTCCGGCTCCCGAAAGGGAAATATGTATTTATGCATCGAGACAATTTGAAGGGACGAATTTTTAAATAAAGACAGAGTGAAAATTGAATATTTTAATAACTAAGCGACCACAGTGGGGTCGTCCCGACCAAATTGGATTCCGAAGAACGGGAGAGTTTCGCGAATATCAAAAGGGATATTAAAAAAGTGACTCCATTATGTTTGTGAAAATATTAATGTTTAAATATTGTGCACTTAATTGATAGGATCATCTTCTCCGCCAACCTCTCATTAGTAGGATTCGGTTACACAAGTGTTTCTACGCTAGGCCATACGCTAGTTCATTAGGGTTTCATACCCAAAAGGTAAAAACGGGTCCCTATTACTAAAATTCCACTGTCCGTCTGTCTATCTGTCACCAAGCTGTATCTCATGAACCGTGATAGCTAGACAGTTGAAATTTTCACAGATGATGTATTTATGTTGCCGCTATAACAATTGATACTAAAAACAGAATAAAATAAATATTTAAATGGGGCTTCCGTACAATGAATGTGATTTTTTTTGCTCTATATTAATAACGGCAACATCTAGACGCTTGAAATATTCACAGAATACTAAGTATTACAATCACTTTAAAAATAAGTAATTAAAATAAAATAAATATTTAAGGGGGGCTCCCATACAATAAACATAATTTTTTGTTCTCAATCTCAATAACGACAACAGGTAGAAACTTGAAATGTTTACAGAATATGTACTTAATTCAAATGAAATAAGTAGAATACCTACTTAATTCAAATAAAAATAAAAGAACTTGGTTTTTTTTATTTGTATGTCTGATCGAATGTCGTCGGCTTGTGTCTGTCTGGACATTTGTTTGTTTATTGTTCACATTTACGATCTGTCTGCCTATTGATTTATCATATAAAAACCACGTGAATCTTGCAAACTGTATAGTTAGAAACAGAAAGCCTTTTAAATATCTATATGCTGAGTTATAAAAATTAACAATAGTAAATAACGAAAAACCATAAAATACACTAAACCCGAAAGTAGAAATAAACATTATATTTGTATTTTATCACTGAATATTAAACACTTTACGTCGCTTGAAGACCTAAAAGACTATAAAAAACTTGAAAGTATTTCCAAATATAGGTTTGGAAATACTTTCAAGTTTTTATCGTACGTATATCAGTTTTGAGTTATATATAGTATGATAATTTGTAATAAATGTATTATTTTGATTTATAAGAAAGGATTTAGGTTAAAAATTCTTTTGTGTTTTATTGTATTTTGTATGTTTATTAAATAATTTGAATGTTTGTCTTATTATTACCCGGGTAGGGATTCGTTGTAAAGAATTATATATTTTGTAATGTTTGCCTGTTTGTGTATTTATTGTGTTTTAGTGGGATTTCTTTTCTTGTTTTTTTTTTATTGTGTTTTGTTGTATTTAATTATGAAATAATTGTGATGTGCATACGATTTGCATATAAAATTGTGTTTTGACGGGGCGGTCAAAGCCGTCAATACGATACGACTGCGAATCGGTGTAACGAGCGCATGTGACGCTCACAGGTGAAATATGGCAAGTGCATGGCCACGCTCCCTCGATTATAATGTATGCAGCCCATATGTGTAGGCGGATGCGCCATCTATAAATTGCAGCGGAACTGGTGCATCCGTCGTGAGTCGTCGTCCGGTTCCCGCTCCGATCGGTCGCGTTCTAGCGTTCAGTGAGTGTGTAGCGGTGTTCCGTGCCTGTGTTTATAAATGTGTGCTTGTGTGTGCAGGTGCTGCTACGACGGGCCACATAGCGCTCCATACTGCGTCTTCCACTAGCCGGGGTAACCAAATGGTGCCAACGATCGACTAGTATCGTTTCGTTCCGCTACCTACCTGCGCTGCGCCGAGTGTACCGCGTACCGCGTCCGTTGTGTGTTGGTGCTCTCGCGTTTCGCTCGCGGTCCTACCGCCTTGTACATCGTGTGTGTGTCCTCCTCTTGTGTCCTTTTACTTTATTTTGCTCTTGTTTTATTTTTGGCTACTAGCATCCCGGTCACGTGTCGGAATCGCTGCGCTACCGCGTTCTAGGCGGTGAGCGGCGGGAAAACTTAGCTTATTAGCTGAGATTTCTCGCTGCTGGCGCCATGAACGACAACAATAAATTAAGATCGTTTCAAACCGATCGTGGTCTGCTTGACCTTCTGCGCGAGTTCGAGGATTACTGCGCCTTCCCAGCTTTGCCGTCCCAATCTGAGACTTCCGTTATGGAAGTCGATCAGACGAAGGAATCAAAAAAGCGGGCCTCCGACACCCGTGTGTCGGAGTAGTCCGAATCAGGAACCGAATACGATCTTGACTCATTCAGCGATGAGTTAAATGAGTCTAACGACGAGGCCTTTACTCAAGTCCAAAATCGGAAGGCTCGTAAGTCGCGACTTCATGTCTCTTATGGGCCAGGGTTTATCCGTCTATCAGGTAAAAAACCCAAGGCATTGTCCTCGGCTATCAAAGTCGCCCCCCTCCTAACGGCCGCCGCCCCCGCGACGACCTCCATCACACTTTCGGTCAAAGAGATCTACTATTCGACTCTCTGGTGTACCGTCAGGAATTCAAACTCCCAGGACGCTCCTGCGTCACAAAACGCTAAGAACTCTAAGCCTGCGAACTCGTCGCAAATTAGCAAGGCCAATAAAGCAAAGACGCCAACGGCCGCCAAAGTCGCGATTGATGAGGTTGACATCATCGCGAACCCCACCTCTAAAAAAACTAAAAGCCGCCACCCTTATTCATTCATAATAAGGGCTGATGGTTGGAAATTCATAAACAATGCGATTCTAAAAGCATTGTCATCTCTAACGCCCGTAATACAGCAAGGGGCCTTAAAATTCAATCGGTAGCTATAGCGGACTTTTGGAATTTATCTGCTCTTCTCACGATGCTCAAAGTCGCAGACCATAAATATTCCTTGAAGGAAGAGCGAGAATTTCATGTCGTTCTTCGAAAAGTACCAAAGGAACTCTCGATAGAAGAGGTCAAAGAAGACCTCATTATCCAAAACCTCCCAATGGAATCGGTGCGTCAAATCACAAATCGCGCCCCTGAGCCACTCGATCTTGTATTAGTAACATCCATCGACAACGCTACTAAGAGTATGTTTTATAATATCAAAAATGATTTCTTGGAAGAAGGTATGATTCCTTTTATGAAGGAATTAAAATGAAGCAGCCCACAAAAAGAGTATTCCAGGGCAATGTTTTGATTGCCAGCTCTATGGACACTCGTCCAAAAATTGTTATCAGCGAGTTCGCTGTGTCAAGTGCTTGGGTCACCACGGCACTACAGCGTGCACTCGCAACAAAAACACAGACGGACCACCCGCCTGCGTTCTTTGTAAGTTAGCCGGCCATACGGCCAATTATTTAGGTTGCTCGCGAGCACCTAAACGCAAATCCATCCAAATAAATTATAATAAAAAAGCCCCGCGTTATAAGTTCAGATCGCGCCGCGCCGAGCACCCGCGCGCGTGGTCACAGATAATTTATCCTACGCGAAAGCAACAGCGGATCCCGCAGGACCCGCCAACCAACAGAGCTCCAATCACCTCGTCCACCGAGGACATCAGAGCCCTGATGTCGATGATCTCTATCATCGACATTGGCGAAATCGTGTTACTCGCTAAAAAATTTAAGGCTGCCGCGAATCCCGAGGAAAAGATTCTCATATTAGCCGAAGAGGCCCCGCTCATGGAAGCGATTAAAAATAACAAAACTTAAGCTGTCCAAAGTATAATTTCACTAGTTATTCCATACCGATTCAGTAAACTCGGTCAAAATCACAATATCACTCATCCACGCGACGCGAAGTCCCCAAACTATGCACATTGCATCCGAGTACATTGTTTACTTATTTTCGCTTAGACGCCCGGCAAAGCTGCTGTACTACGGTATCATAGGTGCTAGCTTTAACAAGTAACTCCAGTGGAGTGGTTTTAGTGCGTAAAAATCTCATATAATCCGGTCTATAGATCGCGTGGCCGGGTATCTTTCGTTCGTGAAGATTTCCACTTCCTGCGCAGCAAATGAAACCAAAAAAACGCATCCGTTGCAGTTGCACTCCGAGCGCGACTTGTGAAGCTCATGCTGCAATAAACAAGTCTGAACATCGAAACGCTGTCCATCATTTTGCCCACACACCGCGAGAATCCTTTTTATATGATTTAATTACAAATGTATGATTTTCAGATTTTTCCCTATATTTATAGTATAAGACGGTAGATAATACTTGCCAATTTTCATAATTCTAGGTCAACGGAAAATACTCTATCAATTTTGATTTCCTTGAGAGTCTCAAAATATACGTTTTCTTTTTGCGGCATGAACTGCTGTATCTTTTTTTCACATTAACTTAGAGGTTTAATATTTTCACAATTTCAAGGGACTGTAGACTTAAGTATATGGTTTTGATTTCAACTGTATACCTTTTCGTATTCCCGAGATAAAGAGTCTTGACAGACAAATAGACGGACGGACGGACAGCAAAGTGATCCTACAAGGGTTCCGTTTTTCCTTTTGAGGGACGGAACCCTAAAAATCTTTTATTGCTGAATTTTAATGGACGCCCAGTTGTGGCGAGAGAGTGCTACTAAAGGCTAGTATATACATAAAATCAAAAGATTTTTTTGTTCGAGCATCAGTTCAAAATTACTTAAACACATCTTTATTGGAATTTATTGTTCGATTTGGAATTGTATTTGACCAAATGCAACATATATTTGGAATCATTGCAGAACTTTTAAAAAGGAAAAAAAAATACTTTGCATATTATGTTCCCAGTAGTCGAGTAAGTAGGGATAGCTCTTGCTATTCTTTAGCAATATTCACTCGTTAAACTTATTCTTCAGGCGATCATCTTGAACAAGTTCGGAAATAAAAAAAATCCTTCAGTTACATTAGAAATAGCGACCATTTAAAATTTTCAAAACACTGAAAAACGGTTTTTCGGTGATTCTTTCGTCGAATAACTTTTAAATCATTGATTCAGCTTAATTTTGATTTTTTTTTTCATTCATATAATTCTGTATATTGTAAGTAATAGAAAGAAATCTACTTCCATTTCGAATGGTATCTTTTTTGAATTATTTTCATAACCCATAAACTCAGCGAAGCGGACGGGAGTCCGTTGGATAAATATTTACATAAGTATATTTATTTCTTTAATATGATTTGTTAATACTTGTTATATAAAACGAATGTAAAGTACAAGATATTACAAAAATACCTCCATCAAAAAAAAGTAAATTCATCTATATTAACTGCTTATGAAATTTTAATAACTTCCGTACGGATTTGTTATTCGGAAACTTTCTGTCGGATAAATCGGAAATAAATCGAAAGATTGCCTAAGTTTTATTGAAGCTTTTGGCTTAGAATTCTTTTAAATTACTTCTGCCGAACACATTTTTACAAAAAAAGCTTTCATTTTCTTAAAATCAATAATGCAGTGTTACACATTATGTACTCAATTTATAACCTTCACCTACTACGTATGTATGCACACACACAAAGCGGTGGGCACTCAATGGTTAACTGCCCCCTGGATTCAGTTTTGATGATGGACGAATTAATCAATGACACGTTATTTTAAGTCAATAAATTTATTCGCCTTGTGCGTCAGAGACTAATTTAAGCTGTCGGTCTCGGATGTTGATATGACATTGGTGACAACGGTTGATAGCAGCTCCCAACCAGTACATGGCCAATTTGGAGCGATTTGAATTTAAAAATTGTGGATGGGTACGTCTTAGCAGTAGGGTGATCAAAATCCATATACATATATATGTAAAGACACACTAAGAATGTTCCACCTAAAGAGATTTTAAATCTACCCTTATATATAATTAAAATAAAATACCTATCTCTTCTAGTGAGCTAAGCTGAAGCGTAAAATATAAATCATTTCTCATTTTTGAACTTTAGTCCTACAGGATTTAAATTATTCTAGATCTTTCTAAACAACTTCTAAGGAGGATCGTCAGAGAGTAAAAAATACTAGCGTCGTTTTCAAACCTATAGTTGTATATACAGAAAGTTACCAAATTGAACGGGGAATTGGGAGTTATATATTTATTTTTAAAAGGCTTTATAAAGATCAACTTCCAATGAGGATTGCGATGCCGCAAACATACACTTTTATTTTAAAACTTTAATTCCTACAGATTTTAAATTGGGCAAAATTGCTGATCATAAATTTTATATATTAAGTGTGATACAAAACATTTATATTAAAAATAGGTATTCTTCCTTTTCTAAACCTATATAGTTGTACAGTCGGCAGAAATGTTTGTAAGGCGTTACAGGTGTTTATTAAAGAGAAAAATTTATAGAAATATACTTCGAAAGAAAGTTGTTGAAGTGTAAAATATAAGAATACTATTGTTTTTCAATTTTAAGTGTTAGGACTTCAAATTTTATATTTGACAATTTATTCTTCGAACATCAATTAAAACAAAACAAACAAAGTATATACACATGGTTTAATCAATAATGCCAATATTGAATTGAACATTGTATCTTACATTTTAAAAGTGAAAATAATTAACAATATATGGATGATTGTGATTTAATCACGCATAAGCGACTCAATGGATTTGGTTAAAATTTGCTGCGCAGATAGAATATAAAATACACGGATACGTTCAGCACAAAAGCATATAATACTTTTTTATCCTGGTAATGCATTTCTGTGGAATAAATTGATGGAGGTCAGAATCGAGAGTTGTATCGTAATCAAAACTGAAGCAGTGTCGGGACAGGAATTAAAGTAGGATGGGACAGGAATATAGGGCGAAATTAGTGTCGGGTTCGATGCAGGGCCGGGATTGGGAATAGAGGGCGGGACTGACATTGGAATCAAAGTCTTGTACTTTGGTTATTTTCATAGCTTTGGCTGAGAGTGTGGCCATTGGCATTGAGAAAGCATAAAACTCAACGATCTCTGTGCGTTTGG
This sequence comes from Eumeta japonica, assembly GCA_005406025.1. NCBI lineage: Eukaryota > Metazoa > Arthropoda > Insecta > Lepidoptera > Psychidae > Eumeta > Eumeta japonica. The sequence goes on along the minus strand of BGZK01000598.1, from coordinate 294,415 downwards.
TGTCATAATACAGACCTTTCAAAATCACGTGTATGTTTTTTAAACTGTTGTTCATTTTAAGACTGATTTAGCTTCAGTAAACTTTATCAGGCACTTAATTTAGGTTCATCCGTCAAAATTCGTTACGACGTTTTTTTACCGTGCACCAATTTCTGATACTCGACTAATAAGCTTTAGAGATATAACTTATATGATTTAATTGATAGAATTGGTTTATACAACACATGACAACACGTGAAACCAATTATGAAACCATTTGATCAATATTTTTGGCCAACTACGGCGGACCTGAAAGGCAAGAATTATTTTTAACACGGTAACGATGTAAGCTCGTTTCTACTGTGTTGTTTTGAAGTTATGAAACCGAATGTCACATATTGTCAAATGAAGTTTCAATCGATCCGTCGTTATTGTGTCTTCAAAACAGTATGAAGGACATAAAATGTGAACATAGGTGACGAAAATGCCGAAGCAAATTATATATTATTTTTATAAAACCATCATTAATTCGCAAAGATAGTCAGAAATCACAGATCTCCACATGGTACGATCTTCATATGTCTCTCCTGGTAGCGATAGTTTCATCCAAGGTTGTTGGTTTCGGGTGAAATTATGACCTTTTGATATGCTATCAATCTGGTCGGCATAAGACTTTCTACGTCGACCCTTGCCTGTTCTTTCACCTAAAATATTTGCTTAACAGATTTTTTGTTACTTTACTTTCTTTTACCGATTCCAGTCGTTTTCAAAATTAATTTTGAGTACCACGTCTTTTTTTAAAACTTGTTAGGGCTAAAAAGCTTTTAGAAGTTAAAAAATATGAACAATATTCAATAGGGACTAACATTTTTTATTAATTACAGAAATGGAGACTCAACAAATCCATCTGCCTTAAAAAATATTTATTGTAGTGATTCTTAAGAATGTGCATAGTTTTGAAGTATTTGATTATGTCAAAACATAGAGGAAATTTTGCTTTTTTTGCCTCCTGTTTTAAGGCAATTTTCATTGTTCAGAATTTAGTTTTCGACTTAGATTTCTAAATAGATTAAGTAATAATTTAATACAAAACGTAGAAGATGCCAGAATACGATACCAACAGACATATCGATCGAATATACCACCACGGCGTAAGATAGATTATTCTTTGTTCATATAAATTAATTTGAAGGGTACAAAATCGTAAAATTGTACTTACTGCGGTCATTCCATCCTTGTGAAATCTTCATCTTCAGGCATCCATGTATACCTTTTCGGGTCAGGCTGGTTGCACACGGACCTAGGTCTTCGCCGAAAATAGGAGCAGTCCAAGTCGGCGTCGTAGGCGCACAGCTCCTCGGGCGCAGGATTCGGTTGGCCATATCTGTTGTCGGGAAATTTGAAAAAATACGATTGAAATAATGTATTCGCTTTTTTTCTTTAAGTGAAAATTTAAAAAATAAATTCTCTAAGTCTTTCGTATAATATGAAATTCAATGATGATATTATTATGATTAAAAATGGACTTTTATAAATAGTGGAGCGCATTAATTTGCATTACAATAAACTAGAAAAAAAATTATTTTATTTTTTATAAGATTTTCTTACAAAATAATTTATGATTTTAGCAGTTTACATTAGATTTTATGTTACGTAGAATTAGAGATGTTGGGGAGAGGATTGGTATTAACCGATGTATTTATTTTCTTTTGTAATTATGAATAAGCTGGGTTCTTTTTTTTTTGTTTATATATAATTGTCTAATAGCACGAAAAGGTTAGCTTTAGACTTCCAAATTTCGAAGTTAAGACAGATAAAATGTTATTTTGGCCCAATTTAACTATGATATACAAACTTATTCAAAATACGAACTTATTCGAAGGTCATCTTTAGAGTAAAGTCCTTCTAAAGCACGCCGTACACATTATGTAAAGACGTATAAATTTTAGTTCATAACTTTCAAGGCCAATAAATCCAAATGAATAAATTATTTTGCCGCTAGTATAGATATAGATAATAATACTGTATTTGCCTATATTTATTAGTGAACCACAAAAATTAGAATTTTATAGACAATTTTGTATAAATAAGGGTTACACCAATACGCAATTCAATACAGTATCACAGCGGTTCCCGAAAGGTTGTCCGCGGAACCCTGGGGTTCCGTGGAAGAGCCTCAAGGGTTCCGTAAAAAATATTTTAACACGTGCAGTGAGCAACGTTGATCGCGCGCACCGACCTGTATATAAACGCGCGAGAGAGGGGCCAGTTATCAAAGAAGGGCCTTCTTTCCAGTTATCAAAGAAGGGTTCCGCTAGGAAGAATATAATCAATTAGGGTTCCTTGACAAAAAAAAATTGGGAACCCGTACAGTATCAGATTTATAACACATTAATTTAAATATTGAAATTTTAAAACATATAGGTACTATTTATTAATAGATTTTAGAACACCCAATGAAAAAAATGGAACCCTTATTCAATTACCCTTACGTCTGTCGGTTTATCTGTTTGTCGCAGTGTCATTTGTTGTCAGTTCACCTGTTTGTCAAAGTCACAGTTATCAAAAAATCTGGACCAGCCCTAAATCAATGAAGTTCGTTTATGTTTTCCTAAATGAATTAGAATCTAATACGTCATGAAACACAGTATATTGAAAGAGCTGAAACAGCCGTTTCTGTATTAATCAAGCCTCACCTCGACCATCTTGGATTTATTCGAACGTTAATTATACCTGGGATAACGCTGAATGGGCGCATAATCCGTGTTGAGGTTCTCGTCGGAGGGCACTCGCCGCCGCACGCACACCGAGAGGAACGAGCTTCTGGAACAAACGCAGCATCCATTAACGCAGGTGGCCGCGATAATCTCGGATTGATATTAGAAGCTGGCATTTCTCTATGTAGCTTCTGTATACGGGCACCGGCCAATTATTACGTATATGCGTAGACGCCGAAAAGAGCAGTGTTGGCTCGGCGGTTGAGAGCATCGGCCTCGGATCGGTAGGCATCGAGTTCGATCCTGCCCAAAGGGGAAATCAACGGATGAGTTTTTAACTTGACTCGAATTACATCGCTCGCTATGTGCCTCGGGGAGTACAATGCGCCACTTGTCCAGGTCGTTGACGTCGCGTCGAAGCAGCGTGGAGGATTTATAGTCTAAACTCTTCAATGTCAAATGAAAAGATTTTAGTAGGGCACATAATGGTCAAACGGTTCAATATAATCATCATCAGCCATACGTCCAAGATCCTACATCACTATTTCTGTGAAAATGTTTATTTTATTAATAATTGCCAATATGAATGCCCAAATAGTTTATCAGTAGCACTTCCAAACCGTTGCGATTGAGCAAATCATCAAAACAGACCTCTATTGAGATGCTAGTACTAGTTTATAAAAAGATTCTATTTACGTTATCGTCAATACAAAGACTAAAATTACCTAAGATTTATTATATGAGTTCCAAAAGTCACGTAGATTACATTAAATCATCATAATACGCTCCATTAAAATCAAAATAGTTCAAAAATTGTGTTTTTTTCAATTCTCATATCGGACATTCGGTTCTCATGCCATTGATTCAAAAAATTCAAGGTGAATAAGTAATCATAATAATTTCAATCGATTGTTTCTCTTTTTATCTCACCTAACGTAGTCTATGCTAGTACGAATAAAAAAAATATTTCTTTGTTGGCAATTAAAACTTATTCAAGCTGTGAAATTATTCGAAAGGGACTCGCTTCAAATATATATTAGTGTAAGAAGATTAATTAGGCTCACAGTGTCTCCGCCGCGGTAATTCATTCCCTAACGGCAATATTTTGAATGTATTTGCCGGGCCATTACATTGGGCAAACTTAGTGGGAGAGGGACGAAAGAGAATTTAATTCCACAGCTTCCAGCTGCGCGAGCGATTAAATATGGAACGGCGACGGAAAGTATTACCCGGGCCTCTTGACGTACCGACGACTTTGTGCAATTTCCTTGGGTGTATTTGGAATATTTAAGAGAAAAAAACCGGCCTTTCTAAAAAAAAAAAGAAAATATCCGCAAGACCGTCGTCGACCCCACCGGGGCCAGGCCTCGAACCGTCCCCGGTGGCGCGCGTGAAATTGAAGAAAAACTTATGGATCGGAAAAAGATAAGAGAAACCTCTCACTAATTTTCGCATCCGAATTTCCATACACAACGTAACGTGCATCATACAATTTTTGACATATTTCTCAGCAATCGGACCCCATATTGTAATTTTAATTAACCGTTCACAATGGCCACAATATCACTTTGTTATTACAACGCCTATTTTCTTACAACAATCAACTCTGAATACCATGGAGATTAGACTTCATACTGTATACTATATGCTTAATCTATTCGAAACATATACAAAGAGAGAGAGAGAGAGAGAGAGAGAGAGAAGAGAGAGAGAGAGATGCGTTGAAATCTATAGCACATTGGTTTATATTGTACAGAACATTTTATATCTTTACTAAAATGCTACTTTAAGTAATAAAAAAAATTGTCGATCAAACGCACTCTCTATCTCTCTCTTTTTCACTCTGTTTACCACCTCCATAGCGTACTCAACTCATTCTCTTAAAAAATAACCAGAATACTAAGTTTCGCTTTTACCGCGTGTGAATTGGCACTCGATTTTTTAATAAAGTCCAAAATATGTCAAAAATAAAATTAAATTGAAAAGAAAAAAATTGGTTGTCTGTAAAGTCGGTATACGGGCGAAAGTTTTACGTGACAACGACTTTGAGTGGTAAAATCATTTTAATGTGAATATTCATTCGTATAGTAGGAAGAAGGATGAAATAATAGTAACAATTTAAAACATTTATTTATACAAAGAATTATATTTAAAACATTAATTTATACAAAGAATCTCGCACTGAATTTCATATTAACAAAATTTTATTTTTACCTTTACATACATACGTATTTATATACAAATATACATACAATAACTTGCAATACATTTGCGTACAATGAAACAGCGTTTACTACAACTTAACTTGTTCCTATCTGAGTGGAAGGGACGTGCCTTTCACTTTTATGTCTGTCTCTCTCGCTCTTAGGCGGGCTAACCATGCCGAGTGGAAGGGACGCGTGCCTCTCACTCGCTCTCATTGTGAGCGCATAACGTGAGCGGAGCGTAACGCAGTTTCTTGAAGTGTCACCCGGGAAACCAATTTATAAGACGTTGTCACGTCAATAACTTATGTCAATAATCTGTGTTATCGTGTTGTAATTTTATGTTTCAATTTAATTTTCGCAATAAGCTCTTTCAAGCCGCTGTTAACTACATAATATTTACATATTTACTTCTGCGTTATCTATTATTTTTTTTTTTAGATTTCCAAAGTACGTGGTGCCATACCTTAGAGAAGGAACGCACAAGGTTTTCAAATTTGAAAGCTGACCCGCAAAATATACATCTCAACGAAAGAAACTTACAACCTTTAATGCATTTTAAAAAGCTATGCGAAGAACCCCCACAATTTAGAGCGATATAAAAATTAATTATCTCTCAATCTTATATATGATAAGTAAGTCTTACTATTTTTCGTAATTTCTTCACATAATTGTATGATCAATTACTATTTGCACTATTTTATCAGATTTGATGAAAATTGGGGGACTTATGAAACTGTGGCAAACAGACGGACAGGATAAAAATATGACGGTTTCTGTTTTATTTTGGCTACGGAACCCTAAAATGAGATGCCATATAAGTTTTCAACCTTTCTATTATACGATGCAGCCATACGACAACATTTCTTTCTATTCTCATTTTAGTAAGTTTTAACTTTTTTCCGCGTTCTCAATAAACCGCTGCAATTAAATGATTTGCCCTAATCGATTTATTCTAAAACAATATAGAATAAATATTTAAAAACGTGCCTTAATTGATAGATTGAAAGGTTATTCTTTAACAACATGATGTAGTTTTAACTTACACTTTAAATTAAGTATTATAATAGTCCTTGCCTTTAGCTGTTTTTTCCTTTAATAAAGTATTCATATGTTATTATCCCGTAATAAACATAAGTTTATTGAAACATGATAAGCAAGAAAATATTTTTTGTTAATCACATGGTGTTGTTCACTCATTTCTATCATAAAGATTTGATTTCAAATAAATGCAAAATGCATATAAAACAAAACATTAAACAGAGTATCAACTTAATAGAACAAAACATGTTTCAATTATATGCTAAATGCTTAAAATGAAATACTTCACAGCAACTAAAAAAAAGAAAAAGAACTGTTAAATTATATATTAGATTCAGCTTGTTATTAGGTTAGCCGTTTTATTGGATTATTCGGCGTAGATATGGGTCAACCCCATTGCAATCTAATCTGTAAGTAGATTTGAAGTTCAATTTAACCCATATATACTTTTTAATATATTCGCTTTAGTTTTAAACAAGACAATAACTGTTAAATAAATAAAATGAATTAGCACAAGGCAATGAATTAACAAATGAATTAATCTGGAATTTGGACGGAAAATAATGTACTCCAAACTAGTGCCAGGTGGCAAAGTTTTAAGTTAAATTATAAAATTAAAGCAAAGTTAAATTCAACATTGCATTGTCAATTGCCATTGCGAGCCGTGTCTGCGGCACTGTATTAGAACATTACCATAACACGTGAATTGGAAGAGAGTATAGCTCCAATATAATAATCTGTCTGCACACAGTTGTCCTTTTGCAGGCACACTTTAATAATACAAGCTTGAATTATTAAAGTATTAGAGTTATATAGAATACAGCAATGAGTGGCTCAGCTCAGTGATTAAGAATGTCGCCTTTAAATAAGAAGGTATTGGTTCATTTCAGACTACGAGCGAATTGACCAATTATTTTTGAAGTTATGTTAAATCAAGTCACTCCGCCCTGTGCCTCACTAGTAGTGAAAAATCAATGCTAACGTTCCGAGAATAGTACACGCTTACAAATACCCGTGGGCATACAAGTTCGATGAATCTAGTTTGATTCAAAAGGAAAAGACGAGATATTTCAAATATTCTACATAAAATCGTTGTCTGTTTCTCTGTAACAGAATTTTCTCTGAATTCCTAAATCTAGAAACTAGAAGTTTAGCATATCAGTACAACATGTTAACCCGTACATTTTGTATCTGTCGAAATTCATGAATATGTATAAAGTGATGTATAGTGTCCGTGTAACTTTACGCAGGAGCGAATAATTAAAAGCACTCAATTGATAATTCCTAGTTTTTAAATTCAGTCATTGGAAAGAAAATTCATTACACAAACACTTTTTATAAAATATTATATGAATTAGTGGTGACCACGAGTTTAACAATATTTTACCAATAAATGGTAAAATTTAGTTTCCTTATTTATTTCTGAAATTACTACTTTTAAAATTACAATAAAATTAAGCGTGCCAATTGTTATTACGGAGATAAGTCAAAGGAAAGTTTGTCCAGTTCATAAATTTTGATGGAAATGAAGAAAATACGTTAACTAGGTAGTAAATAAATAAAAGAACCAAGCTTTCTTTAAGAAGTTAAAAAATAAAAAGAGCAAATTGTTATCGAGAAAGCACTAATATTTCATCTAGTGTACAGCATCACACTCAAGTGTCGGTTCAGTAAATTGTCAAATAATATCGCAGTAGTATTATTTATCTAGTTAGTTCTGCTACCGGTTTTACTACTGCTGTGGGTTTTCACCAAAGCTATTGATATATCTCGGGTAGTTTTCCTCATAAAATTTCCACTTCAATCGGTATGCAATCGGTCGATAAATTCAATAAACGTTGGCAGCTAGCTTCAAAAGATGGAAAATTGTAGCTTCGTCACCGTCAACAAGACGAAATGAAACTGCATCTAGGTCTTATTTGTAAGTCCCAAAAAAGAAGTTGTACTGTACAATTATGAGAATTACTCCCAATAGTCTGACAGGTTTCTTGCGACATTAGAAATGAAGAATAAGCGATTGTACTTGGTTTTATACGACGTCATAATACTAAAGTAATTAGTGCTGTGCAGTTTATTTGAAAATGATAGCCTTCCTAAAACTAACACAAAATTTCTCTATTCGCCACGAAACAAAACATTCATCACATCGTCAACATATTGCTTATTAGTAACATATCCTTGTCGCACACTGTGCGCGTGTAGCGCCGCTCACCCATCCATTTGTACAACGAATTTCTGAGTAATTGAAAGAGACGAATCAAGACTGAGCAATGTAAAAAATATTGCTCAGTTTTCATCTTCTGGCTCACCTACAAAGGAGAGCAATAATTTAAACGACGGCTGCCTCTCGTAGAGAAAGGGGACGAAGAATACTATAAAAAACAAATACAATAGCGACCGACAATTACGGATGTTGCCGTTCGTGCGCAAGTCCAACTGGCAATAACCGATGGTCTTTATTTCATTAAACTTTTAATTTTAATGTAAAAAGCCCACAAAAGCAGACGAAGTATTAAATACAAACTGTAAATGAAGTCTATTAAAACTTGTACAATGTGTTGTAGTTAAGTATATCCTTTTTGTTGATGATTATCAAAAAAGTTCCCCTTGAATTTGCCTAAAGATCATTAGAAGGCCGTCAAATGTCAAACGTTAAATGACAAAGACAGTACATTTTTGTTACAAGGGCTTATCGTCTCCCACGTTCAAAAACAATTCCAGGACTCGACCTTAAATGAAATATTGTACAATGTTATTTCTAATAATACTTTCTTTACTTTGTCGTTTCTGTAGCTGTGTGATTGAAAAATTACAAAATACGTTCTGAAAATAACTCATTATTAAGCAAGAATTTCAAAGTAAAATCTTCGAATAATTTAAGCTGTATTCTAATACGCGTTAAGAACTTGGTTCGGTAATAATGATTAGTGGTTAAGTGGAAATTTCATCAAATATGCCTAAGATGGGATTAGTACAAATTAAAACGGTATGTAATCGATACCGATATCGAAATTAAACTTAGTTCAAGGAATTCAGAAGATCTCTTTGAAGTGTTTGATGAAATACCACTTTGATCAAATCCGAGGCCTTGTTAAGCATGCTCGGTAATGAAGGTGACTTAAACCGGTTTCCTTGTCCAAGTTTAATTTCGCATGTAATGAAATAACTTGGTAAATAATTTGGTAGAATAAAGTAAACACAAAAAGAATTTTTATAGTTATCGACAATTGTTATGTGTTGAAAGGAATTGCAAAAAAATGTATGAAAAGGAAACTTGAATATGCCGACGAAAATAAACTGGATGATCCCCAAGACGACAAAAAAAAATTCGCGTTTTGAATTGTCTCGACAGTTAATTAATGAACTTGTTTATAAATAATTAAAAAGTCATTACTTATTATTAATGTTATTATATGATTTTAACTGATTATGTCATGATTTTATAAATATATAGGTTGGCACTTTCCTTTTTTGTATTTCGATATCCTAAAAAATATGTATCCAAACGATTTAACATTAATTGTTGTAATATCATTTCCAATCTTGTAAAATTTAACAAAGTTGTCTATGGATTCTCAAGCGGCATCTTGTACAATCCACGTGAATTTAGTATATGTTGATACTGCATATAATCTAGACACTGTACATGTTGATATTGTATATAATGTAGTTACTCTAGACTCTAGATGTTGATGCTGTAGGACCCGGGTCTCCTCTAAGAAGCTTAACGCTGATATAACAGAAAATTCGCACTGAATTGTTGACTCTGATGAACTTCTTCCACAGTCAGATTTTTCATTGCTAGGCTTTACTCCACCGTGATAACAAGCGATATCTGCTATTACAATCTTCTCGGTGGAATTAATCGAAGCCTAACTTTGGAGGCGGGATTTCTAACAACTAGTCTTTTTGTACAATGTAAAAGGAGTTATAAATTAATTCAAAGAGTTTAACGTACTCCTTCTAAAAGATACTATCTGAGAGGTAACAGCATCCGCCGCGGAGACACTTGTTATGCTAATTCTGCGATCTGAATTTCTGATTCTAAACGGTTGTCCTGATTATTCCACATCAAAAGGGCAATACTTCTATTTTGCCTTCACGAAACCTATCTGAATATTTATGGAGCTAAAGATGTTATTTAAAGTGTTATAAAGATCTACATTATCATATCAATTTTCCACACAGTTAATCACTATCGATGATTACTAGGAGGGAATGTGGTATGTGATATGGAGAATAAATATATTACACTAGTAAATATTGATTTTAAACGGAAAAGTATTAAATTTTACATTATATTAATAATGTTTATTTGCACTGGAAATGATGTAAATTATAATAATGTACCAATATTGTGTTAAAATAACAAGAAAAAATTAGACGTGTAAAATATTATAAACCAGTTTCGTTTTGTTTTGAATAAAAAACGATAGACCTCTTTTTATAATTATTCATCGTCATCGTTGTGTGATATCAAATATTTTTCTATAAATAATTTTTATACGGTTCACATGTAAATAAAAGAATAAGTAGATTGGCTTGTTGTTTAATAATAACGGATTTAGTAACAATTAATGGGGCAACGCAAAAGAGAAAGAGCATAGTATATGCGTATGTTAGAACAAGATAAACAGGCGAGAGAATTCAATTACGCGCCATAGCCTTATCCGATCTAGGCTTCGATTCAATCCCTATTGTTTGTTGTAAAATTTCAGCTTCTAAAGTGCTATTTCATGTTTAGTATTAATTATAGTCAAGTTTTCAGTGTTTGTACTTAACTCACTTGAGAAAGTAAGCTCATAGAATTGTACATTTTAGATACAAATGAAATGAAAATACTTTTTCAAGTAAATGTCATATTTTAGAGCTGTCATGTAGGATTTGTAGATAAATGGATAATCAATCACATTAATGCTCTAAATTCATACCAGTAGTATACTAAGTAGTAGTATACTATGAGACCTATTTTTTCATCGTGGTAGTAGAAAATGTTAAATAGATATCAATATAATTGTGTTTTTTTTTAATCAAAGCAATAGCATAGCCTTTGCCAATGCTAATCGCACGCTTTATTCGCATTTAGCCAGGAGTTTCGAGTGCATTAAGCTCGTCTGGAGTCGTTTGAGATGAACGCTTTCAGACACTTCGCTTCAGTAATTTCTATTTGTCTAAATTTGAATATAAACGAGAATTGCTAACAGATTTTCTGACAAGTTAATTTGCAATACAGTGCCAATAATACTTCTGAATGATAAAATAAACTATATTTTAACTAAGTTCTTAAATTATAATTATTTTATAGTGTATATTTAAAATAATAATCTTTAGTTTAATTTTTCTTAGTTTTATTTTATTTTACTTTATGTATATTTGAATTGCATTATATTTCCAGTTCCCAAATAAATCTAGCTAATTTGACATGGACAATGTTTAATTAAAATTTTTAATCAATATGTAGAATTATTTGGACTCATTCACAACAAATTTACACAATGTAGGAGTCAATATTTATTAAAGCCTTTAATGATGCTCAAATAAAAATGACAAAAACTATTATTTTCTATTTAAACCCTCGTTTTATACATCTAGACTCGCTCAAACGGCATCTTTGGAAAAAAAAATCAAAACTTCCTACGGAATTTTCGGAGGCATTTGCATTCGTATACAATTTGCGCGCTGTAATGTTCCCGGAATATTCTATCGAAATCAAACATAGCTCCAATTCGGGTCTAGGCAACGGACGTCTGACTGGTAAGCGCGTCCGAATCCGGCCAACGGTTTGCGGGTCACGTCCTAACAAACACAAGCGCGAGTCGGCCTGGCACTCCGAGGGTTCCGCGTGTTGTATCTTCTCAAACACAAAACTGCTTAGCGGCCGTGACCCATTTGAATGATATATGAGTTGTTACGTTAGGCGCTAAGAATGTACTCTGTAGTTATTTAGTTAATCGATTCGTTGAAATTCATAATTAGATGTCTGCCTGCAACATGCGTTAACGTGCAGCATGCAACCCACCACTGACCCTCCGATATGTCCTTTTATTATGAACCCCCTAACCAGCGGATTGAACATTGATTCGAGGGGGATTGTCAGATATCGATATAAATAAAAAATATTACCACTCATTTAGGTATTAACACATTGTTTATCTATATAATTGCATTAACTTTTCGCCGCGGCTCCGCCCGTATAGATATAAAATGACGATTTTTTTTAAGAGTAACTATCCCAAATTTCAAGTCAATCGGTCATATAGTTTCGGAGATTTCCTTTTTTTTGGATAGTAGTTACGTAAAATCCGTTCTTAGTGAGCCTTTACGTCCTGAACATAACATTTTGTTTATTCATATTGAATGTTGCAGGTAAGCGGGCAAGAAATAAATTTGATACCTTTTTTCTTATTTTTTTTTTGTTGATATTATTAGAATTTATTGTATTTCGTTGTTTTCACTGTTCCAAAAGAAAACCCATGCAAAAATAATTTAAATTCTTCAACTTGGATATGTCTTGGTCTTGTAACAAGCAGTAGAACAAGTATTGACCTCTTTAAAGATTGCTTTTATAAAATTGCGTTTATCAAATATCTACGATATTAAATAGTGAATAGATATGAAATGTTAATTTCATATTTCTAACTTAGAGACTATTCTTCATTTATGTCATTTATTTTTTAGAAAACATTTGATTTTTCTTTCTCCTCACATATAAAAAAAACAATATTGTCTCGATCCCTTGTTCGTTTCATATAAAACCCAATTACTTCTATTAACTTCAAAAGATATTTTCCAGGGCTATTGTAAAACGTATTGGATATAAAATGACCACAAATCATATTTTTATTACACTTTTGTATAGCTACAAATACAGAAAACGAATAAGCACTTCTGTAAATTATTTCCAATCACCAACAAAGGCACTAACTAACAACGCCGTAAACATATACCAACGTCACTAGATTACGGAGTGTATTGCATAAATAAATATCCATTATCTTGTAATGTATTGCCTAGGCTCCCTGGGCTATTTTGCTGTTGCGAACAAAGCGAATGGAAAACTACGTAGATTGGAATTCTTAAATATATTAAAATACGTCTTTATGACTCTGCCCCAGCTTCGCTAATTCTTCAACCTGACTCTGTGGCTTGTTACATCCTGACGGTCCTATAATCTATCGTCGTTACGCTTCGGAGCTATCTGTATGGCTTCAGTGACAGGCAAACGGAAGGACGGATTTACGTGAAGTGAGATTAATAGGGATGTACCAAGAACGGAACATTTAATAAGGAACGGAGGCTGCGGAAGTTGGTCAATTGCTTTTCGCCGGATACAAAATTAAAAATTTTATTTACCATTCTATCACAACTGTTGGTAAAAGTTAGGTGTATATGTATGTGTCGAAGTTAAATTCGAAAGACGAAATTGAAAGAAAATGGAAAAGAAAAACAAAACGAATAAAAATCGAGGCTTTTGAGAATTTTACTAAAAATTGAAACAGGCAAATAATGTTCTGACTGTACTGAAACGCGAGAAACAATCTTGCATGTAAGATCCACATTTGAAAACTCTTTTGAAGATTCAGTGCTATCGTTATTCATTTCTTTATAGCAGTTTTTTTAATATGCTTCAATGTGAGCTCGCTATCGAAGTTTTTTTTTTGCTTCATCGTTCGGTCTTAATTAAACAAATAGTACCTGTTTGCCCTTGAACAAGGGCTCTCGATGTGATATTGTGACAGGCATCCGAGAAACCTCTCCTTCTTGGACTTCTCCAATTCCAGCAAGTCGAGTTGTTTGTTATTGATACAGTACTGCTCTCGGAATTCCTGTAACGAAGTGAATGTTGTTTTTATAGTGGAAAAAGATAAATTTTTAATCTTTTATTAAATATTAGATTTACACGATTAAAAACACGACATACTAAAAAAAATCTAATATCAATGACGTGATCTGCATATATTTTATTTGACGATTGTCATTGGACAAAAAGTTTATAATAAATACAGACCTTCATTAAATCAGTATTATTTCACTAAGCCATTTTTTTGATTTTTTTTTGCGTATGAAAATAGGTGAAATAATTTTTTAAGACTCTTGTTTTCATTGTTTTTTTTTTTAATTTCTGTCCAATGCTGATCCTATGTATTATATAGTTCATGTGGAGTATTTCATGAAGAACCGGATTTCATAATATTATTAATAGAAACAAACAAAAAAAACTAAATAATAATTAGATAACTAGTTTAGTTTAGACTACTTAGGTATCTCGGTAAATTATTATTATTACATAAAAGGCCAGTTCTTTATGGTTGACGATTAAATTGTAAAATATAAAATAGAAAATTTGATAAAAAGCTATATTGCTTTTTATCAAATAAAAAAGGCCTCTCATTTAATTCTTAGAAGTGCTTTGCCAATTTTTAATCTTTAACGCTAAAAAAAATATTTTATTTACGTTACTGATTGTCTTTATTGTAATTAAACAATGTTCAGGTGGATGAGCTATTTATTAACGTATAAGCTTCAGAGGATTAAGTAGGGTTTTCTTTCTCAAATCATCGCTTTGTAGAGACACTGATCGGAAAGTGCGAATTGGGATTCCCGCATTTAGGGTTACATATCAGTGATCTAAAATAATATATGTTCGAACTTCATGCACTCATTGCATAAAAATCCACATACATACCGTAATTAGATTGTAATATTGGCACTTGAAAATTAAAATCTTGTCAGTTTTGCTTAAAATATTTTTTGTTGAATTACTTATGAGCGGAAGCTCAATTACTGTGCTTTTTAGATTCTTAAAATATATAGTTCAAAAGTTAGATTAGGAGGTACAAAAACTTAACGAGCTTAGAAGCTAATAAATTTGTTAGTTGCACTTGCCATTGTATATCGTTGCATTGCATGCATTTTACATTTGCAAAATAACACATCAAAAAAGAAATTACATAAGAATTTTTAATATACTTTGAAAAATCCTTATATAACTATAGCCATTCCACGCATCTCTCTATAAAATTTTATTAGACTCGATTAAAAAAAGCGGTGCAGTTATAGAACTGTGATATAAGGACAGACGGACTTACGAACAGGACAAATATAACTTTTTGTCTTTAGATGCGGTGTCCTAAAAATGCAAAAAATATGTAATAAGAACTTAAACTTTAGATCTGGGTTAAAATAATAAAATATAATAAAAGTACAAGATTAGTGAGAATGATAAAAGTTCGATTAAAATTATTTTATCACGTTTTTTTTTTACTAGGCGTGATATGTTTCAATTCAGAGATAACTCAAAATAGCGACAACAATTTGCTTAAACTCAACAACAACAAATGTAATTGACGAAACTTCCAGAACATATACATAATATTCTGGGACATTTTAGGAAGTCGAGACACAATCAGAAAAAAGTAATAAAGTTGACGACCCTACGCGGAGTGTGGTCAGCGCTTAAGGGCTTTCACCTGTTTGGAGTACATGGTGGTCTTGCTGGGTGGACGCTCGTCGGCGGCGCGCTGCCTGCGCCGGCCCGCGTTCTCATCCTCCGACTCGTAGCCCTTCGCCGAGTGCGCGATGTCCGCCTGCAGCAATGGATTCAGTGTATACTTGTGATGTTTGAGGAGTTAAACCGTACAACAAATGCAAGGCTTCTGTGGATCTAATTGTTGTTGGAAAAAAAAACCTACCGTCGATGAAGCTTATGAGTTTTATTTAACTTCGATAGGTTTCGCCGCGATAAAATTTTGCGCAAAAATTATTGGGTTCGATTCAGATCACGAGCGAATTGACCGATATGAAATGATGAATGAAATCGAATTAAAGCATCCGTTGTCTCGGTCAACACGTCAATCCACTGGTTCCGGACGACCGTTAACAACCCCGGGCCAGCGTGGGAGGCTTAAGATCCTAGCTTCGTAATTGAAATAAAAAGATCTTGGGATGGTTTATATCAGCAGTGGCATTGAATGACGGCGTCGAACTTACGCGTTCAGTAATGGAAAAAATATTATTTTAACAATATCACACAGTTCTTGAAATTTTCAAATGCGGTGTAGTAACTGCACTCAAGACCTACGCTCTTGTAATACGTGTGAAGGGTTAAAGATATGACAAAAAACGAAAATATTGATACTAAAAAAACTTGGGAAAACTTGTTACGTCTTTTAGGAATTGTCATGAAATTTATTATAAAGAATTAATAGTAACGCAGGTCTAAATATGAAAAATTTATGTAGTTCACATAGCCGGATTCTAATTCAAGAATTAAATTGAAAAAATCATATAATTATTTAAATGTTTTGGGTCAAGACTTTTGTTATGCACCAAAGTAACCTAAGGTATTCCTAACGTTTTACTGTTGGTTGAAATAAAAGGTTATTTCAGTAATTTCTTATACATATATTTCAAATCTTGTTATAGAAAAAATCCATTGTTTTTGTTTTTAGCCACTTAACTTAACGTTCTCTACTGTATCTAAGCATCCTCCCCTAAATTTCCATGACGTACGATATTAGACCACCCTTAACCGCAAGGGTGGTTTGCGACCTTTACTTAGTTCACCTAGTAGGAAGCCATTGTGTTCGTGGTATGATGCTGGGTATAAAAACAATATTTATATAGAATTTACTTATATTATATACAAATAGATATTACTATTCAAATATCATTTAATAGTAATATCTATTGTTGATTATTTCTGGAGTAACATTCAGTGTTAGTTAATAATTACTGTAGCTTCTAAGGTTATATTTTTTTCTCAATTTCACAATTATTAAGAAAATATCTAAAAAAACAATGCTATGCAGTAGTGATAAATTCAAAATCTACGTGCTATAACTGATGCAAAATGTACACAAATGTTTGTGATTGTAGATTTTACTGGCATATTATAATTGATTCCTATAAAATTTGTTGATATGTACAAATTAACGTTTTCAGTCATTATAAACCAATATCCGTACTCTCGTTTACACTTGGCGCAAGTCGTAAATCGTGAAACGGCCGAAATAAAAAAAAAATAAGATTGCAAAAATATTCATTATTTTTGATAAAATGAAAAAAAGAGCCGAGATATTGAATCAATATTTAATATAAAAATAAGTAAATTAAAAGGAGATATATCTAAAGTTTAAAAGTACATTTTAGAAACACGCTAAGAAATGCATTAACATCGGTTTTTTTAAGATGTTTTTTAAAAACTTTTTTCAAAAACAATTACAATGGTCATCTTTGTCCAAATGAATTTTTAGACACCTCAAACATTCACCTAGACCAGGGCATTGACCTATACCTAGAACTTACGGCATCAGAGCGAATTTACATTATCATTAAAAATGTTTTTTTTTATCGTCTCATTAGGAGTATTGAAACGATCAAAAAAAAATTTTTAACGTCATGAACACCATTACTATTATAATAGCATTTAGTCGTAGTAATGGTAAATAGCATACCACACTGAACTAAGGGCTGACATGATGCCCTTTACGTAACGCGCATAAAATGAGAGATGCAAATTTCTCTAAAAAATTAAAATTATGTACATCGTAAACTTCCCTTCTACATATAAGTACCCTTTTGTCAAATCGTACCCAAGCTCAATATGGCTTTATTTTTCTTTTGTAAAAAGTGCCTTTATAAAAGACTACAAAACATCATTAAATATCTACTGCTTTTTGGGATCATAGATTCAAAATATATCTAAATTTTATACTACACTACACTACACTACACTACACTATTTAATACTACACATCGGTTTTTGACAAAGTTTTAATAATCATTTTCATTTGCGAGAAATTTTAGACTCTCTGTAAAACGTCCCAAAACAATTTATAGACAGTTTGTTTTTTCTTAAATGGTTATTAACATTTTTCAAAAAAAATAGTAGTAGTATTGTAGTCCTTTCAATAGTATATCTTGCAATACCTTTTTAATTCCTCTATTTTTGTAACTGAGGACACTTCTGAGGCCCCTGTAACATTTTCATTGAAAATGGGGTACCAACTGAAGCATTCGAAAAAGCATTTTCAATGCTAAAAACTAAAATTTGTATTCTTTTAGGATTATAATAAATTATTATAAAATGAATGCTGTTCTACGTATATTCTTAGCAATCGATTAAGTTAAAACGGCAGACAGCAAATCTATTTTTAAGGTTTTCCTGATATTTATTTCTTTCGCATAACACAATTGAACAAGTAGGTGTTTATAGTTTTGCGATTAATGTGCAGCGAAGTTAAAATATTGTCAAAGGTATAAGGCACGTAATTATCGTAACCAAAAATTTCAAGCAAATCGAATAGATTATTTAATACTTTTTAGTATGTTGCTAACGTGGTTCTAATTTTTTTAAGCTTCATTTATTTTAAATTTCGGGTTCAAAATGATTTCGGCATATTATTCGTGAATTAGACCGAAACTTCATAAAAAATATAAACGAATTCCAACGATTTTTTTACTTATTACAACACTCAGCTAAATCAATAAATAAATAAGTTGATTAGTTGGGCGAAATGTTAACAAGCCACGTGTACTCGTATACAACCAGCAGTCAGTTGTTTAATGGTTCATTCCATTGATTTTGTTTCCTAACAGCGTAGACAGTTAGTTACAACTAATGGCATCACTGATTAACTATATATTTTCCAATCATACCGACGCAATAACTAAGCAAACAATCGGTTCAGTATAATATAAAATATTTTTGTTCGTCTCTATCTCGTGATTCCAACTGAAAAGATTCCAGACGTTTTGTTGAAGTTCAAAGTAGTTATCAAATGATGATAAAATTATTGCACAATCATAACTTATTTTTAGAACTTCCATTTATTCGCTAAAATACCTTATTCAGATTTTTGGCTGTTTAATTTAAATCCAGTTTTCAAATTTTGCTTCAACACATATAAAAATAAGGTGATGGGAGTTGAACGAATAGACAGATTCGTGACTATTTAAGATGTTTATTTTATTACTTATATCGTAAATAATGAATTAAAATCTACATACATTTTACAGCAGTCAATGGAACGTCCGATAAACCCTTTCAGCTGCAGCGAGCGATACAAAAGTTTCATACAGATCTTTCAGGAGACGCCGTACGTTGCGACTCGTTAAAAACTTTCCTTGCCGAGACGCCGCAAAAGCTTTTATATTCGCTGCGCTTTCAACGCTTCTAATGTATTGTTAGTCACTACCATAATACTAGCTTTTGGTGTGCTTTTAGGTGAAAACGTATATATGGACATTTTTCGCAGGTAAACAAATGTAACTATTTTGTACGGAATAATGATAATTCACCATTTTTCTTGCACGACAACTTGTGTAACTTCATTAATATATTCTTCGTTTATAAATTTTATTAACAGTCTAATAGTTATAATAAGAATACAATAGTTTTAGGCGGAGAGAGCAAATTTGAATTAATTTCTTTTTAAATGTCTTATTTTAAAATAAGAGTTATTTTAGTGCAGACGATTTTGGTAACAGTGTTAAAATATTTTCAAATAGGTAGGTGTGATTAAGAACATTTTTATGTATGTATCACTTTTCAAGAAGACTGACAACCTTCCAATAAAATTATGTAGTTCAGTACATCAAAATGGAATATATAGTACAAATCTTAATAATCTATGAATAGAAAAGATAAGTTTGTTTGTTTTACTTTTTTGAATTTACGTCAAATATCTACAAAATTTGTATTTGTAATGGAAATGAATATTGAATACTTTTTAGACAAAAATTTTGAAATAATTAACATGGCCTAACATTTCAATCGATTGCCGTGAAATTTTGTAAATTGTATTATGAAAATAAAAATGAAACTGTAAAATTGAGACTTAGTCATTATTCCAATATTGAACAGCTTAATTAATGACTAGTTTTTGTTGGGACAGTCCTGCTTTCGAACCCGCTCTAAATTTTGATACAGATCTAGGCACTAGGTTTGTTCTCGATCTGACTCCTGGTTTTGATCTAAGCTGTCTTTGGTGTTGATCTCAGTACCATTGTCGTTTTACGTTCCCAATGCCACTACTGGCTCCAAACCCACTTCCGATGTCAGTCAACCCAGTGTGCTTTCAGTTTCAATAAGGTTACTATTGTCCCTGTCCAACTCTCGTTCCGCTGCCAGTCCTGACTCCGGCAACGCTTTTAGCTCTATCACGGTTGCTATCTCGGGTTGCTTCTTCGAATGTTTTCCGACATAAACATCACACTTCATAGTAGCTTAGTCTGGAAGGGTTCTTGAAAAATTAATAATATATTTTGATGTGTTTTTGGTCTTCAATTTAAGTTTATAATTAAAAAAAGTATAAGGTAGGTATGAAATTTTCTCTAGACATATGTGCCCTTTATTTTGCACTATTAAAGGTTGATTGCTTGAATAAAAAAACTGAAAAACTGTTGCAAATATTTTTTTTAATTTAATTTGAGCAAAGAATCGTTATTTAATTCATTATTTAAATTAGCTACATAACGATTGTTTGTTCGAATTTAGAGGTAAAATTTTAACGTCGTGCATGTCAATACCGATCATTGTGGTTTTTTTACTAAATTTAGTCCAAATACGCTCAACCTTCCATACAAAATTGAGGAACAAACGTGCATATCTTGTAACTTCTTTATAACTTCCGCTTTTACAATATTAATGAGTGGTTTTTCCACTTTTTCACAGATTTATAATGGAAGGAAAACTAGAATCAAGATTACACTCAATCAAAATCAGCATCAGAATCTACAGCAACTATTTTCTAATATGTAATTAGAAACGTTACATACCTGAAATAAAATAAGAAAAGAGAAGAGTAGCAGAACTGAAATATAGTGTGAAATACATAAAAGTACTAAATGGAATCTACATGTAGAATGCAAGAATGCAGGAATATTTTTTATGTCTACGCGACTGCGAAACTGCGAAACTGCGGGCAAAAACTAGTATAATTGACGCAGCAAGAAAATATTGACGTCACGTGGAACTTGTTTTGCTTATGTTTTGTTTTGAATGAGAAGAGAGAGTGCTTTTACTGTAAAAGTTTCTACAAGCACAATGTTCGTATATAATTAGTGTACACAACGTATATTATTAACTGGCATTTTATGTTCCAAAGTTTAAGTAGAAAGTAACTGACTGAATATAAGCATTATGTAGGACGTTATCTTCTTGTTTTAATTATATAGAGCAGCATTTCCCCACGGCAAACTAGAAAGAGTCGAGCAAAGCTCGGTTGTTCAGATACACTTAAAATTAAGCAAAGAAATTAAAATCTATAAGTATCATGAGAATTAGGTACAACGGATAGCATAAGAAAATGGTAAATATTATGAAATATTAAGCATGTTTTGATAGTTTTTCTAATGGGACTTGTAAGGAAAATAAACACTGTCTTTTTAATTTGCATATTTTCTGAAATATTGAAAATAAATTTTTGTATTCGTTTTTGCGGTTCGAGAATGATTTACTAATTCTAAGTCAAATATTTTAGAATCTCCTAGAATTACATCAGCACAGATCACAGAACATACGACATCCCGTATTCGTGACCCGGCGAGTCCCACGAATGCGCGATAGTAAAAATCTCGAAACCTAATAAGCGGTGAACTTAAACAGCCCAATCATAAAACAAAGTTACGGCCCAACCTTCATACGGCCGCCGCGTCCCGCGCGCGACTTTGCGGGGGCCTTTATTGAGTTTTCAAAGTTTGCCGCGGCGCGACCCGACCAGGGGCGCTGCGGTTTCAGCACGCCTCAGACGCAGTAATTGACTAGTTTTGCGCTGAAAGCCGCACGAGAATTATCGACTGGGGGCCTATTTGTACGGTTAAATAAATATGCCGTCGAATTAGAACGAGAAGGACGCGGCGGCGCCATGTACGCCGGAAACTGCGTGAAAGCTCGTATCTTTAAATAAATTCATGGGTTTTTCTTCATGTGATCCGACAGGCGTGGATACAGTCGGCGATGGAAGGCATGACGTACTCTCGGCGACGGGGCATATCCCTTCTCAAAACATGAGACAGCGTCAATTGTTTTTGCGAGGGTGATTGTACGCGCGACCCGACAGCTGATGAGTATAAAATAGAGCGAATTCGATATAGAAAAATACTTGCGTCTGGAATAATTAGATATCTATAAATTAATTTGTTCTCCTTAGCATCAAAATTGCAAACGCAAACTTTCGCTTTTACTTTGAAATGAAGATCTATGTTAATAAAATATAAGGAATAATAAATATTTGAGAATTTGTCTTTTATAAAGTTACCGTTATAAAATATTATTATCTATTTTTATGAACTAAAAAGTTCTCCACATGTTACAAGATTTTTTCGTTAAAAATTTTACATTCCGAATTTTCATAAATCAAATATCGGTGCTTCCACAAAATAATTAAATCCTGTTAAAAATATAGCAGACTTTTATTTCATGTAGTTTCTGGAATGAAATTTAAATAAAACACAGATTACCTTGACAGCCTAGCTTGGCGTTAAGGGCCTGTCCTTCTAATGGAAAGCTTCAAAACTGTTATCCTTTGAAAACTTTATGGCTTGCCATTGTCCAACAGTAGACAATAAAAATAATTGCTGACAAAGCACTAAGTTTGGATGATTTCTATTCTTAATAACCATTTATAATTTTTTTAATTAAATAATTTTATTATTTAAAAATCCTAAAATTAATTAATTAAATAAAATCAATAGATAACTCGAATGTCATACGAAAAGTAAAATTTAGGTAGTAATTCAATTGCGTAAGGTTTTACTTCGCGGATATTCATAACTAACTGACCCTGCAGCATGCATAAACATACAGCTTGTAACAGTCAAACTCACGAATCTCCTTCTCAATTGCTAATTACTTCTACGGAGTTGGCATTTTCCTTTTCTTATATTTCTTTTTCTTGCTGTCAACAAATAGTGACATTTTCAGTAACATAGCAATTAAAAATTTTGCTGTAAAGTCGGTATACGGGCGAAAGTTTTACGTGACAACGACTTTGAATGGTAAAATCATTTTAATGTGAATATTCATTCGTATAGTAGGAAGAAGGATGAAATAATAGTAACAATTTAAAACATTTATTTATACAAAGAATTATATTTAAAACATTAATTTATACAAAGAATCTCGCACTGAATTTCATATTAACAAAATTTTATACCTTTACACATACATACGTATTTATATACAAATACATACAATAACTTGCAATACATTTGCAAGCTACCTCTCGCGCGGCAGACCGATCATAGTTGAGTAGAGACGCAAGGCATTCGGCGGGCCTCTCTGTTCGGTGACTCATCGTTACGTTACCGAGCGTTACACTTTTCATAAGTGACTCCCAGTCGCAACCTAATTTAAGACGTTGTCACGTCAAAAAAAATCATCTGAATATTATACAAATGACAAATATTAATGTCATAGAAAAAGATAGCTTTAGTACCCTTGAAACATAAGTAGACGAAGTAGCGCCCCTATCTTTTGCGCTATCAAGCAAATAATACAATAATAACTAAACGATACATGATTAAACTAGCCGTTACTCGCCCACTTCGCTGGGCGTAAATTTAAATTTAAAAATTATAGTTATCGCTTTTTTGTGATTCAAATGTGCGCGTAGTTGCACTCGCGTGTATATGAAATGAATCCCTGCATTTTTATTATGAGACAGTCCCGCTGTCAATTCCGATCTCGATCTCGTTTCTGTTGTCGATGTCAATTGTGGTTCCATCATTAGATCCAATCCAGGTCCCACTTTTCCTATAGCCTTGTCTTGATACCAATTTTGGTCCTTCCTTGGCCATGGATGTTAGTCATAACAGAACACCATTTTTATTAGTATTTATATATATTTTTTTTGTATAAGAGGCAATAGTGCTACATAATATCATCTAATTAAATTAATCTTATATCCTGTTTAAGAACATAATTTCTTTAATGTAAAATTTGATTACAATCTGTTCAGCCGTTGATGTATAATAAACATCCATACAAACATACTTTTACATTTTCTGTATTATAAATAACCTTTAACGATCTACAGACGATTACGCGTCGACTGTCTCATGATTCCATACTGATACGTTCAGTAGTTTCCGAGATTTTAGGACCCAAAAAAATAATTTCACTATATGTGTAGATGACATAAGGTTACATTTTTTAGGTATGAATGTAGAAGAGTGATTGTTTTCTAGGTATTTAATAACATGAAATAATTAATAGTTTAAAAGTCAGCTGCAAGATTCCATACTAATTCAGAGCTTTAAATGATTGCGCGACTTCGTATGTGGCTTGAATTTGATAAACTCTTTTTCATCGTTGTTTAAATATATAACGGCAAAAAAGTAAACTCCATTTTTCTTTGAATCCCCTTTGTAAAAACAGTAACTTAACTGTAACATTGGTAACTTATCTAAGTATCAATTAGGTTAACCAAGCCCTAATCAGTTGTTAGATGATCGTTTTAGAATACAGCAACAAAATCTGTACACATAAAACTTTTTGTCCTGACCTATTTATCAACGCCCAGAGCAAAAGCTGAACCTAGATATTTAAAATCTGGAGAAAATATTTCTTAAGTACCTCAAGGGTTCAGACAGAGGAGGGATTTATTGAAATTTCTTTCCAAAAGTAATGCAAATGGGTGTTAAAAAATTATAAAGAGGCATTTCTTTTAGGTTACAAAGACGACACTGTAAATTTGCTCTTCAAAAGAAATAATATAACACGTGTACCATTATTTTCGAAATTTCATGTTCTAAACGTGGCAAAGTTGGCATGGAGAAATAATAATTATTTTTATAAGGTACTTATTTGCAATTTTTGTGGGTCATGCGCAAGTGTATAACACAAAAGAAAATTTTGAATGACTTAAAGGTTGATTTGATTCTAATCAAAAAATTGCTACAAGTAGTTTTGACACTCCTCTCTTGATGTTAACCTAACACTACCTAAATAATTCTGAAGAGACTGAAACAGGTGGAAATCTAAGGGCGCAAGGTTAGGGCTATATTATGGTGGATGTATTAACACTTCCCAACTAAGCTCTTTCAATATTTGCTAAGTGGCTAAAAATGTGCGTGGTCTGGCGTTATCATAATAAGAAACCACACCCTTTTTGTTGTTTAATTTCAGCTGTTTTTTCTATACTTGTCGGTAATCTATTTTTCATCACCAGTGAATCAATCTTTTCAAAAACGGTTCGGTTTCATTAGCTTTCAATAGTTTACAATTCTTTACATTTCTTTCAGTAAGCTCGTGTTAGACACAAGTGACCAGCTTTCTTGTATATCTAGCTTTTTTCAAATTGGTCAAAACTGTTACTTATGTCTTAAGAACTAATATGTCGATATTGCTATAGTTTTTCCAAAATGGCATAGACTTTATCCGTAACAGGTCTACCAGAATAAGGTTCATCTTTGATATCCAAATTACCAGACTGAAAACGCTTGAACCAATTTTGTACTACTTTTACCGACACTGAATTAGGTTCATAAATATCACAAATATTTTTCGCGGCTTCCATAGCATTTTTCCTTTTTTTGTAATAAAGCTTAAAAATTTAATTTCTACATTAGATTCACTCACATCATTACTATAGAAAAAACAATAGGAAACTAGCAGCACACCGTTTTTACTTTATTTTAAAGTCGTCTATTGAATGGTATCAAAACGAACCAGGTACAAACAGAACAACAAAAGAGATTTTATTTTAACTTTTACTTATAAAATACGAAAAACATTTGTCCCCGACTTAATATTGCTTGCCCTAGATTTTTAAGCTTTTCATACTCAAAATATAGACACACAAATGTTGACATACTTTATTCAAAGTAAATTTCTGTGATTTTTTTAATTGTATTTATTTTTCTTCGCATGGATTTTTAAAACACGTAGTTCAAAAGTTAGAAGAATGGAATTTAAAGTTAACAATCTTGGAAATTAATATACCATAAGATATGTACCTCAAAGGAAAACTCATTTAAAAAATTTTTATGCATTTTTAAATATTTGTCCTACTCAGGTTTGTATGAAAAATAAATTCTTTCCACGATTTCATATACCAAAAGTATCCCCTATTTTTATTTCTTTGTGATTTTATTATATGAATATATGGTGATTCATACAAAACACATGCCTACATAATTTTATAATAATCTATGAAGAAATAACAGAGTTATAAGACTGTGAAATACGGACGTACGGACAAATGGCCAGGGCACAATTGTAAGGTTTTATTCATTTTGCCTTTGATTGCGAAACCCTAAAACCTCGAATTAATTTTATCGTGAGGCACAACTACGCATGTTGATTTATTTTAAAGAACAGAATAGCAAATTTTTAAGAGAGTATCACAATACGAGTTACTGTTTCTTAAAAAGACACGAAAAAGCGGTTAAACGAGAAAACGACAATCAGCTTATACTCGTGACCCCCCTTGTTGTAGTGCAAGTTGATAGGTAAGGTAAGGTCAACATGTTTTTACAGATTAAAAAACCTATAGAATTTCTTTTCCACAAATTTAATATTTATGGCTGCTTGTAAAATGTTATGTATTGAAACGCATATTTATCAAAGTACAAAAGCTTCATATTTTCAGTTAAATATCTGCCAACACTTCCATATTTTTAACTAATCGGCACTACACATTAGAACAGTACAACACTAGAAAATGCCGCTGTGAATTTCCCGCGAGTGATGTAATGTGCAGTTTCAATGCTCCCCAACCCTTCCTTCTCCTCTCTCGCGTTCTTATTATACGCCATTGCGACTGTTTCGTGACTAACTTCACAGCGGCACAGTTTTGTGCGTTGTACTGTGCCGATGTGCTATGCTCGTGTGAATAGGGTTTCCTTTATCTTTATAATGTCTTTGTAAGTCCCACCAAAATTTCGAAATCATTGTTCAAAAAAGTATTAAACAATTCTAACACACTCTAGGCTTTGCACGTAAATTTATACTAAAATATATCAACTTTCTTCCATTTTCCCTGGAATTTACTAGAGATTCTGCCCATTACATTTGATTGCTCTGTAGGCCGGGACCACGCTTTACCTAATCGTGACCGATCTTGCCTGTAACTGAACCAGGGTTTTTGACCATTTGTAGGCAGTTAGAGATATGATCTATCAAATAATGGATGTATTTGGTCTGCTTATATTCCCCTATTTTGACTTTAAAACATATTATACAAAAAATATATACGCACTAACACATGCGAATGTTCGTAAAATATTTAACTATAAACATTATTTTGTACATAAATTTTGGTCATAAATTCAATTTGTACTACGATATTGCGTTTAATGTTATCTCATTATGTAAAATAAAAGTTCATTATGGTTAATGAAATAAGGTCCTCAACCATAAATAAATATTACCGCTATTATTGAACTAAGAAATGAAATGTCTATTACTTAAATTGAATTTATTTGTTTAATCATAGTTTATAAATCTGACAAATAAAATAATTTTTAACTAAAAATAATTACGTAAAAAACAATCTAGAGATTCTTCACTTTATTTAAAATGAAAGTCTAAATTAAATGCTTAATAAGTATGTACATGTCTATAAATTATTTTTTTATTGTGTGAGTACTGAAAATAGAAAGGAACTGTAAATATTATTATTAAAAGTCATAAATATTGTATAAAAATTTAAAGACTTACGATTAGGAAATTAGTCTTCATAGCTCTTACAAAATCAAATAAGAAAAATGTTACACAACATGGGGTTATTTAAATAGAGAAAATAAAACTAAAATCATAAATTTGGCGTTGTTTAAAATGTACCTATATATTAGGATTAAATTTATAGATATTGTAAATCTACATAAAAAAAGTATTTGAATTTTTTATGTATGACGTCTCAAAGTTATGGTTTTCTCATGTTCTTCGATCTATAGCGAAGTAAATTAAAGAACAAATGCTTTTATTTTCATAGGTTCGAAAAATACGTGAATGTGTAGAATGAAGTTTTGAAGATCGTTTGTTTTGCTTTTTACCATATGGATATTTTTTAGCGAAATGAACTACAGTTAAGTATCTGGTTGTAAGTATTGGTGAGTTCTGCATTTTATAAGATGATCCACTCGATTCGACCAATTTTGATGCAGTTTGCAACAAGCGACGTTGCTTTCTAAGCAGATAAGTTAGACACATTAGGAAATTTATTAATAGAGTAATTTAAAATTTATAAGGTACAACTACAAAAATAGACACACACATACCGACATACAGACATCACTTGAAAAATTGTAAACGTAAACATAGATTCCTTGGATTCTAAACCGAAGAAAACTCTAGTACGGAAAATCGGACTGAAAACAGTATCTTCCCAATTTATGAAAATTATTCAATTTTCATAGCGGAAATTTATAAAATAGTAAAACAGTATTAGCGAATGTTTGAAGCTATGAAAATAAACACATTTTCAGTAAACTTTCAAAACTATTCGAGTCTAATATTATAGCGTATTTCAGGATTAAGTACTAGGTGATCACTAAAGAAGGTAATGTAAGGTTTAGAGATAAGGTTAAAGTCTATGTAGAACCGCACAGATGTGCGCTGCTTTTTGATTTAAAAGAGTTATAAAAATAGATCAACAAAATGTAATATAAAAACATAAAAAGAGAGTATAGTCATAAAAATTGTCATAGGCAATTTGAAATCAATACTTACCATAAAAATAAACATACTAATTTAGCAAAGTTAAATAATGAAATAAAAATCTTCAATACGAATTTTGTAGCGTTTTCCTTTGTGTTTAACACTGATGTGAAAGGGTTTTGATAAGTTTTAGACAATTAGAATAGGACGGAAATTATCAAAATCGAGATTGAACCTAAGTTACTACAATTAAAACTAACGATCGTTTTTAATGTTCGCCGAAAGCTAATCCGCCGTCAATTTCTGGTACCTCGTAATCGAATTTCGATCCCGCGTTAGCGACGAACGGGGATGTGCGAACACAATCCACAAAATAAATCCAATTACACAGTCAGAAGCTTGCGTTGTTCTCCACGCCGTAAGAAAATAATCGCGTATTTATTCCGCTCCCGTGAAAGGGAAGCTCCACGCGACTCGCTCACTCCTTCAACGTCACGGCTTGATTATGCCCGGTAATTGATGTTGCAATTAGCGAGCGGCGATAAGGGATTTCCCTTTAATGAAATTTCGAGCGGCCGCCGCCGCCGCCGGAGGTGGCCCTTTTGTCGCGAATCAGGTGCTTTTAAAAGGCCATTGTTTTCAGACGGCGCGACGCTATTGATATCGCGATGAGGGCGAACGGCGCGGAACGAGGTACATCATATTTATGAATTATGTGTTAGGTATTTGCCGATGATCGCGATGTACGCGATTTTAATAATTTTGTTTAGTCTCAATGTAAATTCGAGACATAATAACGGTTAACATCTCGAACGTGTTACGTTGGAATTCAATCTTTGAAAGTTTAAATAATTTAAATTCATATTAGCGTTTTATTTTGACATAAGAAATAATCTAGGTCATAATCTATTATATAATCTAAGTCATAGTTATAATCTATTCCAGAATTCTGATTCACTTATCAAATACCGAATACTCCGACGACGACGTAATTCTTGCTTCGTCGACGATAAGTTGGAAAAAGTGTTAATTTAAATTAACTATTATAAAGAGTATGAGCATGAACAAAATCAAGTTGTTCATCTCATGAAAAATAATCTAGGTATATATATATATATATATATATATATATATATATATATATATATATATATATATATATATATATATGTATGTATGTATGTATATACACCTAATATATGCCTACATCTAACAATATAAAGTAAGAGACTTGAATAAATGATACTGTTTTTTTATCTGGGCTGGTATGTTTACGAGTGACCGCCATAAGAAAAATGAAGTAAATGCGGGAAATAGATTGAATGGGATCTGACGTGGTGTACTTGAGAGATGTAGACGTATGAGTGGCGATGTGAGGGACGGATGTGGTTTCAAAGGAGATATGGAGACTGGAGGAGAAGGGGGTGCTTGGAAATGGCGAATGAAAGTATGATGATAGAGATGAACTCAAGAAATGTAAATGGGAAAGGTGTCAATTTTGGGTGCTATTGGTATTGTATACTTGTAGGTATTGTTTTTTTGAATGATCGATTAAAAAAATTGAAACATATTAGGTTAATAACTACAAATATATCAGATAATAATAAAGTATCAAAAACATAAAATAAAATGTTACACCTTTTTAAACTATTACAGACATCAAATTTCAGATGTAAATCAATAAACACTATGGTACAAATGCGGCATGCCGCATTTGTTATAGACGATTGAATTTATTATAAAGAAAAAAAATTGATTAATACGTTTTCTCGATCAGATATTTTATTTTGAATATTTTAATATCAATAAATTTTCCTTAAAGAACAAATTTACACAACAATTTATGTTACATATTTATATAGTTATAAATTTATATACGCGTCTCAATATCAATAAAAGTTTCGTTAAAAAACAAACATGCATCAAACATTTATGAATGTACCCAGTATATCACAAACAATTCTACATTGTTTTTGTTGATGTATAAATGTGAAAACTGGGTCTTTTGTGTGTTTGTCTCGCTTTCACAACTTAACAGTTGAAGTGATTCACTTGAGACTTTTAGCACAGAAGCCAATAATTTATAAGTTAACATATATCTTGAAAAATCTTTGGTAATAAGAGGAAAAGGAATCCTATTTCGTTTTTTCATTTATCAATAAGAAAATTATGATGTAGATCCAGACTGCTTTTATATACAGATACTGATGTAGGCGAGATATATTTATAGTTTATTATTATAACTCGAATTAATATTATTGATATTAACTATTACCACGGAATAATTTATATTAATGGATAACCTGATGTACGGCTTACCACGTGTTAGATTTACATACCTACTAAACTTCTAATGATGACTCTATAAACTTAATAATATAATGTAATAATAAATTAATGTGCCTCCTCGTAAACAAAGTCCTATTCAATATTTTTAATCAGAAAAACCAAGAATCAACGGAAGTAAATTTACTGGCTGAATATGAAATGCATGTTTTTAATTATGAAATGCCCAATGGTAACTGACAGCTTACGTTAAGGAGATCGTGAAAAAAGTTATCGTGTTTATAATTGCATAATATATATTTCATAAACAATAATATGTTTTATTTATAACAGACTTGTTAAGAATTCTTTACTTATGTTATTAAAATGATGGTTTTCATTTCTGTCAGGTAATTACTTTAGTATTAATAAATTGTAATCAATTGTAATGCGATATTTAATTACATCTATTAGTGAAACATTACACCCAGGGCAAGGTTTTGTAATGCATTGTTTAAATAAACAAAGTTCCGCTTTTCTATAACATCAAATCGACGAAACATCTTTAACTTATTCGCGTAATACCAGTAAGGTTTCATAAAATAGGCTGAATAAATAAGATTTTAAAAAAATGCCCTCTACAAAATGATAATCAGACGGACAGGAATAAATATTGTCATAAGTGTTGAGTTTTAACGGAATATAAAACCCTAAGAATTTTGCGAGCAAAAAAAATCTGAGTAGGTTACAGTAA
Organism: Eumeta japonica; assembly: GCA_005406025.1. NCBI lineage: Eukaryota > Metazoa > Arthropoda > Insecta > Lepidoptera > Psychidae > Eumeta > Eumeta japonica. The sequence goes on along the minus strand of BGZK01000598.1, from coordinate 262,849 downwards.
AACATTTTATTTTCACACGCAGCGTTTTTACAGCCGCTTCACTGTTTTTCATGACACTTCATAAGCCAGGGGAATGGGGAAGAAAAAGCATAAATTTCCCATGTTATCGTCGAATCGTATAGAACCGATATTATGTAGAATTTCGGAAAAAATTCTCGGTATTCGATGGCCAATTCCATACATAAACTGCGAAGTAGTTCTTCAGAACTCCTTCGATTTTGAGATGACACGCGAGTTTGAGAAGTTTCAGATGATAGATATCATTTATCGCATCCGCGAGGGGGTCATGAAAATCAATAAATCCCATTTCTTAACGAATTTAAGATCTTTTATTTAATTTTAGTACGATCATAGTTTTGTGCCTTTACATTCAGCCTACAAATCGAGTCGGCAGAGGCGCGATCTATTTATTATAAATATTTTCCTTCTACCAACACCGAAAGTAAAAATATAAATCAAGATTATTTACATTGGGTATTCCCCGCGACAGAGGCACGTTGAAATATTCAAGTTGCGGCATATTGGTTATGGCTTTCCTTAGGATTGAATACATCAAGCAGTTAAATCAGAGAGTTATCGATTACTGCTAACATGACTTGCATTTTTTTTCAATATAAATTGTATACGTGAAATGGTAAATTTATTATGTGTTTGATTTACCCGAGGAGATTGATTCTCAGAATTATAGTAAGTTATGTTGTTCAGAACACTTTTGACTACAATGGTCTATTACTTAAAATATATTTTTTTAAGCAATACTATCAAACGCTAAGATATTTAATTATAAAATATTTTTAGGGTTCTGTATAGTGCTGCGTCATCTCGATTACATCGTGTCGCTCAGTCAATGCGTCAAAGAAAAAAAAGTATCCTACGTACAAGTCCATAATAAAGATTCTATCTTTTTTTTTATTAAATTAAGACTTAATGAAAATTAATTGAACCATACAATAAAGAAAGAATAACAATACAGAAACAAATTAACTTTAGTATTCGGGTGTACATTATAGAAGAAAATTAATTATTCAAAGTTGATTATACAGTGTAGTTGAGAAATTAATGTACATGCTGTTTCTTTAAGATTCGACAACTTTTCGTAGGAGTGTGAAAAAAAATTATGTGTAGAAAACATTTCAGTCTAAGACAAATTCAAATGAGGTTATTGTACAATTTATAAATCTTTAGGCACAAATATTCGAAAATATAACAAGTTCGACTTTATATGTTTCTTTATATAATAGTTATATACATATTTCATTATGATTATGTGTAATGAGATTTGAAAAAGCTACTCTCATGTTTTTTGTTTGTTATTAACATGAAAAAAAACTGTCCTTCAGACGAGTATTAAATTTTCGAAAATAACAAGACGTACTTCAAAAGTTTTGTTATAAATAATGAAATAAGAATATATTTCAATTTTTCATGTCGATAGTACAGATTCTCAATAAGTTTATTGGTAGGTTTTCATAATTTTTCTCCAACCTCTTCCTTGTTTTAACGTGGATTTTTTTTATATACATATTATATAATGTCGGTACTTGTTTTTGACGTGACAACGTCTTAAATTAGGTTGCGGCTGGGAGATGAAAAATGTAACGCTCGGTAACGTAACGATGAGTCACCGAACGAGAGTGCCTTGCGCTATGATCGGTCTTAGAAATTAGTGCATAGCTGCTTATTGTATGTATATTTGTATATAAATACGTATGTATGTGTAAAGGAAATAAAATTTTGTTATATGAAATTCATGCGAGATTCTTTGTATAAATTAATGTTTTAAATATAATTCTTTGTATAAATAAATGTTTTAAATTGTTACTATTATTTCATCGAATATCACATTAAAATGATTTTACCATTCAAAGTCGGCGCTTTCGCCCGTATACCGACTTTACAGGCTGGAAAAAATGGAACAAAAACGATATTTTCAGCGCAATTTTCTGATACGGAAATTCATTTTCGCAAAAAAAGGCCCGATTCGTCAAAACGGGGCAACTGAAATCGATATCAAATCGTCTTAGCATTTTCGTCATATTGGACGTTCATATGAAACCGAGTGATTATTGTCTAATGGTTGTGATTGAACGACCTTGAATGAACATGATTTGTAGTATTATTCTGAATTTATATTTTTTGACATATACCATTTTTTTTGTACATAAATCATGAAGTCTTCTTTATTGTCATGGATAGCCCTTTGTTGATTTGTATTCCGCAGAAAATTAGCTCCGCTTGGTGTTTCTGAATGTAATATGCTATTCGAAATTGTATAGTTTATTAAATTACGTTATATTTATTATAATAATAAATATGTAATAACAATAAAGTACGATAACCGCTCGGTTCGGATAATGAGCTACAGCAGTCTCACAGAATACAGATGTGAGTAGCAGCTTCCGCTGTTGTATTTCGTCTATTAAGTGAAAGTTCCGTGGCCCTCTCCCGTCAATAGGATGCCCAATTCTTTTCGGCCTAAAAGTCACTAGTGCATTATCGGCCAAAGGCCGATAATAAGGTCAGAAAGGCCACTAGAGACTTTTCTGCAGTTGCGAGCGACCATGGGCAGCGGTGATCACCCACTCTCTAGGGGCTTGCATGCTTGTTTGCATCTTAATGCTATAAAAAAAAGAAAGCAACAACGGAATATTAAAAATTTTGAAAACCCAAACCTGTACGCGTTATAACGCTCATTCAAAAACAGATAAATTGTAAAAACAAATAAAAAACCAAGTCTTGTTTTAATTTTAGTTTTAAAATTCGCGGCATATCCGATTCGAACGAGAGGAATACGACGCGGGTGCAGTAAGCTGTAATTATAAAATTGCTGACAAATACGCCCGACCGCGGCTTAAAGCTAAATTTTATTCATTAATAGATATAGATATACAAAATACCAGTTCATTTTAGTATTTAATTAATATACATTGAACGATATTGAATTAAACAGCAATTTTCAATACAAAATCAGGGAAAGCAAGTCTAAGTGAATAAAAAAAAATCGTCACAATGTGTTGAGTATTTTGGACGTTATCGTAACCATCCACGGGATCCATACGTACAATACAATGCACGAAATTCTGCCGCTATAAATCGCCTGCGAATGATCCAATGTGCAGGTTCGACGCCCCCCCGACCCTTCCTTTTTCTCCCTCGCCCCCATATTTTACGCCATTGCAATGCTTTCGTGACTAACTTCACAGCGACAGAGTTTCGTGCGTTGTACTGTACAAATACACGAACGTCCATAGATTTTTTCAATTAGTTTTTTCTTTATATCATACGCAATAAATATCAATTTGTTATTTTAATCGTGTTAAGAGGATAGTTTTTTTACTCAATTTTTCATATAACTCTATTCATATTAAAGTATAAGAGCGATATGCGTAAATAGGAGGCAATCAAAGTTCAAGACAGCACTTGTTTTTGACAAGTTGAGAGTAATGTTTGAAAGTGATTATGCTTTATATAATTATATAAAGCATAATCACTCGTGGTTAATTTAATTCAGGACTTACCTGTGTTGAAACTGACACACCGATCCCCCCGCCTCCTGTGAAAAAAATAAATAGGTTACTTACATTAATGACATTGCCTCAATATAAAATTTATTTATTGAAGAAGGTACTTACTAATTTAAAAAATATTAATATAAGAAAATTTGTAATAAATAGTTAATTCTATAGAAAAAGGAATGCATTTATTTTCCTACGAAATCCATCTTATTGAAGGAAATATTTCGCAGATGTGTGCTTCAATAAGATTCAGTAATATCACTATTTATATTATACCTCTATTGAATAAACTAAAAATTAAACTTTATTCCTACTTTTAAACTTCAGTATATGAAATATACCGTTAAGGCGACATATTACGTATTTTAAGTACAATTTCAAATCCGTAGAACTTGAATTTTAGGGTAATTTATGAAATATGCGTAACTGTGCAAAAATAGTAAAAAGAAGCTCTAGGCGTTAAAATAGATTACAAAAAGAGTGAAAATATTGATGACATCAAATAAATTTCTTTAAAATAAAGGATTTACAAATTTCGAAATCGAAATCGAAAAATATCTTCGAAAATAAAGTAACGAGAACCGTTTTATTTCAAAAGGTCCGGAAGAAAAAATATTTGTCGAGCGCAATAATTTTTAGGGTTCCGTACCTCAAAAGGAAAAAACGGAACCCTTATAGGATCACTTTGTTGTCCGTCTGTCCGTCCGTCCGTCCGTCTGTCAAGACCCTTTTTCTCAGGAACGCGTGGAGGTATGAAGCTGAAATTTATATCAATTACTCAGGTCTACTGTCCCTTGAAGCTGTGAAAAATCAAACTTCTAAGCCAACGCAATCAAAAGATACAGCCGTTTATGCCGCAAATTTTCGACACTTGCAAGGGAATCAAAACCTACAGGGTGCTTCCCGTGAACTCAGAATCTTGAAATTTGGTACGAAGCAACGTCTTATAGCATAGATAAAGGAAAAATTACGAAACCATAAATTTTAGTTACATCACATAATATATTTTTTTAATAATTTTAAACTTACTACCCATTTCCTCATAAACGCGTAGAGGTATTAAATTGATATTCATACCAAATACTCAGGTCTATAATACCTTTAAGCTGTAACAAAATCAAACTTCTATGTCAACGCAATCAAAAGAAACAGCAATTTAAGCTGCATATTTTGAAACTCGCAAGTACTCGCAAGGGAATCAAAACCTAAAGGGTACTTCCAGTCGACCTAGAATCTTGAAATTTGGCATGAAGCAACGTTTTATAGCACATAAAGGAAAATTCCGAAAACCTTAAATTTTTAGTTACATTACAAAATATATATTTTTAATAAATATAAACTTATTACTTTTTCCTCATGAACGCGTAGAGCTATCAAGTTGAAATTCATATCAAATACTTAGATCTAATTGCCTTTAACCCGTGAAAAAAATTCTAAGTCAACGCAAAACGCAAAACGCAAAAGTACAACCATTGATACCGCATATTTTGAAACTCGCAACTACACGCAAGGGAATTAAAACCTAAAGACCACTTCCCGTTGACATAGAATCTCGAAATTTGGTAAAACGAACTTTGTAAACCTTGCAGGTTTGTACGGAACCCTCGGTGCGCGAGTCCGACTCGCACTTGGCCGGTTTTTTTATATTCTTGGCTTACTATTCATAGTTGACTAAATAAAATAATAATAAACGAAGTTAACGTTGTACCCTTAATTGTTGAATAACACAAGGATGGATTTCAAAAACGTTTTTTTTTTAAAGAGGTCAGTACGGCTCAGCTCCAATATGTTCACACGTATTTTTCGCATCTTACGCGTCAACGATTAACGTTTAGAGTTGTTGACTATATTTTTATATGCGAATAAGAAGTTTACAGCAACTATTTTTACTTGTCACTGACATCGTTCACAAGGCCCACTCCCTTCGTTTACTCGTTCCAGCAATCCGATCGCCTACATTAGATATCCTATTCCCTCCCAAGAGGCCGGCAACGCACTGGTCACTGCTTTGAGTTTGCGAGTGTCCATGGGCGGCGGTGACCATCTACTCTCTGATGGCTCGCCTGCTCGTTTGCTACTCGACTGTGCTGTATATACGTTCTGTACGTTCCGTGACATTCATTGATGCTTTTAAAATAACTAATTGTTATTTTAAATTGAAAATTATTAAATTTTTCCATACACAATGTGGATCGTCTTTTATTAACGTTTCGTTTATCTCGCCAAAATATCAACTGCAAAAAAAAATTTTAAATGAACTGACTCCTTCCGGAATTATTGTATTAACTTAAACAAAAAATTATGCCGCAAATTTAAAAGAATCGGAATGTTATGTCTGTGATTTTTTATTTTGCTATCGTAGACAGCTTTTATCAAATTGCTAAATATAAAGTCAGTTCGACTAAATTAATTTTAATTTTAACTAATTTAAATAAAAAAAATAGATTATCTTCTATTCGATTTCTTTATTTTATTATTATTATTTAATTATATTAATTTTCCACTATACCTGTATATATATAATAAAATAAAATATACATATATTCAATTATAATTAAACTAGCTGTCCTGCCCGCTTCGCTGGGTAATTTTTATTTATAAATAAAATGGCGAGGGATTTACGGAATTCGAAAAATAAGTAGCCTAGATCCATCTACAAATCATCCCGCATCGAATGGTCCAAGTCCCAATGTCTATACGTTTAGTAGTTTTTACGTGATTGGCGAACAAAGACAACCTCTTTTCGTTATACATAATTAAATATACTTTTTCTATGAATACAATGAATTAGTGCATGCACGTGAAGTAAGACTGTGGCCGTTCTGACCTTATTGGTTAAATAATACGGTTGTAATTCCTTTCATTTTTGGCAAAAGCTCCCCGTCCTGATATTTTTTTAAGTTCTACGTCACCTTAAACCCAAAAAGAACGTGTTTTGAAACGAACGATTAAACTTTAAGCATTAATTTCGTTTATGTGATCCATTAGGGTGATTCATTGCTTTTAAGTCCCGAAGGATTATTTCAAAATCAAACGAGGATAGAAAAAATAAAATTTTGTAAATGTGAAATTTAAGAATTTAACGATTTAATCAAATTTAGTCCACAATAATATTTTTGTTAGACATTATAATCAACGAGAAAGGAAGAAGTTCACAAATAGACTAGAATTTTTTTTTCAATAATATTTGAGAATGTGATTTATATTGTTTTACTAACATTGTAGGAACTTTTTTATAAACCGAATAACTTCTAATTTCTGTTTTCGCAAAGGGAAATCGAATATAAACTATATGTCAAAAACGCTATTGTAGTTTTAAACACAAATGCCACTCAGATTTAATAAAGATTTCTTGCAAATTTATGAAATCGATTTGTTCCTTAGTTTTCGTTGTCCATTTCCATCATCAAATCAACTCAATGATGCCATTATTGAGACTACTTAAAAAACTCAGTTATATATTATATACGATGATAAAAATTAGTTATTTATTGTTAAAATAAAGAACTAAAAAGATATTTACTATATGAGATCGGGCTCTGATTACCTGTGAAATGCATTTCGTAACAACATTACTTGTTTACACAAACTTTAGAGGTCTACTTTACACAAAAACCAGCCAAGTGTGAGTAGGATTGACGCATGAAGGGTTCTGCACCGCCATGCAATGTTAAACACTATATACTTTTTAAATATAAAAATAAAAACCAAAATTAAGATTGAAAAAAAGGCCGAAAAAACACGTTTCTTGCGTAGGGATCTCTTATAATATTTAACACAATTTTATTTTTATTATTGGCTTTTGTAGCGACTATATACAGAGAGTGAACATTTCAAGCGTCTAGCTATTGCCATTATTAAATCGAACAAAAAACGCCAAAAGAGCACATTTCTTGTATGGAGGCCCCCTTTATTTCCAATTTATTTTTATTTTAACTATTTCTGATAATAGTGGCAATAGAAACACATTCTGTGAAAATTTCAACAGCCTAATTATTATTGTTCACGAGATACATCCCGCTGACAAACAGACAGATAGTCAGACGGTAACCTGAGGCTTAGTAATAGGGACCCGTTCACATCCTTTGGGTATGGAACCTTAAAAAATGATTATAAAAAGGCTAACGTGTGGCAACTTCGACTGCGATCTATGTCGTAAGTTTGTATTAATTTCGAAATGATTCATTTAAGTAATTTCAATATAATTTTATTAACATAGTTAGTATACCTATTGTTTATTTTTATATATTTCTTTACTAATTTTTTGACAATCAGTGTACTGTTTGGTGTATTGGGATTTTAAATAATTTCACTACATCGAGATCATCCACAGTCATAATACTTCTATTTAAATGTCGTAGCCTAATCTAGAGTAACAAATATTTCATTTATGTTTTATATTTATTGGATATTATTAATTTAAGCAATGGACGACCAAGTTGGCAATAAAAATAAACAACCAACACTCGAAATTCACAGCAGGAAAACTAAAGTGAATTCAGTATATAGTAAATAAAACGAGTAGACGGGATGGGAGATTTCTCAGTGCAATCGCATCGCGGCTCGGCTAAGGCTTACGAAACTAAATTTACCCGGATTACGTTTGCTGGGGGGAGACGCTAAATTGCTGTCTCCACTATACCTAGCACTGCTCGATAAAATCCCACACGATACATACACGCGATAGCTCCGTATGAGTTTATAAAAGATTTCTTAGTGTAACAGGGCTGTTTATTATAAATATACGACTAATGTCCTTAATTTAGCAGGTATGATTCTTGTCCGGAACGCGATACTGTCGCGTAGATGAATATAATTAAGCTGGAATTATTTTGTGATTTTGGAACACGATAAGTCTAGCTTAGTTATAAATCTGTATAGGATGTTTATATACGTATGAAGTTTTATTTTTCAATATTAGTTCCACTGTACCGGAGATTCCAAAATTGTTTTAGATTCTTATCTCAACCGTGTCCTCTATTCTGGCCTCGGTGCTACTTTCAATTCCGATACCGATCCTGGTCCTAATCTCGCTCAATCTTCCAAATTACAAAATATCAAATCCCAGTCATTCATAAGTTGACTGTGCGCCCTATGGTTGCACCTGTGTGGGATAATATTAAATTCGGGCTAGGTTTGAATCCTAATTAAGCAATTAATTTTAAAGGGATAAAAAGCATCCACAATTATTAAGCCATGCGAAGCAAGCCCTAATCCTATTTCACGACTAGTACATTTTCTTGGTACACTTTAGAAAAAACTAAAACCTCTAGATCTGGCATTTAACATAGTAATTTTAAAAAATTTCTAATGTGTTATTTATCATGAATATATCTAGCAATAAACAAAAAGTTCAAAAATGCACCAAATCCGATTATACTAATAACGCCATCTATTAAAAAAATAAACAATCAATATCGAAGTGAATAAAAAATGTTGATTATTTATCTCTGTCAAAGCTTTTTTGACATCTGTCCGGCAAACAAGAATTACCGCTATAAACAATTATTTCTTGGACGTAGTCGATGAAAGTTGTAAAATGTAATAATAGTTTTGGACTTGTAATACTATTTTTTTGGAGCATTTATGTATGAGGCGTAACAGTGGTTATAAATCTTATAGTAGGTACCTATAATTGCAAAATGATATCTTACTGCAATAGCATGATTGATCAAATAACGTCTAACATTATGATAACTGCCCCAGTTTTATTAAATATTGGATTTTATTATATGTTCTTATATTGTGAAACATTACAATAATGTAAATAAATATTTTTTACGTATTATAATATTGTTTACAGCGATATGTTCCGAAGACGTACGTTAACGGGCCGTAATAAACGTGAACTTAACCGTGCAAGAGAACGTCAGGGAAGCTCGAAATGTAATATCGAATTTTTATCGCGATAATGCACACTTTCTTTGAATATTCTGTTAATATTGAAACTGCTCATAAAAATTTAGAACTAAATATTTGCAATTTATGCCATCGTCGTTGGTTTGAATTACATATACAAGAAGACGGACTTTCTACTCTTTGTCATAAAAAACGAAATGAATATATTTTCAACAAATAATAATATGGACCCTGGACTACGACCTGATATTTTAAAAAATTGATAAATCTTGAAGAACAATTAATCGCCCAAGTTCACCCTGTTACTACTGTACATAGGCTGAGAGGTGGTCAATTTGGATATAGTGGCGAGTCATCAATTTTCATCAAGATATTACAGAATATACTACATTCTTACCCCTTTCTATTGATGCTATTCCAAAATATATTTTTGTTAGAAAAAATAATGATAAAATAAAGATTTTTTTGTAAATCGTGATAATGTTCATCCTGTTTTAATACGTCTTAAAAGTATAGTCCTTGATGCCGTGACATTACAATTGATGAAAATAACTTGCAATGTTTACCTAACAATGAAAGTGTTTTTCAACAAATTGTATTAAGATAAGAAGAAAGACAACATCTTTCATTCAATTTAGATAATGATAATGAAAATACATTCTATAATAATGTTTATGAATCTAAAGCTTTAACTGTGACCTTTGAATGTTATCGAGAAGCAGTGAATAGTGTATTGAATATTTAGGAAGAACATGATAGACATTTTGTTTTACCTTGACCTAGATTGGATGTTGTAGTTTAATAAAGTAATAACTGTCAAAATATTAGTCAATGGAGCATTAGGTAATGCAGAAGACATTATTAATGAAGAAAACTAAAGTGCTCCTGAGCAAATGCCACGAGTAATGATGGTTAGATTTGAAAATTATACTCACTATAGTTATGAAAATAACGGATTTTGGAAAAGTGTTAATACTAATTGTTCCAGAAAACAATTCCCACTACAATTAGCTTTCGCAGTTACAATTCATATATCACAAGGCTTAAAATTAGATAAAGCCGTTGTTGATGTTGGGGATAAAGAAATAACTATTGGCTTAACTTTTGTGGCATTTTCACGAGTTAAGACATTGGAAGGGTTAGCATTACATAGAAAATTTCCTTTCGATAGGTTAAGTAAAATTAAAAACTACGATATGATATAATGTACAAGGTTCGAAGAAATCTGTATGAGGAGTTTAAATGTTTAATATAATAAAAATATCTGGAAATGATTTTGTGTTTTTAATTCTAAAAGAGTATTTAAATGGTGTATAGACCGCACCACATAAAATGGCGGCTATCAAATAAGTCACTCAATTTTACGCAAGCGATTTTTATTCCCACCTCCTGATTTTTCGCATTCGCTAGATCTTGCGAGCCCTAACAAAGCTATGATTTTTGCTAGTTTATAATTATTATAATTTTGGATGTATATCTTATTCTGTATTTTACACGAACCGTTCATTTACCGGAACAAATAATGACCTGTCGCTGTGGTTTTCAAATAAAAAAAAATTATCGAAAAAGAAGTTTAAACCAACGAACACATTTTTGAATTTATAATATTAGTAGGGTTGTGCATTCTGCGACGGGGTGTTACCGTGCATTACTTAAATCAAATCAAATCAAATCAAATCAGAAATAGCTTTATTCCATAGAAATTACACTTCAAATGTGTCATAAACTATTGTTTTCGACATTAACATTACCACCCCTTCTAAATGCTGATTCACCATGAGAAGAATGGGCAAGAAACTCAAGGTTTGTTCTTTTTTACTCATCGATACAAAATATTGAATAATCAATAATTTAGTACAACACTTAGAAATAAAATAAAGCAACCTGATAGCCGAGTGGTTCAATCCCATAAGTTTTTTTCATTAACATATTCAGACACGGTATAATAGCCCTTGACATATAACTTTCTTTTAACAAAACGATTAAATTCACAAAATTACAAATTTTGAACTTCAGCCGGGACCTCATTATAAAAGCACACACACTGCCCTTTAAATGGTTTGTTAACTTTCTACTGGAGTTCCGGAATTGAGAAAAATGATAAGTGAACGCTGAAAAAGTAGAGAGACACTTTTTATACAATTTAGTGACACAAAAACGCACTACGAAACTACCGAAACGCTTTTAACTTTATCACGCTTCATTCGTTAACGCGCTCGCCGCAAATAGAGAAACGGACTGCCGGACGTACTGACGTACGTTCCTAGTTTTTAAATTTGAGGTGTGCAGTATGAGACATTTCTAATCATTCATCATTGTCGTGATTGTTGTTAACAAAGTCATAATTGCCATATTAAGGTGTGAACAAGGTAATAATTAAAAATGTCAATAACAATCCCGCGTATAGAAATTTCTTTGATTTTATGGATTAAACAAGTGCAGTTTTATAACGTAAAAATAAAATCTTGTTCTATTTTATTTATTGCTGAATGTTATTCTGCTATTTTATTATATATTTTAGAATAGCAGTTGGAAATATATTAGTAGAATCAAATAGTAACGTAACTCACGGTGAAAAACTTTTGATTTCCTTGTCCGACAAATTCTCAATTATGGTGTATTGACAACGTGAAGGGTGGTTAATTAGTACTCTTCTATTGAGATGAAATATATTCAAAATTTTGTGGAAGCTATTGGGCTGCATTATTAATTAATATTTCGCGCATCTCAGATAGTGAATTATAGATAGCAGTAAACCGATATCAATTCGTAAAGGGCAAATCAACCGTTGGCGTTATCGAACTAAACCTATGTATTGATTTGCAATAATAGAAAGCAAAAAGAATTTCGAGTAACAAACTGAATGATAAGAATTATAGTTACTCAGTGGTTAAGAAACAACTGCTTGGAACAAGAAGGTGCTGGACTCTATTCTAACCGATGAGTCTTTAATTTAAAACGAATTAAAATCTCTCGCTTTGCATTTCGGAAAACACGTTGAACCGTTGAGTCCTTGTTATCGTAACGATAACAGCGATGGGTTAATTAAAAACCTAAAACAAGAAAGGGAAATCATAAAGCGCTCAAAAGATGTGAGACCGTAGACGAAAATTGCTAATACGGCTTCACTCTCAAAGTGTACCCAAATCATTTGTACATGTTATTGACATACGTATCGAAAATGCAAACAAAAAGAAAAAGAAATCGAATGAACATTGTATTCCACTTGCGTCAGTCAGATTGGAAACTAAAGTACACTTCGCACAGTTCAATCTACAACTCGATGTATGTGTGCAACGAATATTCGGTTCCCTTGAAAATCGATATTTTCTGACCCACTTCCGCGTCCTCTGAAAAGTTTTTTACGCGTTACGTCACAGCTCACCTAAGCTCGGAAACAATATTTGTTGTTTATTGTCGAAATCCACGTATATCAAGAGATGTTCTTTTTCTTATTTATGTCCTGTTAGGTATTAATATATACGTAGATATTAATCATTTATATATCTATTTGATTGTGTTTTAAAATTCTCGCCTATTGCACTTTGCCTTAAGTTTTATTGTAAATAAAATGCTAAATAGTAACTCAAAAGTCTTATTATCTAAAATGAAACATGGAGAGCTTACATGTTTAATATAATATTGCCCAATTACTAATTTGTAATATTTTTAACATCGAAGCTAATCCTCCATTTCGAGTGCGCCTAATATTGTTAATCTTAATTTAAACGATGTTAAAAACGTCATTATAGATAGACTGATATAAAACAAAGAGTTCCTAAAATATTCCCAATTTTTGTATATAACACGATAGAATATTCGAATCTCCTTGTGTGGCATACAGTTGAATTTTAAATGTACCAGAATCGCTTTGAATTTTAAACAATACTATTCGTTGCCATAGCTTATGAATGGAATAAGAGTACATATGACAATGAAAATGGCACATGTTACATTACAAATGTTTTACATCCGCTCGCGGCCCGCAGGGAGTAATGAGTTTCATAATGGTTATGACCGCGTACTGAAATATCACCCCTCATTTCGCGTATCTACTGCGTTCCAACGAATAGAGTCTAAAATTATGTATAATACAGTTAGAAAGAGATGAACACTTTAAATTCTCCACCTCTATAATATATATCCATTTACAATTCGTATAATCCCACAAGTGTTGTTCGATTATCATTTGTATTGATTTAAATGGATTGTATGTTTCAACAGATAGAGTTTTTCCTGAAGAAGGTAGTATAAGACAATAGACCATGTGCACGACTAGTTCAACAAGTGAAGAAAGTGTTAAATAGAGTGAGAAACAGACACCTGAACGTATATGATATTTAAGAAATGTGTGACACTAGATATAAGAGTAAATCTAAAATAATTAGATATTATATAAATAATGTACTAGGTATAAGACACTACTGTAAATATTAAACGTTGCACGTAGACTATAATTGTACAAACTAGAGGTTATAAATAAAAGTCGGCGAGTGCAGTGCAAGCGCAGCAGGGAGAGCGGTGAATAGTGAAAAAAGTGTATTATTACGTCGTTCTTTCGTGTCGTCACTGCCAGGCCAATAGCCCAAATGAGATTTCAATATTTTGTTGAATTTTAGGCGAAATGCAGCTTTTTGACGTACTACAATTGATGCCAAGAAATATTCGCATTTAAATCTGGATGAGTCTCCAATTAACCAGGATATCTGGCTATCTCTGTATAAGTACGATTGAAGAAAAGTTGTCATAGAAGTATGGTACGCGTTCTTCCAATACACTTTAAATTTTTTTCGCTCGTAGGTGGCCGCGTCATCAGTTTTTTTACCTCATGGGCTTTTTGTGAGGATAGCTTTCATTTACTATGCAATGGAACAAAGTGATCTGTAAAGTATGTGCACGACAATTTTATATGTCAAAAGCGCAGCTTAGGCTCTCAGGTAGGTTACTAACGTGGACTCATGCGAGGTTCATGCATACAAATAAATATAAATTAGCATTTATTACTCTTTCTGTGTCTTTAGGGATACCTAATAAAAGTTTAAATTTATATAGGTAAAATAATTATTTATATACATCAATCTTTTAAAAAGACACTGCACATGTACAACACAGGGATCATCTCGCTGCATTGATTCTACTTTTATATTTCTTCTGTCATATTCATCACTCAGTTCGGTTAAAAGTAGAGACCAGAACGTCTACCTTTCATAACGGCAAACGAAGCCCCATTTAATGATACTGTAAATAAAATTGATTACGTTGTTAAAATGAATGTACCTATGTTCATAAATCCATAATATTAAGCTAGATAATAATTATGTTCTTTACGCATCGTCCCTTCATGGTTACATATTTTTCCATATATGCATTTCGTAAACAAATGTAAGATAATTCCAAATTTAGCGGTGTAAATCTCTATCATAACACGCTCAAGCCTTCTGGTTCATACCGTTAACCACATTGCTAATTGTTGGCAAAATTGGAAATATAATTTGTAGGTTACCACAATGTTTTCCAACGAAATTCAGTGTTATTCTTCTATAATAAACAATTGAATTAGAATATTAATATCTGTTGAAAAGCGATAAAACGATAATTAGTGCAGCAAAAAATAGCAAACGCTTCTTTGGTCGCCATTTTACTTTGGTGCGTTGGTTGTTTTTTGAGACTTCAACAAAAATATGAAGTTTTGGTATAGCGTGTGTAATTACTTGTAATCTTCGATAACTATAAGACAATATTAGATAATTGATATTACGAAATCATGTTTCTCTTGTTTGATTGCCGTCGTGGAAGTGAGATTCAATGGGCAATATGAGAATAGCGGATTTTTCGTTAGTGAATTACAAAAAAAAGTCCCGCGATACGAATATTATACGTATATGCAACAATAAATATGTTACTAAATAAATTATAGAAACATTGTGAATATCATTGATTTAGTTACATTTTAGTAAACAGCTTAAACTGCACACCCGACGACCATGCGTGGTACCACGTACATTTTAGCGTGTACGACGATTGAAATGTCTTTTGATATAATGATTTAGTACCATAGAAAAGATTGTTCTGCTCTTTCGACAATACATCCTTTTCAATTAATATCACACGTTTGATATGGACTAATAATATTGGCAAGGTCGAGCTATACATTCAATTTCTTTTGGAAATCATAATTATTATACTATTTATTTCATTCAAAGTATGAGACATTGATTCGAGTCAAATTTCATGATCGTTTCTGCGCAGTACCTCATAGGTTTTGATAATCACTGATTTAATATGACAATACGTGTTTTGTATATTGTAGTTTTTATTGATGTCATATTTGTTCAGGGACTCAAAACTCCGGTGGTTCACTCCCCCCTCTTCATTAGCCCACTCCTCCATTTATCAGATATTCTATACTTTCTCAAGAGATTGGCAACGCAATGATGACTTCTCTGAGGTTACGACTGCCCATGTGCAGCGGTGACTATCTACCTCCGGCGGCTTGCATGTTCGTTTGCCCCTTGGAAATACTATTCAAAAAGAGATATGATAATACGAAACTATATAGCCATAAACTGTAAGCTTTAATATTGAATATTATTTTTATTAATATATCTATATTGGCGAACAGAAAGACTGCTAGGCAAAGAATTTCAATAACTGTTTATGCTTAGACGAAACTGAATTCTAAAACTGATTTTAAAATATTTAAAATTTATACAATAGAAATAGTTGCAATAAAATAAAAGTGCACACGAATAAGTTCTGTTATTGTTTTGAGTATATCCCCAGGTTTCGTAAGGGCATTAGGAAGAGCCGTAAAAAGCTTGCCCGGGGCAAAGTATCCACAGGGAGAAAATGCATCCCAAGCGAAGAGGAAAAAGCCAACAGTGCCAATAAATCCTAAAACCACGCAAACAAGAGCCCAAAAAAAAGGGAGGTCGATCCACCGGCGTCGGTTCCTGTAAGGCGGCTACGAGACTACTACGCAAACGCGTTCTCTTAGTTCATAGCACTTACCTCATCAACCCTGAAAATTCACAACGCTACGTGCAAGGGGATATTAAGGTTGTACCGAGATAAATCTAAGACAAAGCTGACGTCTACGCTTGAGAACGCGGAGGCCGCCATATATGACAACGACTCCCAAACAATTCTGAGAGGAAAAAATGAGTATTATATATATGGCGGCCTACAGTGCCACAAATAGCCTCGTGGTCCTTGATGAGGAACAGATGGACCGTACAGAAAGAACAAAATACATTACCCCCTCGTATGACCCGATAGTGGCCATTGCCCGATCTACGAGGGTTGCGCTGGAGGAGCTAATCCTAGAGATGGTAAAAACCGTCTCAAAACGTAAAGCTTCCGGTGACGCCCGGGAAGACTGGGTGGTGCCTGATATAACATGGGTTACTGGAGTCCCAGTTTGCGGTAAAATAACATGCGTTGTGAAGGACTTTGAATTGGAGAGAGACGTTATCATCACCACAACACGAGAAACAGCAAAAAGACCTCAAAGAGAAGCTTGCTAGCCGACTGGGAGCCGACGCAAACAGCAAAGTGGCGACATGGTTTGCGAGTGCAAAAGAGGTCTTTCTGATAGTCGATGTTAACAAATTCTCCTTCATCAATAGGCTGAACCTCTTTGAAATGCATTAAATTCGACCAAACCCGGTGGCAAATGTCACGAAGGGCAATAACGCGCCACACCATCAGTTGTGTGTATTACACAGACGATGGTGAAGACCCCGTCGGCAGATTCATTAAAAGGGCCATGGCTGCCATCGAAAACAAAATAAAGCACAACAATGCAAAAATGGCCATTCGAAATAGACACAAGACAATAATGAACATCCTCGCAGAAAACTAGAAACAGTAAACAGACGATGCGGACTTCTGATGCCACCCTTGCCGAAAAACAAACATCGTATCCTTCTGTATTATGCTACACAAATGTACATATTAAAAAAAATGTTAGTTCTGTGTGTAAATAATGGATATTTACAATTTTTAAAAGCAAAACATATACAGACAACACTTAAAACAGTCGGTTTAGTTGTAAATATGAAAAATATACTGTAACAAGTAAGTAGTAATTAAGACTTATGGCAATAGTAAAAAAAAAATTCCGATTGGATACTTAATGGCCTGGTTCGTGATGGCAAGGAAGCCGGATCACTCAACTTCTCAAATATGGTCAAGTTGGGTGATGGCCGCCTCAACGTCAATCCTGCGATTGTCAAACAGCAATGTATAGAAATAAAAGACTTCTATCAAAAAAAGGGTGTGGACTACGAGTCTATAGATGTAAAATAAATTAAAAAAATCCTCAGGCTTAAATATTTATTTTAAATTCGTTCCTAGTTCTCATCGAATGTGTAGATATTTTGTATATAATTTTTTGAGATGTATAAAATCTACAACACAATAAAAAATATTGTATCTCTTGCTTTTCGTTTTGATGAAACTTGGAGACATATGAAGGTTAAAAAAGGAAAACACTTCAAGAATTCAATTACTATATTAAAAGTGTCTACCATTGGTCGTAAAAAGTTGTAGTGTAAGTTGTGTTTTGAGATTCTAAATCAAATAATTACAAAGTTTGATATTAATCTAAATTTGATTTTTTTGAATATGTTGGCTACAAATTTGTGTCATATTATTACGAATTTATTTCCAAATTAGATCTAATTGATAAAATTTTTGAATAATTTGTAATATAGATGGAAAGATATTAAAACCTATTTTAATTGATTTTTAATGGTAGTTAATTTTAAATACTATTGAATTCAAGATGAACTGGAAAGAATAATTTAAACTTTGACAGTGAGGTTAAGTGTTGCTTAAAGTCAAAATTCTAAAGTTTGTCGTCATGACTAAATGATGTTGTAAATTGTGAACATCAAACCTATCAGACAATTTAAGTTTTATTTGAGCAAGATAAAGCAAAACTTAAGATAAGTCACTACGTTTTAATTTTTACCTATAAGCGAGAACCATTTTTGATTAATAGGCAATAACTGAAACTTGTAATCTAAGTAATTAATTATATCAAAATAAGCCTTTTAATTTTTCAGCTATATAAATTTTAAAAATCTCATAAGATCGGAAAATTTCTGTTTTCACTCTGATTTTCGAAATTAACGTTTTCACCAGATTTTGACGTGTTAGAGTCTAGGAATCTATTTCGACCATTTGCCGAGTGATGTGTGTGTGCGTGGGAGCGTGCGTGCTTGTGTACGTGTGTGTGTGTGAAACCTCTCATAATTTTGAACGGATTAACCGATCAAAAAGCAGTTTGTAAACGTTCAACACAAGTTCACTGAACTTAGATTTCCAGAAATGTTGAACTAGTTTCGAAGTGTAATTTTTGAAGAATCTAAAAAAAAATTATTAGAAAAATGCTTTTTCGAAATAACTTATAGTCTATTAATCGATATTAAAATGTAATCAGCTTTTTCCCACAAGCCGGCATAAAAATCGGTTGATTTGTTCAAGGGAAGAGAAAAATTTTATATTAAGTGTATTTTTACAATATTTTGTAAGTAGCTCTACTAATATATTCCAAAATGTATTCAGTTATTCTATTTATAAAATAACGTTTAACATTGTTAAATTCATCAAAATCCGGTCATTTGTTCAAGAGATATTGTCGGAGAAACTTTTTAAAATTGCTTTTTTAGACTTTTAAACTACTCTATTGATGAATTCTAAATTCTAATCATTTGTTTTTTTTTTAATATGGCATCAATCATCGCAAATTGTGTTAAAATCGTTTGGTTTCTTGAAGAGATATGGATAACAAGAAATTAAAAAAAAGGATTTTTGAAAAATGTTTGTTTTTCAAAGATGTTTAGTACTCCTCCTTTTTCTATTTAAAAAACGACGTCAGATACTATAAAGCAGCTTGCAATCAAACAACGTGTTCTAAAGATATTGTAGTTGAAATAAAAGTGGGTTTTTAATACATATAGATTTTTGAATTACAAACGCTCAGAACGCTATACTTTTGAGCTTGGGAAGCTTGACAAAGCAATAAAATTGATCTTTTGAGAATGATGATCTGAATAATTTACTGCTTCATAATTTTTAACACTTTGAGCTCGAAAGCAGTAAAAAATTTCAGGTATTTCAGGCCTGAAGGGTCAACCGTGTTTCAAATTTTTAAGCTCAGAAACTCATAGACAATATTTATAAGTCAAGGAGCTAAAAAACACATCAATAAATAAAGTTTCACGGATGGTCTGCAGGGTCAGATTTTATCGATTTTTTTTTAAGTTCAAGCAATACCATAATAGGAATAAAAATAAATTAACTTAAATTTATTTATTGCTATATTAAGTGATGGATAGTGTGGTTTTTAAAAACCTAGTAGATTAAATGGATACACGCTGAAATAGGAATTTATGACGGTCTACCTTTTACCCACGGCTTCGCCCGGCTAGATATAAAATGAAAAATTAATTCCTTCATCTTTTATATAACCTCATCATGAAATCCAAATCCCGATTTCTATTCCGTTTTTGATTCTGCTCCTGATCCTGCTCTCGATGTCAATTTCTTTCATTCTTGATTTCGATGGCAGTCCCAATTTGTTTTATAAAAATTGTAGAAAAAATATTTTATTTTACAGCTATGAATGCCGAAAATACATTCTCTCGGTTCAAATACAGTAGTATAGTAATTTTCATGGTGGTCGGTTGAATGGTAAAGAATTTAAAAAAATAGTTTAGTGCGTTAAAAAATAGTCGATTTTGGAGAAAAGAAATTGAGTTATCTTAATCGTATTCCAAATCGTGAACAAATAAACTATCAGTAAAAACATTAATTTTTATTTGGAAACAAATGATACTTATCTTTTACTTTTGTTGAGACATGCCCAAAAATCTCAAATAGGACGAAATGGGCCCAAATCAATTTACGTTCTCAATTAAGTCAGTAACAAAAAAAAAATTATTTCAGACTACTCCTACAATATTTATGAGATGAGAATTTAATGTTCAGTCTATAACAGCGGAATTATTTTAGAACAACCGAAAAGCTACCGCTTAGAAAATTCAATTAAATCGTAATTGAATTGAAGATTAGCTCTCCAAACATAAAACGTTTCGGGGAAATTGGGCCCCAACACTTATTTAAGAGGCCGCGGGCGAGTGCACAAAGCCATCTCCAATTGTTTTCTATACAAATATTCAGATAAGTTCAAACTTGAAATTAAATCCAACGCTGTTATGCTATAGAAAATTTCTCCAATTGTCTAAAATTCAATTTTGTTAAGATTAAATCCGGCGTCGGTGTCAAAACTAGAGACGCACCAACACGAACCTATTCCATGTATACACGTTATATATTAGATTTAAGATGAAATATTGTGCAAAAAATTTAATTAGATAATAGAAATTGGTGCTGTTTCGAACTTGTGTACTCAAAAGTATCTTGTGTTTGTGTTAAAGGTTTCAACTTAAGAGAGAAGAGTGTGCCTAGTTGCCTTTATTGAAAATTTATACAGTTTTTACTTATTTCAGAGAAACGATTTATTATTTCTTCTGTTTCTTTACGATGTATGCACTAAAGCAAATCATTGGTTGATCTGTGGTAAAGGATAAATCATATTTTCATATATTCAATTTTATTAATATGCCACTATGCGCGTCATTCCGCTATTTATGTCATGACAAACAGAAATAATTGAACAGGGCTATTATTACACCGAATTACTAGTCAGTACAGTCAACTATCACTGAGATAAAAGGCTTCAACAGACCAAGACCAATAGTAACAGTCTGAGAAGAAGTATTATCTTTCTTTCTTTTGATGAAACGTATATAAAAAATTGATTCAACAATTGGACGTCTTTTTAAACTATTGTTAATTTTGGGACACTCAAATAGAGGTTTACAGACCCTGCGATTGTTGTAATTACATTTGATATAGCACTAAATGGCGCAGAGATTAATTTGTTGTAAATCTATACAAGGTAATCCATATAGGATATATGTAACGAAAGTACTATATTGCCGTATGGTGTAGAAAATGGCAATATATGTGAGATAGAAGAAATTATTGACAGATAATATTCATGCAATGTATAAA
This sequence comes from Eumeta japonica, assembly GCA_005406025.1. Classification (NCBI taxonomy): domain Eukaryota; kingdom Metazoa; phylum Arthropoda; class Insecta; order Lepidoptera; family Psychidae; genus Eumeta; species Eumeta japonica. Next base: position 241,388 of record BGZK01000598.1, on the reverse strand, counting down.
TAACTCATAATACATGATTATACATAAATAGTTAACAAGAAAGACTACCAGTACTTTATTATGGTCGAACCAAATCGGAGACTAAGACCGACGACAGGCGAATAGGTCATTTGACGTCCGAAATTAGACTCGAGAACCATCGAGATCGTCATAGGGAAGTTAGTTGTATTTCTTAAGTCCAATCCACATCACTGTTTCAATAATTCCGATTTACAACTAACAAACAAACAGATTGAACTATATACTGCAGACATAAAATAAAAATTGTAATGAAATGTACCTATATGATAAAGAAGACATCGAAGAATGAATAATTATTGTTTCTATATAATAATATATACTCACGTCTGTTTCCCAGAGAGTATACAAAGACTATAAACTTCCACATGGTACGATTTTTGCATATCTCGCTTGCTTTACTGATATCTATTAATCTTTTCATGCAAGTTCGTCAGTTTAAGATGCTTAAAATTTGGCCCTTTTTAATATACCATCAATATGGCGTGCATAGAACTTTCTAAGGCAACCATAAAGTTAGGCCCTTTTTTAATATGCTACCGATTCGGTCTGCATAGGATTTTCTAGGACGACCCTTGCCGACCTTTCTATCACACACATTCACTCTATAGATTTATTCTACCAGTTTACTTTCAATTTAGTTTCCAAATGGCCAAACAACCACAACATTGTGGTTGTTTCCTACTTTAGTCACTACATCTTCCTTCAAACCGCACCGTTCTCTGACATAACTGTCCCTAGATCTATCTTTCAGAGACGCTTCACACATATTACGTAGAATTGTGAAGCTTTTTTCAGATCTACGAATATACAGAAAATCTTTTTGCTCTTTGCTAAAAACTTTTCAGTAATATTTTGCAGAGAAAAAGCTTGGTCGGTACACCCCATCGTTTATTCAAAATCCTGGTTTTACATCTCAGATTTTATTTTCAGTTCCATTCACAACTGTTTTAATAATGATTTTCGTATATATGGTTTCTATTTTTAAATAAAAATATCTTTCTAAATAAATACAGAATGTAAAAAAAATATCAGTCAATAATATTTTTTAATTAAATCTAAAATATCATGGCAAATATTCCAGTGCAAACATCAAAATATTTCAGCGAGTGTACTCTGTACGAGCCGTTTAAATACTCCACTAACGACTTCCTGAAGGCAAATCTCCGCTCCGCTCGTAGCGGATATTGCGTCGCTAACGTAAGCTATTGCCTGGAAGCGTCTGATTCGAAGTTCAACTCTGATGTATGGCAGTTGGATGAAAATTATCAGATTCGCTGAGGTGATACTTAAAATTTTCAACGTGTCAGGTGAGAGTTATTGGTCGTTATAGATTTTCACTCTCTTGTGATGTTGCGTCATAATTCAAGTGTTTTATATCTTTAGAATGAGAATCAAATAGTACAACATAAAATCAAATATACCGTAGTTTAATACGATTACTTTTATTTAAATTTAAGGAGTTGTCTTTTTTTAATTACATAAAACTGAAATATTGATAGTAAAACTTTTTTTGTATGCAATTTTTTTTTTATTACGTGCATTGTCTAATACAAATTATGTAACTATATACGTATGCGCTATTAAAAGATCTTATTTTTGTCAGCGATTTCATGCGCAAAGGACTTTGTCAGACTACAAGAACTGATAGGCCCACCATCAGAACTTTTAAGTGGATGAAACTTATTCGTGAAATATGTAAACATGGCTATCTCCAAAAAAAGATAAATAGTGAAGTAGACCACATATTAATGAACAAAATTAATAGTTACTGCCACCTTTATTAAATTTAGACTGCAGTACCATCTGTAGTGCTTGTCACAGTGAGCGCTTGTTGAAACCGCCAAACATAATCGGTTGCCCAGTTTCAAAACACAGTAAGGGAAAATTTTTTTAAAATCGATTTTTTATCATTTTTCATTCTAATGGAAACGTGTGAACACTATTCAATCGATATTTGTTAATAATTTTATTTTTTTCGAATGTATATCAAAAATATATCAACCTAGTAAGTGCATTTTCTTTAATTTGAACAATTTAAAACAAAGTAACTAATATTCACAACAATTTTAACCCTAGGATAGTAACAGATTTTATTGAAACGCGAATGGTAACTGGGGTGACCAGTCACCCCTAACCTTCAAGTAGTGAATAAAACACAGTTTTTAAGGAATTAACTTTATATTTATTAATTAAACAAACAAATAGGAACTTTTTTCCGAGATCAATCAGTTTTCAATAAAAATAAACAAACAAAAACATTAAAAATATAATCTAAACACAGCTCAAACAAATTTCCCTTCTATGTTCAGGACATACTGGCTATCAAGTCAGTTTGATTAGTATATCGCTGATCATTGTACTTAGAGCACGTCTTCCAATCTCTTGATTGGTATACTTTACTATCAAATCAATTGGCTTAGAGAATAATAACATAAATGCATCTTTTTCATCACGAATACTTTCCATAATTGCTTGCGGAGTTTTCTGGAGGCTAACAATATTACGCTGAGGTGTTCTACTTGAAGATGGTGCAACAGATGATCAGAGGTGGCCATTCTTTCCTCTTAAGGCATTACCCCGCATTTGTGATAATGGCACATCATCGTCATCTGAGCCGGAAATTACATCCTCTTCATCCGAATGCACTGAGACGTTGTCTTCGCAATCTGACGTTTCTTCGGTCTCAAGCATCAAAAATTCTTCGTCATTATCTTCATCACTATTCTTTAGTATATTTCCAATCTGTTCATCACTTAAAAAATCCATTTTTTAACTAAAACAATACATATTTAATTGAGTATGCAAAAAAAAAATACATACGTAAATAGTAACAGGGGTGACGCGTCACCCCACACATACCTATATCTCCGAAGCGACGTCCATTCGCTGCCCGCGCGCAACGGTTACTAATTGCGAACGACAAAACAAGAGAATACATGAAATGACAGAAAGAGACAACAAATCACATTCGAGATATTAGCATGTGATTAGTTGTCTGGGGTGATGAGTCACCCCTGTTACCATCCTAAGGTTAAAAACCTAGTGCGTGGCATATATTTTGCTGCTTTTGAATTTTTTGTAAAATAATACAGTAAATACGTGTAAAAAATTAGATTATCGACCAAAGATAATTAGTTTGCAAAAGGTAATTAATTTTCTGTCTCTATCTTAACACACTTGATTATTGTTATTCCTAGTGCCATTTTTATTTTGACGTAAATATTGACAGTGATGTAATTGCAAAATGAAATGAATTATATAATAAAATAAATAAAGTTTTTGATTACTTTTTCTGCAGCTCAAATTAAATTACTACGTTAGAAAAAAATAATTCGAATGAACAATTATTTAATGTTAATAGCTGTTATTATAAAAATATTTAACTTAATACATTATAACATAATACAGTGTGAGACAGACATAATTGGAAAAAAAAATAACTAGAAAAGCACATCGATATTGAATTAATTTGTTCCTTATTTTCTGCTCATTATTTAATTGTAATTAATTATTAATAACCAGATATTTTTAATAAATAAAATTAAAAACTGTACCTAATATTTTTTTGTCATTCACAATTGATTTGTTGCATTAATCTCAAATTAATAACCAAGTAAGAGCACTTACAGTGTTTTTCAATTGGTTAAAGATAAATTTGTTTTATAGTCCAACAAATTATAACCTAGTAAGTGCAATAAATATCATAAATAAAATAAAAATGATATATTTTTCTACATGTTGTTATCCTAATCTATTACAATAACCAACGGTTAATTGGCCATTAAAAAGTACCATTTATTGTGGCAAAAAGAAAATAAGATTTATTGATTTGTTGGAAAATTTTATTTTTTTCCTTACTGTGTTTTAAAATTCGGCAGCCAAAACGTAGGACGTCTTTATTAAAGTTAAATTCCGACCATTACAATATTTATAAATATAACGAATTTCACTATACAACCATTTGCATTTTAAAACGCTTTAATGAGTGGCCTTAATTCTGAATTATTATTTAAGTACCCGATTCCAAAGGAAGGGTTATGTTTTTCGCGCAAACGTTCGTTTGTATTTAACATTTTTTTTTATTACATATCACTTTAACGGTTGATTAAATTTTTACATTTAAGATATAATTAAACTTATATTGGCAAAACGAGTGTCTTGGGATACGTAAAAAAATTAAAAAGGCGGATTTTGAGGGCCATAATATAAGGAATTATTTTTTTTGCTTCCAAACCTATCGAGTGGGTTAATGAAAATGTGAGTTATAAATAGCAATCATAAAAATATATGCAGCTTATTATAATTAAAAAAAATGTGAAATAACAATTTGTCAAACATAAAAATTACATTATTACTAAGGCTATATTAAGAGAGGTACTTTAAGGATTTTAAAATACCAATTTAAAATTAGAATTTAGGAAAATCATACAGTTTTTGCGTAAAACCATTTTAAAATAATAATTAAAATCAAGTACCATGACAAAAAAAAAAAACAGTAGGCAACGAAATGTAGGTAACATTTTTAGGTAGGTGTTAAGTTTTAATACACAAGGACAACTCGGTGTTAGAATCCGCACTGGGCTATAACCGAGTTTGATGCTTTGCGAGGTAAATGCAAGGTCGAGAGGCGAAAGCTTTATCTAATTTTGTACTGGGCACTGAGCACGTACAAGTTGGGAACGTAACATTTGCGGTAAAGGTAATATTAATGTGGCTCTGAGCAGAGTCAAATTTCTCTCAGATCTAGCTAACACTTCTGTCGACTGTAAAAATTATTAAATCCACCACGTGGTTAAAATTCCCTTAAAGTTTTTAAATATTTTGTAAATTTCAACGTTTATATTTAATTATATTTCATCATTATAATTTACAAATTCATATACAATTTTAAAAGTTTCTCAATTAATTTATAAATTTTGGCGGGTAAAATTCATTAAAAGCGCGAACGAATGACAGAAATGGAACTTGTTAAACATAAAAACGTCACCGTTGATAGAACTTTAATATTCTTGACAGATACAATACAGGATACAAGCATAAAAAAGTAATCATATAACACAACCATAAATATTAATTACAAAATGCAAGTAGTTAATATTTATCGTGTACGACACTATCTTATTTTATCGCATTGCATCGCTGTGTGTACGTCGCTTTACTTACTCCACTCCCGTGGTTCCGAAATGTGTGGCTCTCTTTTTCCTCTTTTCCTCATTAAATGTGACACTTTCTCGAAATATCACTCCTCTCAGTTCTCGTCTAATTATCGATTATAGGACTCCCGCGTGAGAAGTGTCACTTCGAAAATGCAAAAAAAAATGCGATCCTTACATACAGATAGTTTGCTTTATTTTTTATTTCACCAAATAATACCAGCACTGGAAATTATAATATAGCGTAATTAGACCAAAATTATGATTACCAGCGAAAGAAGTACAAAAATGAAAACTATATACGGACCATTAAAACTTACATCGAATTTTAGAAGTTTTAAACAAAAATAATACGTAGAAAACATCTAGCATCAAATGCGACCTCCTCATCGCGGTCGGCCTACCGCGATAGACTCTGCCGATTTTCTGGCGACGCCAACAGCCCGTTGTGCGGTTACCTGCGGGAGGGGATGTCGGTATTGCAAAATAATTAAATTTATAAATTGCGCCTTTAAGGTTCTAACGTTACGTAAGCGCTTTCATCGTATTATGTGATGAGTGAGCGCTTTTAATGTATGATATTGTGCGAATATTACAAATTTGGTGGGACGAAATTTTCTATGAGATTAATGTGTTTACAGCGTTTTGGTTTTCAATTACATTTAACTGTAAAGATAAATGGAGCCAAACCGAATGTTCGTTATTTCGGAATTTTCAAAAACGAAACACAGTTTCGTGTCAATAGAATGGATACACTATGAAAAAAATATAATACATTATGTGCTCTAAATTATTTAATACAAAAGCTGATAAAATAAACTAAACCGAAAATTGTAAATAACAACTCTGATATCCACTGAAAGTATATACATCATTGAATAAATAATGAACTCCGAGCCTGTGGATAATGATTCCATAATTTGACGAAGAACCATAACTGATCCTTTATTACTGAAGATAATATACATATGGAATTTGGAAATTACATTCAATCTGTGATGTAAATAACGAGTACCTGGTTAACCTAGGTTTGCTCGGTGCCTTTAGAGTTTGCTATGGGAATATGATAAATTTTTAAGGGGAACAGTTGCTTATTCATTTTATTATTTACAACGATAAATAAATGTAAACAATACACACACACACATGTATATATATATACTGGGAGTTCCAGACCACCCGTCTATCCCCTTTACAACCAGAAAAACTGATTTTTTGACTGAGAGGACATGCATTTTTTAAACTAGAAGTCATATTTTTTTTTAACAACATGCATTTTTCATGACAAATTCGAATTGTACGTCAGAAAATATGCATCTTACGTCAAAAAAATATTGATGATTGTGTTTTAAAACAGACACACAAGGATAAAACGTTATCTAACGATAAATCAGATTTGTATATAGCTTTCAAAGTGTGCTATTGATTTGATTTATTTAGCGTAGGATCCAACGAAGAATCTGAGATTCTTTCATAAAATATGCATATCGTATTTAAAAAAGTGGATTTCCGGCTTAAAAAACGCTAGGTTACAATGGCTTTTCGAATTTTTAAAAAAATCATTTCTTTAGATTTTTGAAGTTATATACATAAACCAAATAAAAATACAAAATATCATTTTATTTATAAAATGCCATTTTCACGTGTGTTATTATATTCGTACCTTATATATATATATTTATATATATATATATATATATATATATATATATATATATATATATATATTCATCTTTAAATATTGGTTTGTTGTTCGGTCTGAAGGAACTATGTAGTCAATATATCGAACATCTCAAAAAAACTTAGTAAACCTAAACATTTATCTAATTTTCTGTGCAATGCAAATGCTAGTCGCATTTGTCCAATTTATACACTTGACAGTTTAATTAGTCACGGACAAGTCCTTAACTTGTCATTCTTCAAAGTTGTGCACGGATTAATTGATTCTCTCGGTATACTTGAACAATCTGGAGAGATTTAATCCAAAGTTCATCCCAAAAGTAGATGGTTACTTTACATTTGTAACTCATGAGGTAACTATTTAGATAGATATATTACAAGTTCAGAACTAAAATACTCAATCTGTCGAATCGGATATTTCTTTTCTCGGTTGTTTCAAATCCCAATAGCCAATTCCCAAAGCAATAATTAATTAAAATCTAGAAACAAAAGAAAGACCTGAAAAACAAAATTTCGCACGGTTGTATATTACACCAAATATGTACTTAATTCATATTATAATAAAATCATTAAAGCAAACGTAAATGTGAAATATCTTAACTATAAATTGAATTGTAAAGCAATGAATATACTTTTATAAAATGACGATGAATGGTTCCTTTTTAATATTGTATATTTATTATTTACCACGTGTATTTAAATACAGACGCCTAAATAAAATTAAAATGTAACCCATTTGTATTCAAAGTAAAGTATTCTATTTAATGAAAAGGCTTCGGACCTAACAATGTTTTACAGCTCACGATGTGATATTGCAATGTATAAATAAATTTATGTAAATGGTAGTTGTGGTATTGCGAAAAGTACTGAGCGAACAAATGTCTTGTTACATTGTTAGAAACAGTTTATAAGGATGATGTTAGAACAGGTATAAAAGAACATGTTGCATGACTCATTGCCGTATCAATGCTCGCGCGCATAGAATAGACAAAAGCTAAGGTTTCTTTTTAAACAATAAAAATACACAGCTTTCTTTTCTGAATTCGCTATTTTGTTGCACTCATTATTACAACGATGTCTATAAACAATAAACCTCCTATTATTATTAATGAAGTTTTAGTTAAGACAGGTATGTGTACATGGAAGTATTAATTGTTATAATTAGACACGACAACGAAATTGGACACAATTGCATTTCGTTTAGGCTAACGAAGCCCTTCCTGACTTCATGCCTCACGATCAATGACCTCTGAGCTGTACATCGAGACTTGAACATTCAAGTCACGAAGGGATTTCAAACATATGTAAAATCCCTTCGTGTATTACCATCTGTTAGTATAAATGTAACAATAACTGCACTAATTTTCATCAGGAATGGCCACTCTTAGAGTACAAAAAACTTTCAAATAGAAATCAGCCGTTTTAGAAAAAAAATGGCAACTGACATGAACGTACGCATGCAGGCATACAAACACACATGCACACACAAACACGCAAATGCACACGCACGCGCCCACGTACAGACACGCGCATGCACACACGTAGAGAGAGAAGAGACACGCATACATATACAACACCTTTCGTATGTATCCATATAATAAGTATTCAAGCTCTAAAGTTAAAAGGATGTTACTCTTCATTCCGTACTACATTAAAAGTACATTAGAAAGTTCTCGATGAGAAAATCGAAAACAAAAACAACACAAACTTTGTTTCATTATTCCTCTAGAGATAAACATTCATAAATTAACCTGTCGCATCGTTATCGTGCGAACCTTTCAAGAAAACATTATCCGAACATAAATCAATCTACTGAGAAACTGCTGTCCATTAGCGTCTGCGAGGAATCACTCGCTGCAGCATCCTCACGGGGCTATCAATAAAAGCGACGACGCGTCCAGGGTTCAAAGGACTGCGCTAGACTGTATCTAGAAGTATCAATGCAACGAGGGGTATGCAGACGGTTTTATGATGCACTCAGAATTTATATTAAAGGAACGTCTGTTTCATCTCAATATGGTTCTTTGCTTTCAATAAAATGAATATTAGTGTCGTTTGAAGTATTTCGTTATTTTTGTCTTAAGAAAATATCTATGGTGGGATTAAACTTTGATTTTCGACGAATAGGAATGTTGAGTGATATATTGATGAGTTACAAAAATACATTAAAAATTATACAATAAACCAATAAAAAAATTAAAACCGGTAATAAAACAATGACACTGTGAGCTATATATTAATAACATTGCTTATTATTTCATTCATGCGAAAATTAAAAAGGCGCATAGTATTATCCGTTTTAAATGGATTGGATACGGTTCTAATGTTATTTTACTTTAGTTTTTGCAAACTAGCGACTTTATACGCCTTCACATGCATAGACAAGTATTTTAATATAGTTTTGTTAATATGATGAGGACAAATAGTTAGATTTAGTAGACACTATGGTTACGTAAAATGACACTAATAAAAAACGGACTTTCGTCTTCATCGCAAGTAACACATAGTGCTTTTATGCGTTTCACCTCGAATTTTAAAGTATACACATGAAGGTCTCAAATACACATCAATCAGCTCTTAGGCATTTGTCATCGTTCAAATTCTGGCTCAATTCTGGCTCAAAAATTAGTTCCAATTTACTCAGGAAAATTGGCGTTTTTCATCTTGGATCTCCACTGCAGATCACACACTTAAAAACGTAATTATGCTCTCTTCAAACAATATTAAAGTCAAGACTAATATAATTAGATGTTAATCGCAAATAACATTTCGGGTGCATATTAATATGATTGCTCGATATTTTGCATATACTATTTAAATGTTTAGGTATTTGACTTTCTACCTTCAGATTACAAAAGTATTAAATTGTTCAATATTTTCTTTTAAAAAGAAGCATAGATTAATCGTTACATCCGTCAGATTTCATTAAAAGACCATTGATCTTAATTTCAAAACATATTTCTTATGCACATTCGAAGCTTTCAAGATTTAGTTTTTTTTTATAGTTTTGCTTTATATATTTTCCTTGTTGTTTTCAATATTACAGGTTGTTATATAATATAATTATAAATAATCTACGTATGCTACACTCGTAACTTTAAAAGGCTGTTCCTCAAAAATCATTAACAATTGTTAATTAGCGTTCTGCTGAAAAGTCGATATCTAAACTTTGGGCTTTACAGGTTCAAGAAGGGTCAACAATGTATTAAGAGGTCGTGTGGTTAGCTTGAAATGTTATAAATAGCCTATTTGAAATGTTTCAAATTATCGCAATCAGTTCACTAGTTGTATGTACATACAACTAGCAAATTGGTTACAATAGGGATGCACGACAAAACTGCATACATAGTCTCTTTTAAATGCATCATTCCCCAAGGTTCATATAAGACAAGCTATCTCTTGAAAGTTCAATAGAGAGCAATGCACTAAAGTCGAGACACAGACTGAATCGTTTAGTTACATACGTCAAATAAAAAAAAATCTTGTTCACTTTAAATTTTTGACAGTCTTCGAAATGTCACAACAGGTATGAAGAAATGTCCTTATGAAATTGACGTGGAATAATTATAAAATAAATTACAGAAACGATTCAAGATGACTTTGACATCATTTCTGAAATTTTATAGAAAGTTATGCAAAAATTTTATATAAAACTGAACAGTATCTGTTTCTGTAGAAACTCTCCGAAAAAACAAAATGATGATTTTAAAAGTACCTGTTTATTATTGCAACAGGTGTTTCAGCGTATAATCCTATTAGGTATTCTAGTCACGTTATAATATTAAATGAATCACACTACGCCTCCGTCTAATGAACTTTCAGCCAGATGTTTCATTGGGTGAAGAGAAAATTCAATTACTAATAGAAGTTAGTCGGCTCGCATCTCGCGAGCGGGCGCCCACGTGTTTAGAAGCTTCTGCGATTGTTTCGTTTTGTTGTAGGAAACTTTGAAACTCGATAATATCGTTCGAACGAGACGGCTTTCTCGGGGATTGTATTTTATTCATAAAGAATTATGAGTTCGTAATGTCCAGAAAGTACTTCTTATCGAAGTCGCTGTGACGGCACGGAGTCTATACGAATACCTTTTTTTTGTTGAAAAACGTCTACCTGCGTAGCCCTAGTCGGTATCAAAACGCTTATTGGTTCAAATTTGAAAGATTTTGGCTACGATTAGTAGTAACGTCACGGGTTTATTTTCGAGCGGTATTCCCTCTTTGACTCAGCGCTTGAAGTAAACTCTTAGACTCGTGACTATCGCGGTCATAATACGTGGAATGTGTATAGAAAGATTAGTTAAGTTCTTATGGATTTCACGTAATCTCATAGCGATACCTTAGATAGACTCCGTAAGATAGGACGAGAGACCGTATTTCCACAGCATTTTCTAGTTATGGGATCACGATTGCCACGAGATTTGACATCGACTTGGTTACTTACGCTTAGGGTGATTGATTTTTCTATAATGATGCAAAAATCAGTGGCGGATCAAGGGAAGGGGGTCATGGGGTCATGTCCCTACATGGGCTGGGTTATTATCGTACTATCGCAATCGAATTAAAATCCGTCCCGACCGAACCTCGTATGTGTGGCCCTCCACCCCGACTCTATGATTGGATCCGGCCTTGGCAAAAACATCAATTATAGTATTTTCTATACTTGATGCCATATAATTATTAAAGCATATCGCCACTTATTGCAAATGTATTGTATAATTATTCTAAAATAGCCATACAGAATATGTTTTATGGATGATGTTTTCAAAGTAATGGCGAGGCCTGAATCAAAACTTCCACACACACTGTGTCCGTAAAAGTCCACAGTATAGTTATACCTTTTTTGTACAGTCGAAATGAAAATGTTTATTCCACGAAAACATATAACGTCATATATATTCATAGGTTATTTGAGCAGTAATTGCGTAAGGAAATGAATCCGCAGACTTGTGACACGTCCGACTCGTTTCGCGTATTTTCTTTCTCATATTAAGAAATGTAAGAAGGCTCTCCTTGGTATGTTCGGAATAGGATATCGCTTGATAACGCATGGAGCCTTTCGAAAATATCACGTGTACCCGTTTCGAATGTCAATGGCCCGTTACCGCGGAATGTATGCAACGGGATCGCTGTATTGAATGCTTTATGCCTGAGCTTGTTCGGAGAAAGAAAATCAGTGTTATGAGCGTTGGTTTCGCTGTAACGACAATAATTTTTTTTTGAGGATCGAGGCGCTTTTCCAAAAATAAATTTGCATCAAAGTGACTGTTTTTTTTATTATCAATGTAGTTTTTGTTGAAAAATCTTCATATTTATTAAAATTACGCATAATTATTTACAAGTTACAATTCGTATAAAATATTTGTCAATTACTTTCGTAAAGCAAAGGAAATATTTGTATTCAGTTGTATTTAAAAAATCGACATTTCTACATATGTCAAGGTTTTGAGATTCTAGGAAGTTTTTTTGATTATTTTTAGAGGGATGTCCATATGCATGAGTGTGCATAATATTTTATTACTATTATTATTGATATTAATACCTTTCTAATGAATGGTGCAATTGAAATCAGACTTACGACACCGGAAAAGACTATACTGAACTAAGAATTCCTCAAAATTTTAAATAAAATAACTTACTACATTTATAAAAACACAAAAAAATAAAAAAATATTTTTGTTCTTACAATTTCTAAACTATCAAACTGACTGGTATCGAAATCTAATCTTCTCTATTCCAAATGAAACTACGTTGAATGCTGCAAACTTGATTAAAATCCAACCATTTCTTTAAGAAATGTAAAGAATAAAAAAAAATATTTGAAAGAGTACTTTGCGTCATTTGATTTATGAATATTCATTTTTAGGTAAAACTTATTTTTAAGCTCAAACAGTTGCATTAAACATCGTAAGTCTCATTGAAATCGATTGAATTGGTTAAAAGATATAGTTGTAGAAAAGTTTAAGTAAGAATATATTCTCAAATAGTATTTGAACTTTTAATAACTGCATCAAAAGTAACGAGCTCCATACAATTCGATTGCTTTATTCAAAAAGTATTTTCGACGACATGTTTGTAAAATAACGATTCGGTTCTTTTTTATACGTTCTACAATTTTGAAAACAATTTGGTTCTTTTTTATAGGTTCTATAATTTTGTAAAAGGAAGTTGGTATTCTTCACCTCAAAAATCTGAGCACTGGTGTTTTTGTACTTTCCGGGCTCGGAATCATCATCGCTTAAATAAATCAGTAAATTTCGAGGCTGGCGTACAAAGCTAACCGATCAATCGTTGCTTACATTTTTCAATAAAGTGATCTTAGTAAATTCTAGAGGAATAAAAATTATATGCTAATTTAATAATTTGTGACGGTACTTATAACAGTAAACCATATCTGTATTGCTATAAAAATTCTTTCATTTCTTTACATGGCAACAATCAATGATTAAAATGATATTTTGATGAAGATAAGACACACACACATACACACTCATGTCATATATATATATATATATATATGTCTTATACACGGATTTATGTATTACGAGATTATACCACCAGCTACGAGTTCAGCGTCGAAATGATCATTTTATCTATCCGCCGCTTCATTCGCTTGGAAAAGACTCCTTGATTAGTAGAGCGGAACGATTCGATAATAAACTTATTAAACTTAAGGAACGAAACTAATTTTGTTTTCCCTCTATCCGTAAAAGCTTTTTTAGTGTCGAAAATATTTCAAAATTTAATTACACAGACGGGGCTCGTTTATCAAAAGGCTTTTTTTTCTCTCCTTGAAAACTACCAATTCCCAACAATTTCATTGTCTGACACAAAAGCGCCAAAGCTGAAAAAAGGGTTCTCATCGACGTAACAGTCCTTGACGAAAAATTCTGAGCAGCCGTGATTACAACTTGTAGGGCCGGAGTAGGGTTCGAACACTTTTCACGAGTCAATGAACGCTACAAACGTGAAAAGCATTCTTTCCTAGGTTGCCCTTTGGCAATTTTAATATAACGTCTATTTCGCTGAGGAGAATAAGTCTAAAGATATTTCTCTACTTCATTAAAAAAATTCCGGGATATAGTGTCGTTGTCACCGTGATTTTGGAGGATTGAAATCTCCTCAGTTATTGTAATACTAATAATAAACTCACGCCTGTTTCTCGGAAAGGTAGGCAGAGACTAAATGATTTCGACGTGGTATGATTTTTGCATACCTCTCTTAGTTACACTGACATACATCAATCATTCCATGGAAGATCCTCCGAGTGCTTGAAAATTTTGTCCCTTTTTATTACCCCACCAATTTTGTCTGCATAGGATTTTATAGGGTAATCCTTGCCGACCTTTTCAGAGCGCACATTTGCTCTGTAGATTTGTTTTGTCAGTCTACTTTTATTCATGCTTTCCAGTTGGCCGAGCGACGTCTCAAATTCCTGAAAAATATATTTTTCCACTATTTAGAATGTTGTCCTTATATCTTTATATTTTTTATTTATAAATCTATTATTTTTAAATTCGAAAATAAAGGAAAATTTTGGATTTGACTTGCAGAGTCAACTGTTTTTCAATTTTTTTCTACTTTATTTCCTCTGCTATTTAATAACTATAAGAAAAATCCATAGATTTGTTACTTTAAATAAAAAAATGGCATCATTATGAAACAACTTTCGTGTCCGTCTAATCGTCTGTCACAGAAGTTTTTGATTCTTAGTGACTCCTATACATCATAGGAGTCATCTTGCATAGTAATAAGAAACGTTTTAGTAAAGCTCTAACTCTTAGGATTTTATTGAATCGCGTCCGACACATCAGTTCGGCACTTCTTCGACTATCCCTCGATGTTTACAATTGGTAAGAAATCGAGAAAAGTTAACGTTATTTTTCAGAAAACTAATGTTACATAACTGTAGAGATTTCAAGGAATTCAGACAAAAAAATTAGGCAAACGCGTCGCAAACAAATATAGCTTCATGACCCGTTCACCGTTTGGCACTCTGTATAACCTTTCTAAACGACTCCAAGTATCTTGGCTTTATTAGATTTTACTTAGATTTCGAACTATCGTATAATTTAAATAAAATTTTCTTTTTAACTTCCCGCTAAGAAAATTGAAAATTTTCTAAAATTGTCGGGAAATTATTGGTTTCACCCCATTTTGTAAAAATCGAGTTTTCATCAGATCTCAACGTTCTGAGGGTCTAGGAAGCTTCCCTGATCATCCCTGAGATGATGTCCGTATGTCTGTGTAGATGTGCGCGTTTATGTGTTGATGTATGTAAACCTCTTATAGCTTTTGAACGGCTTGACCGAATCGAGTCCACTAAACGGAGTTCCAAAGAGTTTCACCAAACATAGATTTTCTGAAAGTTTGGGTCGATTTGGACTGGTAGATTTTGAGTAATTTTCAAAAAACTAAGAAAATAAAATTTTTAAGTGTTTTTTTCAAAATAATTTTAAAATGGCTTGACCGATCAATTCCAAAATCTAATCAGCTCTTAAGCTATTAAAAACACGTCGATTGCCGCAACCAGGGTCAAAAGCGGTTGATTCGTTTGTGAGAAATCATTGTCGAAAGAAAGTGAAAAAAACAGTTTTTTTGGAATAACTACGAAACGGCTTGACCGATCGATTTCAAATTCTAACCAGCTTTTGACACTGTAAAAACACGTCGACTACCGTACACCGGATCAAAATCGGTTGATTCGTTTGCGAGAAATCGTTGTCGTAAGAAATCGAAACAAACCGTTTTTTTAAATAACTACGAAATAGGATAAAATTAGCGGGAAGTTGCAGAGTTGGCCTTTAGGGTCAACCGTTTTCCAAATTTTTTATTAGGGTGCGTTACCAAAAGGGTGTTAATGCAACTCTGTTATTAAGTCAATGTTGTTTATCCATCTGTCCGTAATGATGTATAAATATGTTAAAAAAAAATGGTAGAGATTACCGGTGGATAAATATGTTATCCACCGGTAATCTCTACCATTTTTTTCAGTTTTCAATAGTGGCAATATTGATAACCAATACTGGCAAGATATATGTCTCCTAAATTTCAAGACTGTTAATATCTTTTCAAGTAAGCAAAAATATCGTATATTTTCTTCCAGGATTTAATTTGCTTTCACACCAAATATAAACATAATCAGTTCAACAGTCATGACATGAAAACAAAACAAATAAAAATATTAAAACTTGAAATACTAGTGAGTGTATCACTTATAGTTTCATTACATGTAAAAACGTCAATATGGCTTTTTAAGTATTTTTTCATACAGTATTTTACAAGTTTCGAAAGTAGCTGTTTTCACATTGACATATTTTATTTATACATTTACAAAGAAAAATTGTTTCCCGTTAGAACAGTGAAGTAATAAGCCTAAAATTTGGCGCATACAGCACCACGATATTTGGCCAAAACGTAAGTTATATAAAAAAATAGTGTTGCCTGTTCGACAGATTTTTTTTGAGAAAAAAGTATTGACGTTATCAATCTGAAATTTAACGCGTTGGATTTAATATACGTTGTTCCTATTAAGACTTAGACTAATAAACTAATAGGGAACGCATAATCGGTTCTTCTTACACGTCAGATGTTGTAATACGATTTGAGATCAGAATCGGCAGTAAAATCGGGACTAGTACTTTTGATACATAGTACTTCTTTTTAATATAAAAAAAAAATCATGTGAGAATTTTCACACATTTCACGAAACTCTTAACCTCACGCTCGCCCGGGTCGAATTCCACATTCGCTTTTACGGTATGAAGTACTAAAGTGAGACGTTTAATTCGTGAATAATAAAAAATGTACAAATAGGTTTTGTTTACTGGCTCTATAAAATGAAAACTTCGAAGTTACAATTTATTTTCGTGTCTATGCGTTTAGGCAGCATAAATTATTTGACTGTGTGGATTACGAATCTGAAAATCCTAAGTAATATATATACATACATATACATGATATACATGTATATATGTGTGTATGTTTGTCTGTGTAAGGAATATTGCTTCTCACACGTATCGGTCGTTTTTTTCCCCTCGTTACATATTCGTTTTTCGCGTCGCACATTCTTCGTCTCGCATCGGCTTCGGCCCATTATTCATTATTCATATAAAACGCTTTTAATGCACACGCCGTTGTCGCGTATACGGTTGCCGTTTTCGATTTATTAGACTACTTTATAGCACTCGCAGGAAGCTCCGGGCGATGCGGACGATGACGTAAACATTTCAATTTAATCGTAAAAAGTGTTTTATCGACGGCCGTATTACATACTTTGAGGATAAGATACTGCGCGTGGGCGCATCTTAAACGTTATCGTAAGTGATGAATATTTTTCAGTATTGGTTATGATTTCCTATATTTTTCGTTTATTATATAATGCAGAAAACATATAAGATCGTAACATAAGTGTACACCATGGAAGAAATGCAACTATTAAACTATAAGCGAGAGTGAGTTGGCTGGAAATATTTTAAATTCTTTGCATTACAAATGGAAACGATTTCAAAACAATGCTTTGCTAATTGTCAATGTCATACTTTTTGTTGAGTTCATATTTTTTAAAATTTTATTTCAGTTTTTACAAAATAAAACATATCAATGAAAACGCTCGAGAATTTATATTTTTATAGATGTATTTCTAACAGAACATCTATTATTAACATTACACACATCCTTCAGATGTGTGTAAGAGATTACAATTTATACAAAATAAAGTTTTGTTTATGCTCTCCAACATTTCGTTTGACCCATGGAGCCTGTCAACTACTGTATAAAAGATTTAAGTCATTATTATAATTTTGTTTCACGCTATGTTTTGCTTTGTTTCACTTATACAATTTTCTCTCTTAAAGATCTGTTATTCTTCACCGTCCTAAAATGAAAAAAAAAACAAATAAGTGCTAAGATTAGTCGCACTCCGAGTGTTCCTTACAAAATTACTGTGTATGTAGATATTTATTTCATCAAGAATGTCGACAATTTTTGTCTGCTTTTTTTTTAATTTACTAAAAATATTTTCAATAACATAGAAATTTTGGAAAATGTCACGTTTTCAATTTGGAAAATAAAAAAAATAACCCATCTATTGAGCTGAATCACGACACATTATTTCAATTCTCAATGTAATGTTCTAAAAAAATCATATGATGTAACAAAAAAACGATTTTTAGAGTTTTACTTTCATTATTCTTTTCTTCTTGCCAAATTCATTTTTCTAGGTCAATGGAGGGTACCCTATATGTTTTTTTGACTTGACTTGAAGTTTGATTTTTTTCACAAATTCAAAGGATTGCATTTATATTAATTTGAATTTGACACCTCTATGTGTTTGTGAGAAAAAGGATCTTGACAGAGAGATGGACAACGAAGTGATCATAAGAGGTTTCCGTTTTTCTTATTAAGGTTATTTTCAATAACCTAAATATAAAATTATTCCTTCCTAAGAAGTCTAGAAAGAAAAAAGTTGCTCCGACGACATCAATAGTAGTGTAATTCTGTTTGTGACATAATTTTTCAGCGCTTGTGACAGCCAGAACAACGTTTTAGGATATACACCACAAAAACCAATTTACAAACCAATTTACCATTCGGAATTGAGAACTCAAAATTTGTTACGTAGACAAAATATATTTTCGGAATCAAAATTCTCACGAGAATTTAAAGTTTCCTTGAATTAGCAAATCAAAATTATCGATTATATTGCAATTTGAAACATGTATCAAACAACAAAATTTATAAAACTTATTTCTTAACATTGACTTTAATAAATGGCCGGACCGTGAGTTTGGGGGCCCTGGGATAATACTACTTAGGGGTCCACCTATTTTTTCGCATATCATTTATTTTTGACTGACTTGACTTAGCCGGGGGCCCCTTGAATCCACGGGGCCCTGGGCTGAAGCCCAAAAAGCCATATGGTAGATCCGGCCCTGCTTTAATAAATGAAATTTCTTAATAAAATTACTTTGCTAATGATTATTTTCGAATTTCGAATCTTAAAACAGACCCACGTTTAAGATTCATTAAAATAAAATAAAATCTCAAACAATGGCAACCTAGATAGCGTCACCACCATCTCCAATTCCTGAAGAGTTATTCACTGAAAGCTTTTCTATGAAATAAACCATCTTGTGGACATTTAAAAACGTTAATTACCACTCGCATTAACGGCGAAGAAAAACATTGGAATTAAATCTCCATTTTTTCCAATCCTCGAAATTGTGGAATTCCCAACGTGTTGGGAACATATCGATTACGAATCAACACTTTTTAAGTTTGTAAGAAGTAGGTCCGCATCCAGAAATGAGATATGATAGAGGAGTTGCACAGATAAACTGTTTTTTTTAACCCATTATTTTTAATACGATGAGACTACTTATTACAATTCTGGATTCTTACAATTTATAAATTTTAATATCTAAAGATTTCTTAAAGGAAAGACAGATTTCTTTTAGCACAAAGTTCCATACACTTCGTGCTGCCAAATTTGTGTGTCAGTTCTTAAGCACTAAGCAATATACAAAAAATTTCAACATCAAGTAATTGAAATCCGTCGATCGAAAAATAGATCGCTGCAAACGGAATTACGTAAAAATAGAAATATTATACAAGAGCAGAATTATATGGCGCCCTTTCTGGAACGTAACTGACGTAAATGGAGTTGACAGTGACACGCGTACAAAACAGAATACGGTGGGCTTTTTTTTTCTTACTCCCTAAGCGACATATCAACCGGCGTTGGGAGTTGTTCAGACAAACTTCTATTTAAATTTGGTTAGGTATATGTGGTTGAAAGAAGTTGTGAGTTCACTTACTTCCTTTTGGTCAATCACTGAAATTTTGTACGCACGCTCAAGTCTGACAAAAGTAATTTAATATCAATTTGTAATACATAAAAACTAAAATAGCGGAAAAATAAATATTGTTCAATAGTATTATACATCGGAATTTGTAGAGTTTATTTCTAAAAGTATGATAACAATGCGTCGTTAATGCCATAAGTTGAACGAATGTTACAGTCCAAACATCCATAAAGCTATCTACTTCATATCATATATATTATAAAGACTAAAGATCATTACCTAGTACTACTAGTACGACTACTAATTTAAATTCACAAATACACAATTCTGAAGTACCCAATCCCGGCTGCAGCACAGAGTCTGGTTATGTTGTGCTAATCTCGTTATGAAATTATCAAATTAAATTTATTCATTCATAATAGATAATTGTGCAACTCGTGCGACAAGTTGTCGATTGCCCACGAAAGCGAAGTTGAACGCACGAGCGAAGCAGTCGGATCATAATCGACAACGTCGCCACTACATTATTATTACAAATGCGGCGATTTATGTGGGTACAAAATATATTTAAATTTGCGTGTGCCAAGAATAATTTGCGTGCGACAAGTAAACTTGTCGCACGGAAATTAAATCGAACGATGCGTTCAATTTGTCGCACTCAAATAACAGTTTATTTATGAAAAAACTCACGCGTAATTTTAAAATGGGCAAACGGTTCTTTTCAACCGCAACAGCGAGCGTCAAGATACCTCCCTGCATTGTAATACAACTATAAAAGGCTAAGAAGGTTAGACTTACTATGATTAGAACTGATTTGACGAAAAGATTTTGTAGCCGTAATGGCATTTAATTTTAACAGCCGACCTGATAAAGTCGATGCTGTTTTGGAAAAGCAGGCAGATCAGTATATTAGTTCACGGCTGCTAGAAGAGCTGAGGATTGACAAAACAGTTGGACCCATTTGAAAAAGCTGGATACACAAAAACTAGATACTTGGGTTCACATGGAAAAGGAATGAATCGTATACTTATTTGCGATTCTCTATTGAAACGTTACGAAACCGAACCGTTTTTAAAAAGACTGATCATTGGTAATTAAAAATGGATTACCTACGATACGAAAATGTAAAAAAGATCATGGTCAACAGGCAAGCAAACTCCACAGACTATAGCAAAACCCGGATTAACTCATAATGACCTGAATCAATATGTATGGGGGGATTGGAGAGGCATTATTAATTATGAGCTTTTACTGTCGAGTAAAACTATCAACTCAGATCTCTACTGCTAAATGCTGATGAGACTCAAGCAAGAAGTAGAGAAAAAACGGTCGGAATAGATCAACAGAAAGGGTGTGGTTTTTCACCATGATAACGCTAGACCAGACACATATTTAGCCACTCAGCAAATATTGAGAAAGTGTGGTTGGGAAAAGTTGATGCATCCACCATATAGCCCTGACCTTGCACCCTCTGATTTTTACCTATTCCGGTCTCTTCAGGAATCTTTAGGTAGTATTAGGTTAACATCAAGACAGAACTGTAAAAACTACTTGCACTTTTTAATCAGAAATCGCAAAATTTCTACAGCAATGGGAATAGGTTGTTATCCTATTTTCTCTATCTATTTTGGCACCTAATCTCAATTTTGGTACCTGCAAAATTCCAACAAGTTGTTGAACAAAATGGCATATATATTATAATCAATGTAAGTAAAATGTAAAAAAAATTAACTTGAACTTATATACAAAATACGAAAATACTTTTTTCCCAACCTTGTATTACAAAAATATATTAAAAGATAAAATTAATTCCTCTAACAGACTTAAATTGTCGGTCATTATACCTACTAGACCTTTAAACCATTAAATACTCCCCCAGAAGCAAAACAATAGGATTCTGAGGGCATGATCCCATTGTGTTAGATAACCACCTACGATGATAAAGCTAACTTTCATGAAAATATAACCTGAGATACTGTCGTGTTTGAGACGAATAGGCCATGCTCATATTTTAAAGCATACAGAAAAGAACACTTTATAAAGAAACCAAAAACTAAATTTGGACTGGATGGTTACTGTTTCACTAAATTATCGCTACTTACCCACGTTTATTCGCTTCCATGGAAATATTAATAAAATTCAGTAATTTTGTATTTCTCGCACATTTGCCCACCAAATATTATCAAAAATGTGTTTCTTTCTACGCAATGCATCTAGGGTTTGTAAATTTGTTCATTACCATATTAAAAAGAGAGAATTAAAAAAAGAAAATTATTCAGCACAAGTACTTACCTAGTTTCTTAAATACGGAAATAGAAAAAAATATATAGCATTCTTCTGGGCTCGCCAATTTAGCTAAGAGGCGGAACAATTGTGACTCACGGTTCATTTGCGATTCGAAGGTTGCGGGAATCAATTAATATTAAAAAGGTTTCCTTTTGTCTTTCTTTCACAAAAGCGATTGCTATTGAAAAAAAAAACCCTTAAGAATGCCCAGTGCAAATCACCGGTATAGTATTATTCTATAACAATTTCACCATCGAACTGGAACAAAAAGCTCGTGACAAAATTTAGGCGATTACCTTTGAGTTCAGTATAACCAATTTTAGAGATAATTTTTCTACGTATATTTTACATATTGTTTGTTTAAAATGATCCAGTTTCTTAAGTTTTAAAATAAGTTTCCTAAATGACACTTGTTTCATGTTAAATTGATTGCTTCAATAAGAACACCTTACACAGCACAGCCGTGATTTAATTGTGCAATTCGAAAATTGTAAATGCATCTTAGATAACCTTTGAATGCGCAATAAATTAGTATTAGTCGGACATAATTTTATTATAGAATCAAAAGGACGGCACGCCATAATGAATATACTTGTAGTACACTAGTTTCACTCACAGCTCTTTCTGCTCGGATAGAGAATCTTGATATAAATTTTGATTGTTAACGAAATCTCGACTTTGAACTTGATCTTGATCTCATTACCTATCGATCTTGGTCTCATTCCCAACTTACATCTCTCTTCCTTTCTTTTTCCGTTCTCGCTTTTTTTCCTTCTCCCTTTCGCTCACAGTTTCGTTTGTTCACTCCCTCGCCCTCTGATGCCATAATTCTTTCTTTTTCAGCTATTTCTCTCTTATCGTCCTTATCTTCTTTATTCACGCTTTACCTTCAGCAAACAAATAAATATAGTGGACAATATAAATTAAAAATTATGATTTGTTGAAAATACGATAAGAAATCCAACGGACAGGTACAAAAAGTAACAATGTCCTTCCCCATGAGGTTTCAATCTAATCTATCTCCACACCAAATATCAAAATTGATTCAGCGGTTTAGCCGTGAAAACGGAACACGCAGACAGATAGACGCACTTCATTCTTAGAATATTACAAGGTTTATTAATAAAATTAGTTTACAATGTATTCGGTATAGAAATATAAGAATAAAAGCTACCTCTTTGAATTATATTTAAAATAATTAACAAGATTCAATCGAAAAATGGAAAATATAAATTAATGTTTAAAAAAAATGTTTAATGACCGTTTTCAAATTTTTTTAAGATAATTTTTCAAATTTAATCGAAAGTTATATATTTGATCTCTGCTTACTGATTTTGCTACATTTACTACAAATATGGTACGAAAAATCACAAAATGTAACTTTACCTTACACAAGCGTACGAATATTTTCCAGATACTTCATTCCTTTATGCGGATCGTATGAGATTATGCTAATATATTTTTGGAAGTAAAATAAAACCCAGACGTGATAGAAACAATTTCGTGGTTTCCTTTTTGAACCTAGTGTGTTAGTAAAGAAGAAATCAAATGTGGTATAGGTATACTTTTGCAGGTGTAGATTAAAAAGAATAACAACAGAATCTAATGTCATTATTACAATATTATTAGCTAGCTGTGCCTGCGACTTCATACAAAAACTTACCTATGAAAATAACTTTGAAAAAATAAACCCTATATATAATACGTTGTCAAACGTTTTATATATAGGGTTTAATTTATCTGTGAAAACTCCATGAAAATTCGTCTATCAGTTTTAGAGATGAGCCTGTTTAATCAAACGGATAAACTTAGAAAAAAGTCTTATTGTACTCTATTATACTCATTACATCATTCATAAACAGTTTTTGGCGAATGTTCTCGAGAAGATTCTACAGTTTCATTACACGTATTAGCTGGGTTGGCAGACGTTGTTTGGCCCTTTCTTGCGGGCGGCTTACCTGACATGTAGCGGAGCTATAACCATTGACTATATAGTCAATGGTCGTAGCTTCGCTACATGTCAGTCTCGATCCTGGTCCCACTTTTGATTCTAATACTGTCCCTACGCTCGTCTTCGACCTTACTCCTTTTCTCAATTTCGGTCCCATACCCGCCTTCGATTTTTATCCTGGTCCCGATCTCGATTCTTCTTACCGTCCCACTTTCGATTCCCATTCCGTTAACAAGTCTGATTCGGACGAAACCAGGGGCAAACCCTAGTATCAAAATCAAATATAAGCTATATTACGTGAAGATAATGTAGTTTTCTATAAGTTACAAGACTTATTAAAATGGTCTTACAAATATGAATTCGTGGATGAAGCCAGGGGTAAATGTTGGTAGCCTAATTTACTCAAAATATTGTAACTAACTATTAATAAAAAAAAATTTAGAATCGGTTGGATAGTTATACTTAAGTTTAGCAGTACAAATAAACGAATGAAACCGGGGACAAATGTTTGTTTTTTTAAGATACCTTTTCGGATGTGTGTACAGCATATCATTATAGTTTTACCGTATTCTGATCAATGGTTTAGGCACACAAAGAAGACAAACATACAAACATTCATTTTTACCTTTTTATACATTTGAATTCATTTTTTGATCGATATCAATCTCAATCACACTCACTTTCGATTCCGAACAAAAAAGAATCACCTAATCCATGGTTTAAATGGCTGGTTATGGTGATATTACAATTCATACAAAAAGCCCTTAGAAGAAAATACTTTCAGTTTTACCCAAATTTTAAAATTTTTAAAGCTTTTTTCAAATTTTTCTGTCCATAATACCATTTCTCGAATTTCGACTTAAAAAAAATTTATCTGACTTGGTTTAGTCTTTCTCGAGTTTTGGGCTTAGCAACACATACAGCGATTAATTTTTATTTGTATAGATAGGTTTATACATAAAAAATATCGTGTTGAGTAAACTTATCTAACTATTGCCTATGTAACAATAATTTATAAATCCTTATTAAATTAGATAGAGAATTTCGTGTAACATTTCGTAGATTCTCTCTGCATAGCATGCAAGTCACTCTCGAATATATTGTGTACATACGTACATAGATAAACATGGATGTTGGCATTTTTCGAGATGGGAAAAAACCAGTGAACTCGCGACACTGTTACCGTTACTGTAACTGACACCTCTGTATATAAGGATCTACATATATTGGCCCCGTTTACACGAGAGTTGAGTTTGGGTTAAAATACATTGCTAATAAAACTATACACTATATAAACATATATTGTGTATATACATACAGCATAGATATTATTGAAATTAATATCTTTAGCGCAGTTTTATTTAATTATCTTTTATTAAATAAACCAGACAAAGAGATGTCATACACAATTTGACATTTTCAAACTGACAAGCTAAATATTTTTTTTTTTTTTTTTTTTAATAAATTTTAAATAACAAGACAAAATCATAATATTAATTAAAAACAAAATCATAATATTAATTAAAAGAACAAATAAAGAACGGGTGTCTTGTAATTTCAACACACCCCCTCAAGACATACGTTATAATTATAATTTAAATAATTTTAAGTCCTAATCCTTGAATGCATTTATCATGTAATTCTCTTGGAAGTGCCTTTGTTAAAATATCTGCAATCATTTCACTTGTAGATACATGATGTAATTTTACAATTCCTTTTTCAACTACATCTCTAATAAAGTGATGACGAATATCAATATGCTTTGTGCGTGCATGATAAACAGGATTAGAAGCCAGTTGTTCAGCTCCACAATTATCAATAAATAATTCAATATTTGAAAACTTTTCTTGTTCAATTTCAATTAATAATCCTCTTAAATATATTAATTCTTTCACAGCTTCTGATAAACTAACATACTCTGATTCAGTAGATGAAAGAGCTACAGTTCGTTGTTTCTGTGATTTCCAGCTTACAGCACCCCCCTGCTAATATAAATACATATCCAGAATATGATCGACGATCTTCAAGACAACCTCCCCAATCAGCATCACAATAACCAATCATAGATTTATCCTTTTTTGTATAAAATATTCCAAGTTTTAAAGTACCAGCTAAATACCTCAAAATCCTTTTAACTGCTAACCAATCTTGCTGACATGGTTCATTTACAAATTGAGCTAGTCTTGAAACAGTATTAGCAATATCTGGTCTAGTTCCAACCACCAGATACATCAATGCTCCAATAACTTCTCTATAAAATCTATTATCTATTTCTTCTTTGTTTATTAAATAATTTGTCTTCTTCTTTTGTATTTCTCCTGGTGTTTTGACTGGATTACATTCACTCATTTCATATTTTTTTAAGTAAATTAATAATATATCTTGATTGATTAATAAAGATATATTCATTAGTTTGATTTATCTCTAATCCCAAACATTGTTTTGCATTACCTAAATCTTTAATCTCAAAATCATCTTGAAGTTTACATTTTATTTCATCAATCCAACATATGTCTGAGGATGCAACCAAAAAATCATCAACATAAATTAATAATAATAAAATATCTTTACCACGTTTAGCATAATACAAACAACTCTCTGCTTTTGTTGATTTGAGTCCAATACTTTCCAATTTTCTTGATAATTTTTCATTCCATTGTCGAGCAGCTTGCTTGAGACCATAAAGAGCCTTTTAATCTACAAATATCACCCCTTCCTCAATACATTTCAACATTTTTATAGCTTTAATTTTAAATCCTCAGTCACTTGATTATCATCAATAATCCATGTTAAAATTTGATAAAGCATTTCCGGAATTTCCATAAAACTGTTTCATCTAATGTTCCATTTAGGTAAGCAGTCACAACATCAAATTGTCTAATTTCCAGATTTAACTCCGCAGACAATGCAAATAAAAGTCTCACTGATTCCATTCTTGCAACAGGAGCAAAGTTTGATTATAGTCAATGCCATATTTCTGACTATAACCTTTTGCTACAATACGAGCTTTTCTTTTTCAATTAATCCATCTGATCCAAATTTATTTGTTAAAATCATTCGACTTCCAACAACACTTTGACCTTCAGGTAATTTAACAATATCCCAGGTATCATTTTTTAATAAACTCATAACTTCAGATTGAATTGCTCTTTTCCAATCAGTACTCTCTTGAGAATTCATAGCATCATCTAATTGAACTTCAGTTATTCCAACAAATATATTATTATCTTCATTAAAATTACAATCAATCCTTTCTTGAACTTCACAATTATTAACTTTTGAAAATAATTTTCTGGGACGACCTCTCAAACCTGTTTTAATTAATTTTGGTCTTCCAGGTCCTCGTTTTTCTTCTTTAGCTTCTTCTCTTGACTCTCTTCTTGGAGTTTCATGAATAGATGATTGAACACCTGATGACTTTTCATTTTCTTCATTATCTTCTAAATCTCCTGGTATTTCTGCTTGAGCTTCTATCTCATTATTATTTCCAAATCCTGTTATCAATTCAACCCATGGTTTATTTTCATTTTCATAATCATTAATAATCAACTGTTCAATCTTTTGATTTTTTAAAATAGTAGTAACATTATCTTCAATAAATTTTACATCACGAGCAACAATAAATTTTCTACTCTCTGATAACCAAATTCTATATCCTTTTGTTTCACGTGGATAACCTACAAAGATTCCCTTCATTGATCTATCAGATAATTTACCTTTTGCTGGATTTTTATCAAGAACATAAACAGTTGATCCAAATGCTCGCAAATAATTTAAAGACATTTTGTCTCTGTTGAACCATCTCTGATAAGGAGTATCCCCATTGATACTTCTTGAAGGACATCTATTTCTTAAGTGACATGCTGTAGCTACAGCATCAGCCCAAAACATGTCTGATAAACTTGACTGAAGTAACAGACAACGTGCCATTTCTACTATCGTACGATTAAAACGTTCAGCAACACCATTTTGCTGAGGTGTTCTTACAACACTTAATCGACGCTGAATACCTTGATTACGCAGGAAATTATCCATCTCAGCATTACAATACTCTTTACCATTGTCACTTTGAAGATATTTGATCTTCTTCCCTGTAACACGTTCTGCTTGAGTTTGATACATCTTGAATGCTTCTAGTGCACCACTCTTTTGTTTAAGAAAGTATACTTCACACCAACGAGATCGATCATCAATGAATGTAATAAAGTATCTTGCTCCGTTTACTGATTGAGTCTTGAACGGTCCAACAATATCTGTATGTACTATTTCAAGAGTTTCTTCACTTTGCCGTTCACTTGCTAAAACGGTAACCTTGTCATCTTGCCTCGTAAACATACTTCACATTTTGACAAACATGTCAATTGTTCAGAGGTTATTTTACTTGTAGTATTCTGATTAATAACCCGAACTAAATCATTAGCATTCAGATGGCCCATACGACAATGCCACATTAAAATTCTGAATTAGTTTTATCTTCAACAATATCAGCTTCTTCGTTTCCTTCTTGCAAATAATAGAGATCACCACGCCTTTCAGCTACAAATTTAATATTTCCAGTCGAATCCATAATCATCGCTGAATCTTTACGAAATAAAACTTCACAATCCTTATTAGTAATTTTAGCAACTGAAACTAAGTTTGATCTAAGATCTGGTACAAATAATGTATTTGAAAAACCTACTGACCTCAGCTGTTTACCATTGCTAACTAATAAATTAACAGTTCCCTTTCCTTTGATTTCACTGCTAGCTTGACTAGCCAAATTGATTCTTCCATTAGTTTCTTCATTAAAAGACTTAAATAATTGCTTATCACCACATAAATGTGTAGTACAGCCACTGTCAAGTATCCAAGGTCGACTACTTGGAATAATACTAGCAAATTCAGTATTATATACTGCAAAGTATCATCATCTGCTTGAGCACATTGTTTTCTTGTCTGTATTGTTTATTCTGCTTATCTGGTCCATTTCTTCTGAAATTTGGTTTGTTTGGTTTGGATTGTGTTGGACATTCAGGAGACTTATGTCCTTGTTTCCCACATTTAAAACAATACCCATTAAATTCATATTTATAACTCTTCTGATTTTCAGTTCTCACACTTCCAGCTAACTCAACCACTGAATTTGAGCCTACTTCACTCTTCTCAAGTATTTTACTTTGAGAGCTTCAACCTCAATAGTTCATCACGCGATTCAATTGCACATTTAAAACCTTCATAGCTATCTGGGAGGCTAAATAATAACATTATAGATAGTAAATCCTTGTTCACTTGAATGTCCATAGCTCCAAGTCGATCAACTATATCAGAAAATTTATTTACATGATCCCTGACATCACCACCTTCAGACATCTTGTGAAGCATAAGTTGTTTGAGTAATAAAGCTTTTCTTGCAGGTCCTTTAGATGCATAAACTGAAGCAAGTTTTGCCAAACCTCACGAGAAGTATTACATCCTCGAACATGCTGCAATTCCGTTGAACTAATCGCTAATATCACTTCTGATTTAGCTTTACGATCAGTTTTAATCCAAGCATTCCTTGCATCAATACTTTTCTGGTTATCTTCAACAGCAGGAATCAATTTATCACCATTCACATATTCCCACAAATCATTTTTATTAATAATGCCTCTACATGAATCTTCCAGGCTTCATAATTATTCAAAAGCTCAAATCTCGTAGCACTCACTGTTGAAGTCATATTAATCTTTTTCTTATTCAAAGCCTGGGCCCATAACCTATTGAAATTAATATCTTTAGCGCAGTTTTATTTAATTATCTTTTATTAAATAAACCAGACAAAGAGATGTCATACACAATTTGACATTTTCAAACTGACAAGCTAAATATTTTTTTTTTTTTTTTTTTAATAAATTTTAAATAACAAGACAAAATCATAATATTAATTAAAAACAAAATCATAATATTAATTAAAAGAACAAATAAAGAACGGGTGTCTTGTAATTTCAACAGATATATATATATATTCCATGTCGGAACTTTTCGTATTGTATTTGTAAATTTACGCTTTAAGCCATAGATTGCAATTTTTATATGTATAATAATATGTATTATGTTTCATATACTAAATGAAAATTGTAATGTAATTTTTGTAGTAGTAGTTAATAATAATGAATAAAAAAACACTTCATTTAAAAGTATTTCCTGCACAATAAAATATTTTCAGACGATTCAAAAAATATATATGTAATTGTTTGAAGTTTTCATTCCTGTTGGCACTCCCGGAGTGCCACTGTTTTAATTTGTCATCCCTTTCTTGCAAAACGGAGTTTAGCGAACGTTTTATATGGAGCTGTAACACAATGATGTCAAGTTTTATAATGCCTCTGTCTTGACAACTTAAAACGTTTACATTGATTTTTTTTTAAATATCTAAAAATAATATCGCTGTATGACTTTTAAATGAAAAAAAAAATTGAAAATCGAGTTAAAACACACTTGTGCAAATATAATATATATTGCCATATTACCAAGATGATTGTAGTCTCTCGTTTGCTCAACACCATTATTTAAATTTACATAAATACTGCCTGCAACACCGTGGCCGGATCCTGCAAAATTTCAGTGCCATTACTTGGCATGTTATCGCGACTCTAGGTCGCCGGCTGATGTAGCGGCAGGGCAATCTACGTAAGGCGGCCACTGCACGTCCTTTGCCCGTGCCCATATCTTCGCACCAACATTGTTACTAACCGCTAGCCATTTCCCTTTAACCTTACTAGATTTTCGCAGGGCTTACGTAAGTTGTCGTCATATAAGTAGATCGAGTTTAGTGTTCTGTATATAGAATTAATATACATCAACTAAATAATTCAAATAAATAGGTACAATAAAAATATCATTTTGTAAATATATAACTAGTAAAAAGGAAAGGCTTATGTAAATTGCACACAACCAATGATGTTAAATCTTATGAATATTCATACACATAGTTCTGATTAAATATAGATTCCTTTGTTTAAGAAATCGCTTTTTTAAATAAGGATGATTATTTATAGCGCGCCATCTTAACTTTACAAAGAACGTGACAACGTGAGAATGACCTGTTACTATAACACTATTACAAACTTATACAGTTAATTACAACTTGTATCTTCTTAACAAGATGGACATATATATACATACACACATACATACATACATATATATATGTGTGTAGAAAGGATTGAATTTTAACCATTTTACAAAATAAAAATGGTAATTACGAACGAAAAGGACGTTTTTCTTTGGCTATCCAAACGAAAGTACAGACAAACCAACTTTCCCTTTTCAGTAAGGTTATTTTCGCTAATAGCCTTAAACGGATCACACCTAGCCGGGGGCATTAGGCGCACTCAGCATTCAGTGGGGGGCATCGCCGGGCGCCTAACCATAAATATTTATCACGATCTTATCCCCGAGATTAAATCTCCTTTATGCCGGGGATGCTGCGAAGGAATTCTTACGGCCGTTATTGAGAGCGTTTCGAGATCTTCGCGCATGTGCGTTAACGCTTTATTTACCTTGTATAAAGTTCAATTTACCGTTGAAAATAGGAGCTTTTTTTATCTCATTGCCAATATAAGCTATTGGATGAACTCGATGTTATAAGTTTTACAGTATTTGGAATATATCTAAAAAAAGCATAGTGGATATTGTTGGTGTGTGCGTGTGTGCCCAAATTGGTTATATGCGTAAGATTATGTGGATAAGCAATCTGTGCGTGATGGAATTCGGAATTATTTTCATTATAGACATTTTTGATAAACGTGTAATGGTAAATTATGATAATGCGAAATTTGAAACAAAGTTGCTTGCGTATGGTAAACTGTTTGGAATGCAATTTCGTTTTTTCAGCTTAGGTTTTTGCAGTGAAACTAAAATCATTGGGCGAGTAATTGTGTCGCAGTTCGTATATTTCCAATAGAGAACCCTAAAAACTATGGTTTAATCATGGCATTTGAACCGTTTGTCAAATAACAGAGACCGAAACACGTATTATAGAGGTAGAATAGAAGATATCCAAAACTTGTCGTTTTTCGACCGTAGTCGTACTTTATTTCACAAAAAAGTCAATTAAAGCTTCAACCCCCTTTAAACCCTTTTAAGAAGCGAATTATCAAAATTTTTTTTACCGGGTACCTACTCCTTTTTAGAAATCTACCTGCCAATTTCAAGTTTGTACTTTCTGGTATTTCATTATTAACGAGTGAGTGGTATTTCGCTTTTATACTTATAAAATATAAGGTATTATGTGAGAAATTCTAAAACATAACTAATTTTTAAGAAATATCCAACTATTCTGTTTAAACTTAACACATTACTTAGCATATACTGAGTGCAGAAATATCTATTATTGGAAACGAATCTGTTCAAATCCACGATGGAAATTTACCACACTACCCACGACAAACGTGAACGACATAATCGGTTCGCTCAGTTACTAGATACGACGGGGCACGACGGCGTTCTCAAGCGATCTGGTAAACGCTGTTCGTGCCAAAAGCAAACGGGATAATTCTTTCTATTTTCAGGGCTTCGAAAGCTTTACGATTTACGATAGCGCAGAGTCTGCGAGTCATTTGCGGGCGCGCAGCGGACGCGTCTAAGCCACGACAGCGGTGACTTCCGCGGCCGATAAGGCACGTTCGATAGAGCGTAAAAAAGATAAAATAAGAGACAATTTGTTAGTACTGTTCACTATATGATCAACAATTAAGTACTTTCATCATGAAAATATATATAAAGGGACGACATCGTTATACTTTATACTGCTCTCATTTTATTACAATATTCCAAACGTACCTAGTTGAATAACAAGTTAAATATTAACTGAGCTAAAACTTTTTCATTTTACAAAATATACCAAATATGAAACCAAATTGTGTCACACATTTAATTGGATTAACATTTTTCTAGAACTTGTTTCAGTTTATCTTCTCTTAAAATTAAATACGTGTAACTTAATGGAATATATTTTTTTAATATAGCCTCCTATTCAATTTTGTATTAATACAGACGAAAATGTTCTGTTTCAGTTTCTATCTAATCACATAGGTAGCACTAAAGCCGTCATTCAAGCGCTGTAGTATAATTTCTATTTATAATAATGAACAATTGCTCTTTCAGAGTTCTCTGTATTATAGTTCTTCATATTAGATAGTAAGAAACTATCTAAAATTCTATAATAATATAACATAATATCTTAGAACATCTGATCTCCTTGGTCCTTAAGACGAGCGTGGTCTTGGGCGAGTGTTTAGAAGCAATCGATCGTAAAATACGGCCATACAGCCAATGCTTTTGTTCCTACAAATGGTTGCAAAAAACATAAACAAAATTAATTTTACAAAAATCTAGCAAAACTTCTTTCAAGAAGCTCTTAAACAAAAAAAAATAATTTATAAAGTCTGCAAAAGAAATTTAAGAACGTTAAAATATTATTAAATAAACATTCCATTACCTACATTCAATCGATTATCATTCTTGGAGTAGATGCCAACTTACGCAAGTTTGCTTTCCAGCCTCATGCGCTGTCTACTTCGTATGTTTTTGGAGTACAAAAGTTGGGTTTGTCATTTGTGTAGGTAGATATGATGAACATATTATGTAATTAGTTTGAGTAAGGAATATACAGCAAATATTGTCACGTAAAATAAAAAAAAAACTTGACTTCAAGAAGAATTTATTTTATTTTATTTCAATAAGATGCCAGGAAAATAAGTTACTCTCATTCGAAGGTATAACATGAAAAGTTCCAAGATGTCACAATTGGACCAATATTAACGTTCAAAAACATACAAAAATCGACACTCGGCATTCTTATCACGACACGTTCGACTTCTTGAAAAACGGGAAAAAATTAACAACGCGACCGAACTCGAAACTATGAATTATATTTGAAACGGGAATTATAATCAGGAGCACGACCAGGGTCGAAATCCGGAACACCTCCGGGACCAGAAATAAAAGCGAGAACGAGATTGGTATTGAAACCGAAATCGTTCAATACAAAAGACGAGGAACACATTCTATATCCATGCGGGCGAAGTTGCAGGCGGAAAGCTTAATACATTTCTTTGAAAAATGAGTATACTTCATCGGTTTTCCCTGTACCTAACCTCAGACCGTCACTCAAAACAAAGTACGGCATTCGATGTGTATTAAGAATTTTCATACTGTGCTCGCGCCATTCGCGCGTCTGGTGCCAGCACTAAATGTGTCGCCGACCTCCAACCACTCTAGCATGCGACATTTCAAAGGGCAACTCACTTCGCTCCTCATATTTTTCCCGCCATTTGTGCGGATTT
Organism: Eumeta japonica; assembly: GCA_005406025.1. Lineage (NCBI taxonomy): Eukaryota > Metazoa > Arthropoda > Insecta > Lepidoptera > Psychidae > Eumeta > Eumeta japonica. Next base: position 207,185 of record BGZK01000598.1, on the reverse strand, counting down.
CCTCCCCTCCCACGGCCCCCCGCTCGGTGGCAGCGAGCGTCCATTTATAAGAGCTTAAATTACTCTGTTAAGCCGACAATCGAGTGAACTCGCCGCTTTGGTTTCGGTTGTTTTGTATAGAATTTATTATATACAATTTAGAAAATATATGCAAAAGGCAAAAGCTTCCATTGAAATAATTAGTGTTTTAAATCTAGTCATGCCAGGTCGAGCAAAATCATTTGAAAAAAACAGTTTTTAACAAAGACACTGGCTGGATTATACAGAGTTATGAAATTCAATTAATCATAATTAAAAAAAAAGGATAATCCAATTTCAAACAACCCTTCGCATATTTATAAACCCCGACGCAAACATAGGGATGTTATAAATTTAACGTGTATATCTATGTGTCTGTCTGTGTCATTGTAGCTCCCAAACGGCTGAATATAATTTCTTTTACTTTATTTTTATTTGAAAAGTGATTTGATCGAGAGGGTGTTTAGTTATGATTCAAGAAAATCTGTTCAACCCTTTTAAAGATTATCAGCTCTTTTGCAGTCAATGAATGAATGTGAGCATCTTGCACAGGTTTGATCAAGTCGAGATTTGGTACTCTGTTACTTTAATGACATTAGAAGAATTAAAAAAAAATTAGGTTGAACTGACGCTTCGACATCGTCTTGAATTTGTACGACTCTCAACTTCCTCACCAATTTACAAAAAAAGTATTTGTGTTTGGGCTGATTGGAATGATCTCAATAAATAGATTATTAAGCGATAGCGACCAGGGTATGATAACGGAAAGGAAGACAGAAATAAGGGTAAAATAGAAGAAGGATTTTATGCTAATTTCATACGCTCAATTGGTACAAAAATTTTGATATACGATGTAGTACCATTTGTGGCGATGTAGTATGAATGTGTAGAATAATGAAAAAAAGAATGAAGGTAGTGGATTGAATAAACGAATGAACAGGATTTCATATAATACGGTGTTGAATATAATGAGCCACGGTGGAGTATTATTTTCAGCATATGGAATATGGACTACAAACGTGGAAGGTAGTTATGATGGATCTAATGAAGGAATAATTATGGTATGACATGATAAAGTAGGGTGTACAGTATAGTACACAGTATGGTATGCATACTGGTATACAGTATGGTATGGATACTGATATACAGTATGGTATACATACTGGTGTACAGTATGGTATACAGTATGGTGTAGATATTGGTATAGAGTATGGTATACAGTATGGCATACAGTATGGAATACAGTATGGTATGTATAGTGTAGATAGGCAGCTTCAGATTACAAAACAAAAACCACCAAAGGTCAATATGTGTTTAATGTGTTTTAATTGCTGATAGTAACTTCAAGTTAAGATTGTAAAATATTCTAAAATACATATAATAAAACAGTAGCACCCGGTATATCTGTATATTGAAGGTATGACTGAAAAATGAAGAAGAAATGATAATCCAAAGGTAAGATAAGAGAAAACGACGAATTTATAATTTTGGTCTGCCTGTTTGCAACATCTTTAAAGTCACTAAAACGGATTTTGATGTGGTTTCCACAAATAGATAGAGCTTGGGCTGAAGCTGAATATAAGCTTTATTTTATTTAAACGGATTTGAATAAAATAGTTATCCTCATTTAATGATCCAGCTAGCCTGAGAAGTTACATGACGAATAATAATTGCTAGCGTTGAAGGCATATAGACGTCAATATGAAGGAACAACAACCATCAAACTGGGCCGGAATTAAAATCAAAAGTACGACTGAGATCAAAATCAAGAACAGTACCAGGATCAGAATTAGAAACGCGATCGAGATAGGACCGATGTTCCTTTATCTTTTGCATTCAAAAAATTTGGTTTAAGGATAAAGGAACGTCTTTCATGTCCACGTGAGTGAAGTCACGGACGAAACGCTGGTATAAAAATATCTTTAAATAATAAAATACAACACTGCACAAAATTAAAATATTGAAATAATGCTTCTCAGCATTTGCAATGCTGCTAAAGCCGATGTGTCATGAGGGGTTTTATACAGCTTTTTTTGGTTGACTTCACAAATAGCAATACCATGGAAGGTTTTTACGCGACTGAACGCCACGAAAGCTTGACCTTTTATGAAGTATTTTGTCTAAAAAAACCATAGCATTTCTATAGCGTTCCCTTGTAAATTGTCGACAGGCGCCCATCGTATCGTATTTTCTAATAACACATATAACTTAAAAACAGGAAATACAACTAAAATTTAAACAGACCCCTGATTCTAACAAAATCTTAAAAAGGAAAAAAAATATGGACAAAGTCTTTAAGTTTAATATAAGCAGTAAATAATATTTTGATCCGATCGTTATCAAGTCGCAATTTCAAACTGCAATTGAAAATACGAAGTTATCACTGTTTTAACGAATTTAATCGCATTTAAGTAATTTGAGGGAGGAAGAAAAATAACTTTCTTTTGACAGCTGATAAAAAAAGGAACCTTACTGGCATTCAAAAACTTAATTCAAGAGAATGGACGAATTACATGGTAAGAGGTTCAATGTATACTTTAGATTGGATTGCTAAGTGCGTATAAAATTATACGAGAACATCTTTGCGTAAGGAGGATAATCTCACGATGGGCAGGTATCTCACAATGTAGCGTACGCCCAGAAGCAGTTATAGATAGAACGGAGTCGTGACACTATAACAAAATTTAAAATACTCTTGTGTCGGCATGATTAAGATGTCGTCGTGAACGAAGGATCATAGATTCACCAATATGATCCAGAAAGGAAGCGTCAGTCGACCACGTGGCTGTTTCGAGATGAACCAACATCTATCAAAGTACAACGAGTGAGAAGTGCAGACAAAATTTAATCGCAAATTTTTTTTTCTTTGACAGGGTATTATTTGATGCGGTACCCTTAAGATATAAAAGAAGCGTTAATGATGAATATTTTGTAACCAGGTGTTTGCCAGCAGTTCTCATTGCTGTGAACAGTAAGCAACCGTACACCGGCCTCGTGTGCTACTTCACGGCAACGACACCGCGTACTCGGCGCCCATAGACATTATGGGCAGTACATCAGTCATACTCACGTGTTACCCTCCTTACAGTGCCAATTTCGCAATGGGCAATTTTGTTTTTGTTCCTCAAAATTAAAAAAAAAAAACTTTATTGCAATACAGTTTTCATCATGAAAATACGTACTGCATACATTTGAGAAGATGATTGAACAGGTATCTGATATTTTTGAAACTGGTTTAGATATATAACACTTTATATAGCTGCCAACAGACAGTTCTTTTAATGTAGATGTAATAAAGAAGTGATAGCTTTTAGTATATGTTTTTGTAGTATTGCCAAACCTTCTGAAGTCTAAACGTATCCAATAACCTTAGCTGCACGGACAGACATTTAATACGGAAAAAACTTTATTTGGCTATAACCTACAAACATGACGTGTTAGACAGTTTTCTATTACACAGAATATGTGGGATAACGCCGCCGACGTAGGAACTATCGTATTTTTATATTAAAGAAAAGAGCAGTTCGTGCAATTTATAATATGGGCTCACGTATTTTCCTTGAAGGCGAATTCAAACAATTTGGTGATCTAACTATAGTATTTTATGTATATTTATGACAATATTATTGATGTTCATAACAATCTACTTAATATAATACATAAAACATTGTGACATTCATAATACTGATTAAATAAAATTAATAGACCATTCCACAATTCCACTTCGAAAGGTTTAAAGAAGATATTTGGGCAATTTTATGCTCATATGCAATAAGGTTTTTTAAGGCATACTAATCTAGAGCAATTCAAACTCTGTACAAAAAAAAATATTTGTTAACAAAACTTATTAATTCTATTTGGGATTATTTGAACGATGAGGTAGCTTGAAGCTAACATTCAAAATCATTTATGTACTAATAAAGAAATGTATTCTAATGTAAGGGTTATTTTTATGCTATTTCTTTTAATAAGCATAATCTGGTAATTAAGATTTGCATGAAGCTATAATAAATACGTTTTTTTTTACTCGGAGCTAGAATATAAGAACAGGGAAAAAGCTTTTTCGTATGTTATATAAAAATTCACGATAATTTTCATATGTTTTATTTACATTGATTATAACATATATACCATATTGTTTAAGAACTTGTTGCCATTTAATAGGTAGTGATATAATCCCATTGCTGTAAAAATTGTGGGACTTCTGATCAAAAAATTGCGACGAGTAGTTTTGACAGTCCTCTGTTGATGTTAACCTAACACTACCTAAAAAATTGTGAAGAGACCAAAACAGTTAATAATCAGAGGGTGCAAGGTCAGGGCTATATGGAGGATACATTAACTCTTCCCAATCACATTCTCTCAATATTTTCTAATTTGCTAAATATGAGTGTGGTCTGACGTTATCATGGTAAAAAACTACATCCTATGTGTTGATCAATTCCAGCCGTTTTTTCTCAACTTCTTGCTTGAGTCTCATCCGTTGTTAGCAGTAGAAATCCAAATCGATGGTTTTATTGGGTGGTAAATTTCATAATGAATAATGCCTTTCCAATCCCACCTTACACATAGTATCAGCTTATTGTGAGTTAATACGGATTTTGCTATAGTTTATGGAGCTTGCTTGCCCTTTGACTATAATCTATTTTTGAATTTGAAAATGATATATTTTTGTACGTTCTTGTAGTAAGTAATGCACTTTTCATCACCAGTGATCAATCTTTTCAAGAATTATTCGGTGTCATTATGTTTTAATAGAGAATGGCAAATGTGTACATGATTCATTAGATTTCTTTCAGTTAGCTCTTTTGGGACCCAAGTGTCGAGCTTTTTTGTATATCCCTTTTTCAAACTTTTTTTAAATGGATTAAAACTGTTTTGTGGTCAATATCCAGCTCTTTAACTATGTCATAAGGACTAATATGCTGATGTTGCTCTACTTTTTCCAAATGACATCGACTTTATCCGTAACAGATCGACCAGTGTAAGGTTCATCTTTGACATCAAAATTATCGGAATGAGAACGTTTGAACCAATTTTGTGCTACTCTTACCGCCACTGCATTAGGTCCATAAACATCACAAATTTTTCTTGTGTCTACTGACTACTAAAAAAAATAAAAAGAACTAAGGAAAAAACAGAGATATGTAGAAGAGTGGACTATTATTACAATAATATGTAAAATACAAACATAGAATAGATAATTACCACTCTTATATGTTTCATATATCAGAATGGTAATTATATATCATATAATATCGATCATTTATGATGTTCGTGTTTAAAATATTAATTAATTAAATTTTAATAGTCTAACATCCAGCATTAGAAAAATGTACCCAGAAGAGGGTATTGTAAAAATATGTAAAATATCATATTCAAAAATTTGTACTTGTGATGTACAATTAACATAAGAAGCAAAAAATTAATTGTTAGTTAGTTAATTAATGTTAATAGCAGCAGGACTACTGTGGCAGACATTGTTTTTATAATATTGTTATCTGCCTTTAAAACGTTATTTGATACAATTAACACATGAAGTTATATTTTTATAATGCCGGATCTTAGACTAATACGATAACGAACTAATCAATAAAATTTCATTTAATTGTAGCTAAAAAAAATAGGACTTTATTTGCAATATGTACTATATATATTTTTTTAGAAATATGACTAAGTTATAACACACATAAAATTCAATAAATGACAGAATCCTAAACGTTGATTCTAAACCAGCGTTAATTGGGATGCTTTCGGATTTCCAGTTAGCTACGTAGCGTCTTTTGATAGAGAACAAGTCACACATCACTCCTCGCTGGGCAAGTTTGTAAACCCACATATTGTCGCTCGTCTAGAATACAGGGGCCAGTATGTTACAAAGAACTGCTGCACTTAAAACATAGCGCAGGTCCAATGGACGCAGCCACGCTAAGTCGTAAAACCATTGGAACAAAGTGTTCGGTCCTTGTTAAACCTTCATTAAGGAATGAACGATCCCCTTCAATTGCTTACAATTTGCTAAAGATATTGACAGTAAATTGTAAGTTATTGAAGGCACTAAGTTCGAAGCGAATCATCTTCGCTCACATACGCAAGCTTACCAATTTACCTTTTGTGTTTTGCCTCATTGTCACTGCTGCCTCGCTTGCTGTGTACATGGATCGCTGTTTTGAGGCGATTTTTGTGGACGTTACTGTATCTATCTCAAGTGTTATATTAATATGTCCACGAACATATAGATACTACAAGAAATACCGGCCCGGCGCTGATAGCGCAACAGAATGGATCAGGTTTTACTGTCTTTTGTCAGACTACCGGTGACAAAAACTAAAAGTTAGCAAAAGATCTAAATAGGATATATTCTCCTTACATTTAATTTCTTGTTATTTTTATTAACATCGAACCACGACATTATATTAACACAGAACCCTATATGTTGAGACCTGCACCCCTTAGAGATTTCACTGGAAAGTTCAGAGCGCATGCACAGTGCCAAACATGTATTGGATCAGCGCGAGAGTATATGACTTGATTTAACTTTTACTAAAGAAGACCCGTACTCAAATAGATGAATATAATATTGACTGTATAAGAACAAAAGCACAGAACTGGCATTACTATTGACGTCTGTACATAATAATTCCTAATTTGCAGGTGCTCCGCGCCGCAACACAACTTTGTCCATGTGTTAAACGCGTAACTGTCGTTAATTAGCTAACATTAATTAGTTAAGTTCGATAATTGCCCTGTGATTTCGTTCCTTTGCTCATCTCTGTTCGTTGAATTATTGCACTGGCTAAATTTAGGTCACATTTATGAATTAATAGTGCAAATTTTCCTTGCACGTGTGATGGAGATGATCGTTTTAACTATTACATTTCCTGAGTATGATCTTTTAGTGGTTGAAATTATCAGTTATATATCAGAGGAATGACAAGGAAATAAATATTTATTGTGTAATGTAAAAAATTAAAATGAAAGCGACATGATAATTAAAAATATTAATGAAAATAGGGCTATTTGGCAAAAACAGGAGTTACAACCGTCTTTTTTAAATAATCAGATTAGAGCGTCTACGGTCATACTTTACGTATACAACAATCTAAAAATAATTTATTGAATTTCTACTAAACAATTATTTAATTCAAAAATCCATGGGACATTATTTAGCAATTTAAATGGTAGAATGGCTCCTGAACTTGAAAAGTAATTTTAAATCGTGATTAGAAAGTAATGCATTTAAATATATAACATAAATGAAACATGTCAAAAAAATAAATAGATTATGTTTATTTTTAAATTTCAAACAATATATAAATGATATAGGTATCGACAACTCTTTGGGTGAAACGTACTTTTATATCTTTATTATAACTTTACAATAACGTTCATAAAATCACTATAGATATAAAAATAAGCGTTGTAAGCATTGTAAAAAAAATTACCTGAATTATTTTCAAATTTTTCGAGCTTGCTACTTGATAATTTTCTGTTTGCTTTATAAAGACTTTCATTTTCATTCGCTTTCAGTCAATAATGTTATCACAATTGTCCTCGACAAGAAATTTTTCTTTTTGCTGTTTATAAAAAACTTGTTCTCACTAGCTACTTTAATTTGTAAAATATTTTCATTTTAATTATCAAATATTTTTTCTAATCAAAGTTATACATAATAAACAACATTGTTTTAATTTTACTTGTAGTTTACATTGATACCTAGAGCTTTGATTTAAACATTTTTGTATTTATCACTTCCTCTAAAATTCAAGTTCTTTGGATTTTCCGCTGACGGAAGTACATAGTCATAGTACTGACTTACTTATAACAGTAATACGTATATATAAAATTAAATATTTGTTCATTCGTAATTAGAACAGACTACCTTAAATTAATATGTTCGGAATATATTGCTGAGAAATTATTACTGACCAAATTCTGAGAAAATGTCAATGCTATTAATATCACTTTAAGACTCGTTTCTACGATTTATTTAGGTACATAAGTTGTGTTTATTTGAAGATATATTTTTGCTGTTTGAAATCATAGCTTATGTTATGATTTCAAAGCAAAAACAAACCTGTAGGTTAAAATCAATGATAAACATTAATTATAGTTTCGAAAAATTAAAATCTGGAGTGTACTTAATAACTAAATGATAAAATGAATGAAATTCAATACTTTGTTGAAACGTGGCAAGCCAAAAGCGAGATAAAATTATGAGGCAGAACTGATACCTCTAAGAGTTCGTGAAACTAACAGGACGTGGAAGCCATAGCGCCGAGGGTTACGACTATATCTAGATTAAACTAGCGACTTTATAAGACGCTAGAGATAAGTGGACGACTTCTGTGGCCCAACGGTTAACGTTTCGTTCGCGAAAGGTTAGATTACCTGTCGTCGATGAACGTGATAAGAAGTCGATTTCACTAGTCTATTTCGCGGATCTAGGTGTCCTAAAAACGTGGAGATCTCAGAAGGATATATGATACTATAGAAATATTGTATACTACAGAAAATATACAACAACTTATTATTTATTTATTATATCTTTTTAATATCGGCTTCCATTCATATTTCACCAGTCTATATACAATGTTTGAACATTACAAACACATTTTCCAGTCTGCATGAGACACCTCTTCAACCGCCTTATCAAATGCAATCAGTGCATTTTCCGGTAACGAAAACTGTCTTTGAGTTGAATTTTTATTTTTTGAGGATGTAGAAATGCATGTTTTGAGCACCGAATGCACAGTAGCGTTGTCGTGGTGAAACAGTCGAACGCGAAGGCCGATGTTTGGTCTTTTGCTACTTATAGTAGTAAAAACTTCTAGTAAACATCTAGATTTATTCAGCATTGATGCTCGTGTGAAGAAGGAGGGGGGAGGGGAAGGAGGAGAAAAATCCATTACGGGCCGTCCGTGTGCCCGGGCACACGGGTGTGTCCGACTTGCATGGACTAAAAACCTCCTGAACAACTTGTATCTGGAATGTCGAAAGCTAGAAGCTTTGACGTCTTCGTCTGAAGCGGCCAGTTCGACATAAAGATGCCGTCGTTGCGTGACTGAGATGCCTAGGTACCTAAGATGGTAGACTACTCGGCATAGGAGGTCACGTGAAGCTTACAGTGTGGACTTAAACTCCAAAGAGGGACACCGGGAGACGCGGGAAGCGTACCGGATTAATAACCCTAAAGGGTCGTAATGAATGGGGAAACTCCTACTCCTAATCTGTAGCCATCTCATTTACTTCTAAGAGTTTTTCTACGTGAGATCGTTAGGCGGATCTAATAGGACATTCCGTGGTCTTCTACAAAAATGATGCTTTACGTATGATACGTAAAGGATTTGGATGGCTACTCGCTTTATCGAAAAAATGCTCTGACGCGTCCTTCATAAATTTAGAGATGGTTGGGAGCTCTAAGTCTCGGTGTAGTACAGAGTTTCTGACGTACCATGGTGCGTCAATTGCACTCCTACAGAATTTATTCTGCACTATTTGTAAGTCATGTAATGCATTAAGCTGTGCATGAGCAAAGACTGGGCTCGTGTACGTCATGACAGGCCTGATACACATCGTTTATATCGTACGTTTGTTGCGTAACGGCATTTTACTTTTCCTACCTATCATACTTTATAAACGGGATAAATACTATAATGTTAATTTCCTAACACGAGCGATATGGTCTTTAAGGAAAAAATAGTTTATCGATCGTGATACCTAAGTATTCATAATGATATTGACACGGAATTGGTTGATTTAATACGTAAGTGAGGAGTATCTATTGGTACGTACTGGAATAGTCGACTTCCGAGTGCTTTAGTCAAAGTAAATAGATCCTGATTTTTTTTCAGAATTGACTTCTAGTCTCCAGAGTTGGAGCCATTATGTCAGCTCATCAGTGGCTCTCTATAACTGTGGAAGAATGTTCCGGAGACAATTGGACCTAAGAAACAGTGCAGTGTCGTCCACGAAAAGTATGAGTTGGACGCCTGTTTTCGGACGCGGGATATCATTTACATACGCGGAGTACAGTATAGGGGAGAGCGTGGAGTCTTGAGGTGCTCGAGCTCTGATTGGTCTCACTGACGAGTAAGTATTATCAAGTCGGAAGGTGAAGTGGCGAATACTAATTATATTGGACCTCAGCGCCCCTTACTATCTGGAGGATGGACATAATGGTATTAATGCCCTCCCCAAGGGTGGACCCCGTGGTCCTGAGACGACGTGATGGTTCATTTGGAGACTCCCTAACATTAGTCTCAGACTCAGATTGCTGCTTAACCCATGGAAGAGGCTTCTTCCCTTAGTTAACAGCAGGGGACGGGGGATGGACGAGAAATCCGCCCGTCAGCTGCCTTTGAGAGATGTTCACTATCCACCTTAACGCCCTAATTATAATAGGAGGATTACTCCTGATTCTTTTGTGTGATCAAAGTCCTTGGTCCAGTGTGGAAACAAGCACGCATCGCGGTTGAGCAAAACAATTGACAGCTGCGTGTCCGTACAAATGACACCTATGGCATTAGATAGGCATACCTCTTTTATATGACTTCTCTACATATTACCCCAGAAAGTCCACATACCTTATTGAGATTTTTTAAAAATTTCCCTGGCCTGGTCGTTCCTTTCAAGGACAACTAAGATCAATCCTAGAGTAGTTCCGTTCCTGTGGTGCATTCTATGCACCGTAAGAACTGGACAACCTTGATTAATAATGTCTTGTTTGACACTATAGTTTCGAATTCTAAGGGTGTCCCTTTGATCACAGCCTTCACTTTACGCTCCTCTTAGAGCGCGAATGTGTGGAAGGGGAAGTTATATTTAATGAGGAAGGCATTGAGTTTCCTAAAATGCTCAATGGTTCCTGTTCTAATTCTAATTCCCTGTTTGATGTTATGAGCAAGCGTGTAATTGATTTGCATCTTGGTGCACTCATAAGACATTTAAATTTCATTTAGATTTGTCTCTAAGACAAATCGGTGGAGGAAGGTGGGGCGATGGCTTCGAACCGGTAACTGGGAAATTTTTTGACACCGAATGGTCGTTTGCTTTGGTGCAGCGATCGTCGTTTTCGTCAAAGACAGAGCTGGAGACGCTGGAGACTCGCTGTGAATCACCGGTTCCTTGAAATTTTCAACTTCCATAGAAGAGTCATTAAAATCACTATCGCTAGCCGCACACGGCCGGCGGGCGACTTTCCTAGTCTTTCTCTTTATTAATTTAAAGGAGTCTGCGGCCTCTTTATCTGAGCCTTTAATTGTGTTGTCCGATTTGTCCGAAACCGAACCATCATCTGAGGAGATTGCTATTGAAGAGCGCTTACTGCTGCTACAAGCTGACAAACACGGCGAAGAGTCACGGCTATTAACTCTCGATACCGCGGCGTTGAGTACATTTTCTATTTTGGAGAGGACCTCGTATCCCTACTGTTCTAAAAATTTAATAAAAATAATTTTTAATTCACCCAAAGGGAGTGCTTTTTGAGACCTCGGAGATTCCCCGGCCGCTAACGGTCCGGGGACAACGCTAGTCGTGGTTTACCTACTTACTACACGATAGGTATCGAATACTGCACAAGAATTTAATAATGATACAAAATTTTCGTGAATAATATAATACGAAATTATATTATTATTCACTTTACGTAGTAATTAATTTATAATTAGCAAAACTTTAATGAGTTATGTAAAAACGCGCAAAAGTATCACGCGAGTGACCGCTAGTAACGGCGGCGTACCGACGGGAACGGCCGTAAACGGCGATAACGGTCACTGGCCGCCTCGGGAGCGCGCGAACTCGAGGCGGCCAGGCGCTTGCAAAATCGACCGACAGCCACGGGGCGCTAGTGCTCTAACTAATCACAAGCACACTAACTAAGACGTAAACTAAATTAAAATCACGACCTCCGGAACACTACACTCAGTATGCAAAACACGTATATAACGCGGCGCACGGAACGTAGCGGAAGCGTAGACGCTATCGTGAGTAGTTTCGAGCTTATGCCTGTGATAGGTCGTGCGAGCACGACCAAGCGCCACAGGGCACAACTCGGAACTGATTGACATAATTCACTGGTACACTAAGTCCACAAGCAGAGAGAGAATAATATAAACCTACAATTTGGTTATTCTACTGCTAGGAAGGAAATAGTTTATCTAAAAGTAATATTGAGCTTATAAATCACAAGCCTCACATCTAAAACGTGGTGAATATCGAAAGAGTGACAAGGAAAGTAGCATATCTTATATTAAAAACTACGAAACAGTATTTGTTGCAGATCATGCTGGTTTATGAGCTGACTTCAACACACTCTGATGATGAACCGCGGTGGTTATATACGAAAACATTTCAAAGACCACACATATGTCACCAATCTAATGAGGGGCGATTTAACACTATATAAACGAGATGACGATGAGTTGGAATTGCGGCAATTTAGAACTCGGTATCGGAACCCAAGAGTGCAGCGATGGGTCCATTTGGTTCACCATTGCTTGCAAAAGACCAAGGGTCTATACGTCGTGATGGTCTAGGGCAGTGGGCTGTTCATGCCTGTCAGTGGACGTCTAATGGCTGAGAGAGCGAACCGATATCGAATAAAAAATTGAATAAGCGAAATAGCAAATAAACGAATGAACGAAATGAAATTTTATGCATATTTCATGTGTTCATACAAACGTACGTTGCGTTTACTCAATTTGGAAACTTGAAATCCTGATTTTACCGTCAAATATTTAAAATAATTTTATACCTCTTTTTTTCAATAAGAGAAGATTAAATCACTATTAACTTCATTACGTTAAAGGAACTGTAAAAGTTTTCCTTTTTTTTTAATTATCTTTTTTCTCATTTATTCGAAATCTTATCTGAATATTATGAAGGTTCAAAATAAAATCGGGTCATCGCACGTCGTACGGCCTATAAGTCTTGATAAGCCGTAAATAACTTCACGTGGACACGTGAGCGGGTCCCGGCGAGTTATAAGGCGGGATCGCGCACGGAATTAGCTCGTACACAAAGTTTCGGGTGCGCATCGCAGTCCCTTGCCCGGGGAATAAGGGCGGCGCACCGCGCCGAGTCGGAACGGTGCGACACTCGCGAAATGAAGCGAGCGGGCGCAAATAATAAATGAGATTGCGGAACGCAGGGGCATATATAATTTAAGCCATAAATTTCTATGCGCGCCAACGCCGACCTCCTGATGCCGGTTGTGCGCGCGTCGCGATTTTTTCACGCATCCACGTAGGATGAAGCTTGATTATGGAGATTCCTTTTTCGAATGTTACAATAGCGTGTTTCCAGCTTTCAAGCGACTAATCGCGGGCATGTCACGTAGGACAAGATAATACGAAAAATATCGTGGTGATAGTAGGAACAAAATATATATATATATATATATATATATATATATATATATATATATATATATATATATATATATATGATTGAATTCTGCTTATGTATATATATATATATACATAAGCAGAATTCAGTTTTGGTTCAATGTACGTGGAAGGTATATATTACTCGTTATGAGCTTTTCCTCTAGATGAAAATCGTCGCTTTTGATGTCTTAAGTTTGCATCTAATTATATCAACTTAAAGGGAATTAAATAAAAATAGCGTATATTGATAAACAAAAAAGATGTATTCTCTTACCACATTAACACCATACACATATTTTAGCTAATCACCAAATTTTGAGAGGGTTTTGCTGAGATCTATTTATACATTTATCTTTTAGTTCTGGCCAACAGATTGCCATTTATTTCGTTACTTTACAATTTTCAAGTAAAGCAAAGAATCTAGAAAAAAATCCCAAAACTACTAGTCGCAATTTTATTTCAAAAATTCGTAGAATTTACACAGTAATAGAATCGTGACTACCTACAAAATGGTAACAGGTAATTATTACAACTAAATATATTTCAATACATGTGGATGAAGCCGTGGGCACAGCTTCTTACTAGATCAATTATTATAAATAAACATGTTATATGAAGTTGTCGATTTCGAATTCTGGCACTTAGAAATTGAATATTTCTAATATTGAATTTTTCTGTTTTTATTGTGAATGACATAAGTATATTAGAATTTATTTAATTTATAATAACTTTTCAAATGACGGGATATTATTAAATACATATTTAGGTAGTTACGAACAGTGTTTATCATTACGATACTAAACGGTAGCTATACTTGTATTCTTACAAAGAAAATTTTATATATGTATATAAAATGTCAGAATAGTTAATTGATTGTTTTAAACAAATAAGTGTCCTTTTATTGAAACATTACTTTTATGAATAAAGATTATGTTATTTTACGTTTTGCTATTTCCAAAATTTAAAGCTAAATAATTAATAAACAGCGTAAATAAGTGCCTTTTCGACTATTGTTTGATATTAATTTTAACACACTACGTATCCCCAATTATTTAAGATAAATTTTATGACTAATATTATATTTGTATAATGTACATGTGAGCCAGTACTATATTATATGTATTCAGGATGGATTTTATCATGCATCGTTTCGCAAATATTGATAATCTCTTCCTTTTATAAAATAATTTTGACAAAGAAACCATAATCCTTGAAGCAGTTTGTAAGAAAAATAGTAGGTCAGTAGTATTTGTAAGTTTCTAGGTAGAACTTCTACGTAGAAATGTCGTACTAACAACTTTAGAACAGCTGTCGCGCAGGTACTGCGCCGCAGCGCGCTGCACTACCGGCCACCCTGTCATGCCCGCGCTTGCAGTCTGGTCGAGGATTTATTAGGGTTGTGTCTATATTATTTATAAGTATATTTTCAATGATATATTTTTATTTTACGTCCTTTGGCAAAGTATTTCTAAAAAATAAGGAGATTATGAATATTTGCGAAAAGATGCATGATAAAATTCACTTGTATATTGTATAATATGTTACGCACATTCCATCGCAGGAGCTGAGTATCGACTTCTAGTCACCATCCTTTTTTATAAATACCGTTTGTTTAATAACACAGATCCATCGCAACACAAATTTTCCCCAAAATAAATTTCAGAATTGTGGTAATGTTTATTCAATTTTATAATTTATTAGAAACACAATTTTAAATTATGGATTTAATTCATTTTCTCAATTACGATCATAATTATGTTTTTTTTTATTTTCATAATTGATGAAAAGTATGATCGATTGCAATTAAATTCCAATTTTTTTTTTACTCTGAAAACATCGAAAAAATATTTGCACCTTCAGAAATTACCACATTTTTGAAGGTGAAAGATCGATACATTGTATTAAAAATACGCCTACACGAATCCAGTAATTACGGAAATTTAAAATTAGTTCTATATTATGTACCTATAGCGTGACTTCAAACCGGAAGAGATATAAAGTACACTTCAATTCGAACCATGTTAAAGATTAATTTACTAATATAATGCCCGAGGCAAAATTAAATGCAGAACTTATCGCTTCTAATGCAAACGTCTTATCCAATAGCTGGTGAGGATACGTAAATTCCTTGATTTTTATTTTTTTTATTTGTTTGAGCTATCTAGTTTTGACGGTAGGATTAAAACGGACTGCATTGACTATTAATCATCGAATCATTGCGATGAACGATTGATTGCTGGGAATCATTGTCTTGTAATTAGAAAATAAGTTTCACGGTGTGAAATCACTGTAGTTTTCATAGTCACGATATTTATTTTATCTCCACACAAACGTTTCCATAGATACGATAAGTTTGTGATTTGCGTAATATAGAAAATACCAGCGAATTTGACCAGGCGGTGTACAGCCACGTTCTAGAGTCATAAACACGGCTTTATTAGGGTAACTTTGAAAACAACCCATGCGTAAAATATTGTGGAAGTTTGCGTACCTATATTTTGTAGGGTTTGATTGTATAAACGAAAATATTACAAATAAACAAAAGTTTTTAATAAAAGTTTCCAGTTGTTCGTTTCATTTTCAATTTCGTTGTCATAATTTGTATACATTGTGGCGCTTTCTATTGAGATATTTTCTAAAAAGAATAAAAGTTTTTTGATTCCAAAAGACAGCATCGCATTTATTATATTTGGCTACACAACAATTAGCAAACATATTAACAGTACATGACGCATTTAAATAAAATGTTGTATGTGATTTCTTCTTTTTAGTGGATTACATACAATCAAACTGATTTTTAGGGTTTCGTGCGTCTAAATGAAAAAAAAAAGTAACTTTTATACGATGATTCGTGAGTCTGTTTGTTCGTCTATCAGGGTCAATTTGCTCGGCATGTACAGGACTGATTGCTCGGTTGAATTTAAGTTGAAAAGTTGATACACATATTAATTTTTTTGACCCAAACATAGACGTATAGCGTGACGTATCAAATAAAAAAGCATGTTGTAAGAGTCTCAAATATATATGTTAAATTAAAATAAATGATTATATTTAAGAAAATAGACCGTTTTCTCTCTTGCCTCCGAAATAACGAGATCAAATTAAAAAAAAAATTACAAAAATAGTTCCTTTTTTATAGATTACAAGTAAACCTATAAGATGGGTTTCAAATAATATGGCACATCTCTCAATAAAGTGTATACAATCTCATTTCATTTGTTTTTATTTCCACAAACAAATTTGGGTCAGAGTTAAAAAAAACTCGGATAACATATTCGTCGTACGAAATCCATTTCACGCTAGTTCAATTTATCGGTTTTCTCGTTAATATTATAAATTTTAGGGTCATTAATTTAAATTTTTACATATACACACTTTTAGTCGAGATCGGCACGTGTATACCTTTTCATTTCACTAAGTTGCGGCACAGTGTTCGCTATTGTGATTTTACTACATTAAGATATATCCGAATTGTTCGTCGATTTGACGCCACAACTGTTAATAGCCGGACCAAGTTGGACCGGCGGCGCAGTGCTCGAGCGACTCTAAGTGGTCGCCAAACAACCGGCAGCTGCGAACAAACCGTTTACCCTGATTTATGAGGGCGCTAAAGGGAAACGGGGAAGAGTTTTCTGGAAAATATGGTCGTAGTTTAACGAGAAAAAAAAAAACGAAAAACGAACGCTGTATTTGTTTATTAAAATCGATTTCATGTCTTAGTTTTGAATCAATTGTGTTCAACTTCTCGCTATGAAAATTGAAAATTTTTCATAAAATGGGATAGTTGCAGTTTTCAGTCCGAATTTGACAAATCGAGTTTTCATTAGATTGTCAACTTTTGGGGCCCTAGGAATCAATTTCGACCACTTTATAAGTAATGTAAGTATGCCTCTATGTGTTTAACATTAACGGATCAACCTATCGAAAAGAAATTTATGACATTCAACAGTAGTCAAAAATTAAATATTCAGAAAATATTTTTTTCAAATAACTTTTAGACTGCTTTATCGATCGCTATAAAAATATAATGAACTCCTTTCTCCAAAAATTGCATCGACTGCTGCAAATTGCATAAAAATCGATTGACCTGTTCGAAAAACAGCGTCTAAGATTTTTTTTTAATTTTTTTTAGATTCCAAAATCAACCAAATTGTTTTCCTTAATAATCAACCTGAACCGATGCTTAAAGGATCAAAATCTGTGGATCCATTTAAGAGCTATTGTTAAAAAAAAATATTGTATATATGTTTTTTTAAACAGGTTTATCGATAAATTCTAAAATTTAAATTTAGCTCTTTTCCTTCATAAACAACATCGATCATCACAAACACAAACAAACAAACATCACAAAAAATGAAAAAAAAAGGATTTTTTTCAATATAACATGTGAAATTTTTGATGGATTTATGTCTGGTTTTCGATCATCTTTTCCCGTTTAGAAAAACTGTATCAATTGCTGTAAAGCAGACCAACATCAAATAACACGTTCTTCAAAACGTATTATAATTATATTTTTGAATTCAGAGGGCTTGAAAAAACCACTAAATCGACTTTGTAAGAGTGATAAGCTCAATAATTTACTACTATGAGCTGGAAAGTAGTCAGAAGTTTTAGGGTTCACCCGCAGAGTCAACTGTTCTTTACATTTTTGAGCTCGAAAAGCTTAAGAACTCATATTTAAATGGCTACACTATTTATAACTCAAGCAGCTCAAAGACACATCGATGAACATCATAGCAGGAAGTTTTAGGGCTGGCCTGTAGGGTCAGCCGGTTACAATGAAATTATTTTCACAGTCGCCTAAATACATAAATTGTCTTTCTAATATGTGGGAAATTTCATCACAATACTCCTATTGTCTTCAGAATTATGATTTTCTCGAATTTACTGTTGATTACATAAAAGGAAAAAAAAAAAACGATTTTATGTATCCTTTTCATTCTGTATTCTAATTAAGTGTATTCTTGATACAGACATAAATTTTACGTAAGTTATTCCCTCTCCAAAATAAACTGTCACTATGCAACGTTAAAACGTAATTACATATGTAATTAATTCAAACACTTTTCAACGCTTTCGGAAAACGTAAAAATGTCTCTTGTATTTATTTTACGCATCACCATGTGAAACTTATTGCATACGCCATATCAAGTTGATATGGCGTATCCAATAAGGCGTATCAACCCAAGCCTAAGCGCTAGAGAATTGTCGATATAATATGTTCACTTATGCACCAACAGATGGCGTTAGTGCATAAACTCTTGTTCACGTAACGAAGCTTCACAAACGAAAACATAGACGTATTCATGTCGAAAACGTAACTTGGAAACGTAAATTGTAAAATTTCACAGATTGCTCATACATTATCAAACAAATGTTACGGTACGATTTGTGGTCACATTTGACGCGACACGCTGTTAGTGTGCAAAAAAAGTTGCGCACACATAGTGCAACGAGATTCCAATAGTGTGAAGTTGGCTAAACAATTCTTTAAGAAATGGAACAATCTCATTAGTATTCAAATGGAAGTTGAGCAATGATATTGATTGTTGAACTGGACAGTGACTTTAGCTAATATGAGTTTTACTCACGCTAACAATTGGAACGAAGTTCCTTATGGCGGACTTGGAGGAGATAGGGATTTTGCTGCGCGACCGAACTGAAAAATGTGATAGTAAATCCGTAAGAAAAAGTCCGTGGAATAAAACCGTTAAATGAGACGTGCGCAGGCGCGACAGTCGTATACACAAGCGTGTAGTGTATAATACCTTTCTCTTTCCCCTTTCTTTCGTTCTCTCATCCCTCTCTCTATTACCACTCCACCCCGCCAATGCATAGTATATACTCATGAATTCATGGACAAGCACGTGGCTAATATTCACATTATAGATACATTTTACTCGTGAGTAGTCACGTTTATTTATAAATATAAAATATTTTACATTGGTTAATATTGTGTGTACATACTAAAATCTTTGTAAGGTTTTCTAGGTTATCTTTCTTGCTGTTTTGAGGGTCATACGGAAAAATTGAGAAAAAACTACGGAACTTACTAATACTATATATATATATATATATATATATATATAGAGAGATTTTATATATATATATAAAATCTCTATGAAGTTTCGTACATATATATATATGTGTGTGTGTGTGTGTGAGTGTGTGAATATTACTTTTTAAAAGTTAATTCTGTCCTAAATATATATACATGTAATTAGTATTAATAATTCTATTTATATTTAATCATTTTTTGCAAATTGTGTCGATTCTACATTAGCCGAAGGAATTTCGTTCCTACCTGGTGTCCCACGACACCACATTGTCTTTTTTTAACAATTAAACACGTCATAGATAATATATCGGGGGGTATTATTAAATACAAACAAGTATTACGTCTCCTCGTGACAAAAGCACAAACGAAACAATCAGTAAAATCGGACTAATAGACAAAAAATAAAATAAAAATAATTAAATTCTGTCTTTTCAGCGCTTGCAGACATCCTATGACGCTAAAAATTTATTTAATTGATCTACCAAATGGTACAATTTGCAAAAATATTTTTTTCATCCATTCATGTTCAATTTACATCTAAAATTATTTGTGGGGCAGCACTGACCGTGAGAAATCAGAAATGCTAATCCCGGTTTGTATCTAGATTTATGTTCCGACTGCGCTTTCGACACTGATTTCGCTATCTGTCTCTGATGCCAATTCCGTTATCAATCTCGTTATACTTTTTAAGAAAAGAATTGGTTAAAAAAAATTATTAGTGCACTCAACTCTGTCATCATTTTATTACACGTGTAATTTCATTTGGAAAACAGCAATCAATTCCATGAAAGACCAAACACGAAATTGGTTCAAAGACGTGGAAAATTAATATATTGTAGTCAAGATATGTTTGAGCATAAAATGGGGAGGCGGTTATTTTCTTAAGAAAAACAGAAACAATTTGTAATGAATCCATTTTAATTAAAATGTTCGTTTCCCCCTAAGCAGACATTAATCTACCTTTAAACGCGAGGCTTTCTGAGAGTAATTACCGTTTGATGTCGATATTATTTCAAAGCTCAACGGGGAAGTCTATTTTGACAGTAAATGATGAATTTTATAAGTAAGCAATAAATCAACTGCGTTTCTCAGCGTTTACTAAATAATTTTACCTATAATTAATATTTCGTGAAGATCTTGAAGAAGAAGATAATTTATGGATTTTTATGAAGAACATATATTTTTTGGTAGTTGTGTAGATTAACTTTTAGCAGTATGATCAATGGAATGGAATAACTAAAATAAGTAAAAATGGCGGGAGGTGACCGCCATGCCATAAACTATAGTGTCAAAAAATAAAAATAAGTGTGAACATAATAATACCACACCATTATGTGGGTTCCCTATCAAAGCTATTATTCTCGTCATTATTTATATTTACCTGTACATATTCTTTTTCGCACGTAAAATATACGATCTCGTACAAACAGATAATGTAGGTAATATCATATTATACATTATAATGTAAAATACTTTGAGCAACTCTCAGTATTCGTTAAAAAATAAAGAAGTTTATGTAAAATATACATTTGCGTCTAATGCTCTATGAAGATATAATATTTTCACGTATAAAACCCGCAATATATAGTAACAAAATATTTCAAAGAAATTTATAATATTTTATACTTTCTATTCATTTACTGACTAAAGCTTATTTTTTTATAATATCACTAAAGAAGTGACATGTTACATTTAACGATCGCCCCTGAACTGAATACCGAAAAAAACTATTCGTACAGTCATAAAGAAAAGTTAAATAACCAGTCGATCATTTAGGTACATCAAAATTCAGCATGTATCGACTGTAATTGGCTCAGCCTGATAACCGTTTTCAGGACAGGAAATGAAGTGTTTCGCTCGACATTTCCGGCTGGCGGGCGAGCTAAATCGAATGCTCATTCGCGATTCCAAATTCGCTATTCGAGTCCTACACGCGTTTTTACACGTGTCAATCGCGCGTTCTGTACAAATCTGTCCGTAGATTCTTGTGTCGCTGAAGTGTTTTGATTTTCATTTTTGAAAGTAATTTTGTACCGAGAGCTATTATAATATGTTCGTTTGTGTATGGGAAACTGGTCGGAGTTATTTTTTTTTAAAGGTAAAATTTGCGACTTTTACAAATAATAGTACATGGTATCAATTAAATATTATCAATTTAATTCTTCTTACGACTAATACCCACAAAATTAAACAAATAATGATTGCTTTTTGATACCCTATACCTATATCCTATCCTATCCTATACCCTATTGTTGTTTTATCTTCCCTAGCTTTAACAATTCAAACGATAATAATAAAACATTAGAAAGGATGAACGCAAGTAGATAGAGAAAAAAATTGACACAGAGAATGCATGTGGTCATTCATATTCATGTCTCACGCATTCGTATGCAACGTGACGTAATATAATATAGTGCAATAAAATATTGTGTAGATCAGAATATTGGTGATGTATTAAAAAAGGGCTAAATTTTGTTCGCTCAACTAGCTCGTATGAAATGACTGATGGATTTAGTCAAGCAAAAGATGTATTATAAGCTCATATTAAATAAATATTTTTGTAGCCCTCAAATCTTTTTTTGCTTAGACAGTGAAATGTAAACCCAGATTCTGTTACTATAATCAATATTAGTAAAAAAAATGATTTGCAATGAAAACAATTGTGTTTCTCTTTTAAGAAGTCCTATAATTTGTATTACACAAGTGTATTAAACCCTTTCTATTCGAATGAAAAGGGCGTATGGTGTTATTTCCAGCGTAATGGTTTTTCTACGAAACAAACGCGAATTATTTTTATATCACATAAGATTTCTTCCCATGTCCAACAATAGCTCGACACTGTTCTGTAATATCATCTTAATAAATTTACAACAATTAATATGTATGCATGATTAATGGCTTAATACTTATCTAGATCATACAAAGTTATATAATGCTTATCTATATAACCTGGTTAAGACATTTAAGTAGACTTACACCAGGATACTATCCTGGCATAAGTCCACTTAAATATCTTTTTGTTCTGAGAAAAAGAACAAGTCAGTCTATATTTTTACCACAACATAATGTAGAAATATTTTGATCCAATGAATGTTATAGTAATTTTCTTTTCCTTTTTGTAATGTACTGAAATTCGAATTAACTTACTTTTTTTTACACATTTTATATGGTAGTATGTTAATTCTTTTGTGTCATTCAATCTTTAATGCTGAAGTACATATATTCCAAATGATATATCTAAGACTGCGAAAAAGATTTTCATCGCAGCATCTTCAATTCTGAAACCGTACTAAAAGCAGAATAAGGGACGAATGATAATGAGATCGCAGTGCATTTTATTTCGTGGGAAAACTTTTTGCAGGTAAGCTCGTTAGGCGGCGCCCGCCCGCACTGAGCTTTAAATTCGCAATCTACTTTCGCCTTTATTTATTCATACGCATTTAGATATTTATTTACGGCATATTTCGCTGGCAGTTCAATTGTGACAATTCTATATTCAGGTCGATAGGATGGGCCACGATTGCGTGAATAATTTCTCTTCTTTTGCGTCATTAATGTTCTTTTGCACACAAATCGAAAATTTTGTTCACATTTTCTTCCACGCATTCTTAATAATTACTTATTCCAATTGTTGCTTCAGTTTGACATTTTTTTTTATTACAGTAAATTCTAAATTTCATTGTTTAGTTGTCTAGATCGAATACATCACTGATATTATCCAAATGTATAAATTAAACAGTATTAATAAATTTGTTAATAAGTTTTATTGTAAAAAAGAGATATCTTCAAATGGATAGTTTGAATCGACGAAACATATATTATTTACGTCACATATATCGAGCGCGATACATCTCGCTGAATTATTTCACACATCACGTATCCTCTAGAACTAGAAAATATATAAAAGCTTGAAATTTGGCAAGCGGATTGTTGATACGATGTAGACATTCTTTAGGGAAGGTTCTTCGATTAATTTAGCTTTTCAAAAAGCAAATATCAAATAGCTTTTCAAAAAATAAAATAAAATATCTTGTGGTAGTTCACTATTTTCGAAGTTAGCAACTTGTAAAATTATGTTTCGTGTTCCGTTCATATACAAAAAACAAAGTGTTTCAGCTTTTTTTCTATAGTCATGCGTGGAAATTTGTGTGCATCGTCTGTATGTTTATAATAACGCTATCAATAATGAAAGCGGGATGGATATCAGATACGAAAATGAGATTAGGATATGAGGCTAGGCTGTATATAGGGGATGGACATTAAAGGGTCCTACGTCCACGGGGACAAAACCACAAGCTAAAATAATATATAAATATAACACAAGCAAAATTACATGGTCAGGTTGACATTTTTTTATAACAAACCAACTGTCTCCAAAAAGTCGATGTGTGTTTGATGACATCATGCCATTTATACATTTGTATTAATCACATTTTGTTTGCCTGTTTTATATGAAAATGTATTAATAAAATTATTAGCTTTTGAGAACAGACAGAAATAATAGGAATTACAGGTAAACATAAGATATAATGAGCAATATATAGGCATTTTATGGATTAAATGGCACAAATTTTATTAAATAATATAATTTCATGCAACCTTAAACATTACTGTAGCTCACAAACTCTGTAGGGTATTTTGATAGGAGTAGTTTTGTTACTTAATACAAAAGAAATACTTTTGGTGGTGTGACAAAATAATCACAATTTCGTTTTTTTTTAGAAAAAAATATACAGTTATTATATATCAATGTTTTATTAATTTATAAATAATTAAGAGATTAATTATTGCTTTCAATTTTGCAAAATAAGTAAATTATTTTTTAATTAATTATTTTAATTCATGTACGTATGAAAATGTACGCAGTCTAGCGACGAAATAAAATATTATATATTATAAAATACTTTTCGCGTGGTGGATTTTTGACTTAACTTTTATGATGCTTGCGGCGCTACGTGATGTCAATAAAAAGAAAAACAACTTCTCTAGATTCGTCTTCGAGTTTTAAATGTAATATAACTAAGTGAAAAAAGTAATAAACATTAAGGAGTTATATAATAATAATAATATACAAATTTCGTGCGAATAATTAGCACGAGTCTGCCTAGTTCCTTTTTTTAGTAGATTTTCTTATAAAAAATATTGAAGTAGAAAAAATATGACATAACAATGAAGTGGATATAGCACACACACACATGCATACATTCATACTATATATATATATATGTATATAAATTCATAGTTATTTAAATAATCAAGCGCACGTATATCTTATGTTTGTGTTTTAGTGTTTTATAAGTGTTTAGATATTTTAAAAAATGTTCGGACGATTGCAATCGTTTGAGACATTAATTTTATTCGTCACAAAATATAAAAAAAATAAAAAGTGTAAATGCAAATATGACTTGCACCTTGAGGGCTCCGTACAAACCATTTTCTTAACATTTAATACATCAAAAGTCTTGAAGATTTTTGCTAGTTTCCGATATCAAAATTGCCAAGATAGCGGTTTGGGGATTCAGAAACTATTAACCTGAAGTTCGGCTGCCAGATTACTTCTTTCATCTAGTTTTTAGAAGAGGGAATATATTTTTGTCCATTTGTCTATCATAGAATGGCCGCTAGTATCTTCGTCAGATAAGCGATGTTGCGCGCGAGCTCTCTTTCACCCTGATCTATCTTTAACAGCTAGCGACCTCTATTTGAGGTCATTTTTACATAGGCAGAGATTAATTTTATAACACAGAAAAAAAATTGCTATAATTTGATAACTAAACAATGAATGTACGTCATGAAGGTATAGAGTTAACAAAGTAGTACCCGTTCATGGTTGTCCGCGAAGAAGTTGCGGCCAAGTGGGCAATAGCAATCATGACTTTTCAGGTTCTTTACATTTATTGCTGTGAAGTGGACTCTGTTTTATTTAAAAAACTAAATCTAAAAAATTTGGTTGCCTGTAAAGTCGGTATACGGGCGAAAGTTTTACGTGACAACGACTTTGAATGGTAAAATCATTTTAATGTGAATATTCATTCGTATAGTAGGAAGAAGGATGAAATAATAGTAACAATTTAAAACATTTATTTATACAAAGAATTATATTTAAAACATTAATTTATACAAAGAATCTCGCACTGAATTTCATATTAACAAAATTTTATTTTTACCTTTACACATACATACGTATTTATATACAAATATACATACAATAACTTGCAATACATTTGCAAGCTATGCACTAATTCTCTAGTGCTGCGCGCGCGGCAGACCGATCATAGTTGAGTGGGAGAGAGACGCAAGGCATTCGGCGGGCCTCTCTCTCGTTCGGTGACTCATCGTTACGTTACCGAGCGTTACATTTTTCATAAGTGACTCCCAGCCGCAACCTAATTTAAGACGTTGTCACGTCAAAACTAATAATTTATTTTTTTTCCTATAAATATATTCTGATCTATATTCAATTGAAAAAATACTTAATTTATAAGTTGTAATAATTGATTTTGGATGTTTCGGTAGTGTATATACATGCAGCATATTACTTTGGGGAAATCCCTGGTTATACACAACACATTTGTGCTGCAGTAGCGAGCCGTTCGGTGACAGTTTATATTTGATTGTGTTTATCAGAGATGTGCGAATTTGGGATGGAAGTATTTGAAATACAGTAACAATATATAAAACAAATTAATTATAATTTACGAAAGTATCTTGCACAAGTATGTGAAATCACAAATATATTATTTAAAAGTACCTCGTATCTAGTATTCCAAATAGTTTTTTTGAGGTATCTTGTGTATCTCTGGTGATTTATTAAAATAAATGTGGAGAGAGCTGCCGTCAATTTTATTGCACATTTTTTTTAAGAAGATTTATCTTTCAAACCCATGATGAATCCATTATATGTTAAAATATTTCATGTATTATGTAACTACCAATCTGACAATGATATTTTTGAATTTAATTATCACTACATTTTGGAATGCTTTATTGCTCCTAATTACGTTATTTTGATGCTATTAAGACTCTATTCATATCCAAATATCCAATGTGAACTAAAAAAAATATGTACGACGGTCAAGGAATCAGCTTCGAATTATTCATATTTTTGACTTGATTATTTTAAAAAAGTACACCATATCGAAACATATTACGATATTAGAAAAAGAAAAGCTTATCTTGCGTTGAAAAAGCTCGCCCAAATGAGAGTAGGCGTGAGGTTGCATAATGCTATTTCAGTGGGGGCGCCGGCCGCCCGCGCCAGGGCGCGACGTCCCGGGAGAGGACGCGGTCCAGAGATCGTTGTATTAAACGGGTGCATACTTCGGTCTCGTGGCACCGGCCATTTCAGATTTGTAAGATGGCCGATTCCAATATACGACGAAAGAAGAATGAGTCGTATGTTGCGCTTCTTTTCATGGAATATATTTTTTTCAGCGTTCTGTATGCGTTTTACGATCACTTCGTTGTCCGTCTGCCTTTCTGTTTTATACGTGTCGACGAAACAGTTTTTTTCAGGATTTCGTAAAGTTATCAAGTTCGGATGAATATGAAATACTTAGATCTACGATCTTTTGAAGCTGAAAAAATGTCAAGTTATTAAGTCAACGCAATCAGAAAATACGGCTGTTTTTGCAATGTATTTTGATACAAGTAAGTCGTACACGTGTGGAGCACTTCTCGTTCTCCTAGAATCATGAAAGATGACAAAAAGTGGGTACCCACAAATCAATTAAAATGAAAAATCTGAAAATTGTTAATTTCTCTCTGCCATTACATATGAAATTTACAGTTGCAGTATGGATCATCACGTAAACCAATGTACATTTTTTTAATTTCCGCTATGAAAATTTACGAATTTCAATAATTTGCATAAAAAAAAAATAATAATTTCTGCGGCTGTGAAATTACTAAGTTCATCTAGTTTTCAATAAAAAAATCAAATATATTTATGATTAGGGGAATATATTTTCGCCAAATTGCCCATCAAAATGTGGCCGCTAGGATTTATTATTTTGGGTTTGAAAGATAAATCTTCTTAAAAAAAAATGTGCAATAAAATTGACGGCAGCTCTCTCCATATTTATTTTAATAAATCACCAGAGATACACAAGATACCTCAAAAAAACTATTTGGAATACTAGATACGAGGTACTTTTAAATAATATATTTGTGATTTCACATACTTGTGCAAGATACTTTCGTAAATTATAATTAATTTGTTTTATATATTGTTACTGTATTTCAAATACTTCCATCCCAAATTCGCACATCTCTGATAAACACAATCAAATATAAACTGTCACCGAACGGCTCGCTACTGCAGCACAAATGTGTTGTGTATAACCAGGGATTTCCCCAAAGTAATATGCTGCATGTATATACACTACCGAAACATCCAAAATCAATTATTACAACTTATAAATTAAGTATTTTTTCAATTGAATATAGATCAGAATGCTTTTACGAAGGTTAGTTTCACAAAATATAAAATTTGATACATTACGCTAATATCTGAAGGGCATAAAATTTACTAGGGTCTGTGTTTGTGTTTAATTTATATTAAAGTAATTAATACCGGATATAATACAATATCGGATAGCATGTTGTTGGAATCAGCAAACCATATTCTCGGTGGCAGCATCTATCTGAGGTAAATAAAGGTTGCCAACCCACAAAACCTAGAGACTTTAACAAATTCTCAATAGTGGCCACACCACAAAAAAAAAATGGCTCTTCTATTCGTGGCTATGGTCATAGCGACAGGATGACACTGTTATGAATACTGGCCTTCAAAAGATCGGCTACCATTCTCAATGACTTACCTTAGGTTTATATAACGTATGTATTTTGATGTCCTATAGGAAGATAAAGAGCTGGTGAAAAAGAAGAAAAATTGTGTTAAAGCATAATGGGTTTCTCTGATGTTCGAATATAGGGAGACGACGCTAAAAGACCACAGTCTAGTAATTTGCTCTAGTGTCATAAACTTAACAGCTTGTCTCACGGTGATGTTGGATTTACCCTTCGGAAGTTCGTCACCAACTATGTCATGAAGACCATGAGTATGTCGAATAGGGTAGCCTTATAATTACTAAATGAATTGTTCGGTAATTATCAAAAACAATAATTGACTCATTCTGATGATATTGTGAAGGTTATGGTGAAGATATTTCGAAAGTCCTTACTACACGTTACTGATGGAGGACTTTATAGCAAAAGTAGGCAAACGAATGAACCCTGAGCATAGAACGAGGCAATTTGGAATTAGTCAAGGAAATCCTAAAGGATAACGACTACCAGTTTTCTCCAAAAGTGGGGAATATTTTTTATGATAAACTTTTCCTTTACTAAGAGGCCTTACAGGAATCGGACCGGGATCAGCCCCGTTAGGGCCAGCAACGAAAAACAAGAAGAAATTTATTGTGATGAATTAAGTAGCAAATATTAAACAAAGTCGGTTTTTAACTTGTTAGTTAACCAGTTAAAAACCGGCAATGAACACTACATGGCCCATAAGATAATCAGCATAGGCAAAAAATCCTCGAGCAAAGTTGACTCAATATTGCACAAAGAACATCCTAAACATCAGCTTGCATTTGATTAGGAAAGTACGTAACAATTGAAAAAAAAATAAAATAAGAAGCAGTTGAGAATGAGATCATGACTGGACTATTCAGAGCAGACGGACAGCCAACATTTATAGTGCTCCAGAAATTATTTAATTATACTTAATAGTACAGCGCCTGCCCGGTCCACGCCACTGATTCGCATACAATCATTGATGGGACTGATATAAAAAAAAAGTAACTCCTCGTTGAAAAAATTACAGACCCTATGTTCTCGAATCACATATAAAAATTCTCTTCGAGGGTTATCGCAAATCACCATAATAGCAGATTTGACGATTTTTAGCTACTCTAAGAAATCGTTTAAAAGTTTTGCCTGTGTAATCGGCTGTAAGGCAGTTAACTCTGAAAAAAAAAAGGTTTTTGTTTAAATAAAATTCAGGCTGTGCGATGATCTCTTCAGTGTCGCCACTTTACTATATCAAAGTGTTGGGATGTTTGTGCAACAACATACCCCAGATCCTAAAAACGAGAGTCTTAATAGTACTTTTATATGAATACCAGATTCGCTCCCTTACTGTTGGTTTTCTAAACAAACTCAGAGCCGAAGGACGTTCAATACAAAAAGTTTGCTCGGGGTTTTTCTGTGAGATAAAATTTGAAGAGAGGAAATCCGCAAATAGATCAAAGCAACAACGTAGCTCTAACAGTCGACAAATTAAAGTGGCGAGGAGCAAGTCACGTGGCTCGTGGAATCGATAATTGTTGGTGAGAAGAGATTTATGAATAGCGACCACGAAGTGGACTTACCAACTGGGGCGGCCTTCCGCGAGGTATACCGACGATTTGGTGAAGGTTGTGAGCCAATTAGGTCACTACTGGTCGAGGATCATACGTCATGGAAATATATGGAGAGAACCTTAAGTGCACTTGTCAACTTTCAAAGGTTGAAACAAATGAACGATACAAAAACATAAGTATCTTTGAAATATTTCATATAAAATTTAACGATGCTACTAATTGACTAATGTACTATGGATTTACGATACGTTTGCTGGTTAATAATTGCAGATAATTTTGCTATCTATTTAAATAAAACTACTGTCATTTGTAACTTCTTGGCTTATACGCTATAGTCATGACTGTGAATAAACAAATCAGTGTCCAAATATACGTATTAGAAACAGAAGTTAGAAAAAAAGTCAATAATTTTGTCTGATATTATAAAAGCGATAGTATTTGTACGATATGTGAAAACTGTATAGGTACTCAGTTTCGACATATTGTTCAATCTGATCTAATTTACGACTATGTTCAATGTAATCCGTGATACTGGACACTGATTTGTTTTGTCACGTTCATGACTCAAATTTACAATCATGAATTAAAGCAGTTGTAAATGGTGGTAGCTTAATTTAAATAATTAGCTGAATTATCAGTACGGATTGTAAATAAATGAGTCCATTGATTAGTAAGCGTAAATAAAACATTCGCATATTCTCGTTTAAACTACAGTGAAATAACAAAAGTACAATTTACTTCGCAAAGACGTTGGGGGTTAATATGAAATCCCATAAATTTCTACTATGAGATTTCTTTTGGAAGGCACAAAAAGCGTGTACGATTTATAGCTAGTAGAACGCTCACATACGGTCGATTGTTGATGAATGAACTATCAATCGAGTCAATGAATTAGTATAGGCCAGATTTTCATCATTTTCATATCTTACCATGAACAATAAAGTAGCTGTATCTGTTCGTTCGCGCTCATACATCCCAGACGCGTCTGAATAAATTGAATAAATCAAGTTCATCGTACACCGCTTAAGAACCCTCTGTATCATTTGCGACACTCCGTGTACGGTTTCGTTCCAATTAAAAATGACTTATGAAGTATATTTTATTGTATCCGCATAATTAAAGTGTTAATTCGGAACTACTTTCAATATAATAATACTCCATATTTCGTTAATCTACATTATACAAAAAGGAAGTTGATGTATTAGATCCTATATCAGAAAACTACATACCGTGTTTACCCAAAACGATAAATATAAACATGCAATATTCGCAAAATAGCAAAATAAATTTCATAGTTTCCATTTTATTTATGTGGATCTACAATCGCAGCTGGTATGTATAATTTCTTTTTTCCGTTTTATAATCTATTATTTAAAAAAAGGGAAATCCTTTTTCGTTGCAAAAGGCACGTCAGCGCATTGGATTCTCATATTGCCGTAAATTCGTAACGCCCGCCTATACAGCGTCGTTTTTCGTCCTTCGTCAAAGGAAAATTTTCTAAGTAAATAATAATGAACGTCGAGCGTGATTGATGCTGCTTCATAGCTCTTAAGAAAACCGTGTTATGTTATTCTTTGCAATTATTATACTTCTAAAATGCGAAAACTAAGAGCAAATTTGTAGAAATTATTACATCGGCGCAATATTACTATTTCATAATTTACACGTAAAGTGTATTAATTATTTTTATTAGCTCATAGACTATGTATAATGAAAATAAATGAAAATATTTAACTAAATATTTTAAATAATATACAAAAATAATGTAGTGTAATAAAAAAAAAAGAATCGATTTGGGGTAGATCCAAAATAATAAACAGTATGAATGTGTATGATCCTTTTTGTAAGGTTAATAAAATCAGGTTTTGATTTGCTCTCAATAGAGCATAATTCTAAGATGAATACATTTACTTCTTAACGTATGAATAGATAACGTGAGTAGTTAAATAAAGTAGAAATGAAAATATTCGTGATTGATTATCGTGACCACTAAAAGTTCATGTAAAACTCGAATAAAATATTTTGTAAATGTAATTTTATCAACCAAATTATTTCTTATAGAATAGAAATATAAAAAAAAATATCGATACATATCTGTTGTATAATATTAAACTTTTATATATTTATGTACAGCTACAAATTAAGAAAAGTTGTATAAATATATAAAACTCTTCTTCCAAGTTGACACCTTGTTCGATTGTGATTCTGAAATAATTTTATTCTACATTACATCTATAAAAGAAGTATATGGTATGACCTTGATGGTTCCGATTTGGTGCTCGGTTTCTTATTGAATCCACCCCTTTTGAACAAAGTAATTCATCATCATTTATGTGATGTGCATTTTTTGGGGTGGAATATTTATTTTATATGCATTTCTAGTAAGATATTAATTTCATTTAGATGAGTTTAGTATCAAATGTGTACTATTCAATAATTAAATAAACAAATGGTAATAATTTAATGCTAAGAAAGCTACTCTAAGCGATATTAAACGATTCGAGCGTCTATTCAAACATCCACATCGGTTTGAAATTTAGTTCATGAACACCAATTAAAGAATATTCTATTATATGGGTTGTTAATTCGCGGAAATCTGCAAAAGAAAGCATTATCAAACTGAAGAAATCAACTGTATACAAAATAAAGTTAAAGATCCTAGCTATGAAATCACAGTCTAAATTATTAGCACCGAAGTATCATCAGAATCGAAAAGAAACAAAAACAAAGAATCAAGGTAAAAAAGCTTATAAAAAACCTTTGAATAAATTTCTTGTTATCGATAACAAGACTTACGTGTCACTGGATCAACAGATGTTTCAAAAAAATATTTTTTTCATGCACCTAATCTAAAATATTAATATAAGGATAAAGTGATACCAAAAGCAAACTTTTGCTAAAAATATATTATTTGGCAGGTTATGAATGCAAAAGGTCATATTTCCGGTACACTCGGAAAGTTTATCGATCGATCAACTCTGAACAATACCAAAATTAGTACATTAATAAAAAAAACTTTGGAAAATCCAAAAGAGCACGTCTCATAGCGGTCGTTCAATTTTTATAAATGTATATATTAGTACATACGAATGTTTTTTTTTTATAATTCGTGCATTTATATGTCTATAAGTACATTATGAGTAACATGAAATATATATATATATATATATATATATAGATATAAAATGAACAAATGTCTCGTCGCATTTTATAATACTAATTACAATTAAACTACGTTGAATTAGACCGTGATCTGCGAAAGTACTTAGTTTAGGATAATACTAAAGCTTTGGAAAAAAATGGGCTAGATCAGTTAAGTTTTCGGGAGTTATCGTGACCACGCGAGTATGGATACATACAGACACGGACGACCACGGAATAATTTTGTTAAGTATCTTTTTCATTAATTTAAAAAGCAAAATGTCTTTTAAAAATGTCATAAGTGTTGTAACTAGTGTTTTTTCTTGATATTCATGTGTAAATATTATTATATAAGTGCGATAAAAAATAAAGAGAGACAATTCTAGTTCCAAAAATCACTTGATTTTTGTAAGGCGAGAGTAGAGCACTACCTCAACGCTCCGCTTATGAAGCGTGCAATATTAATTATTTTCATTACGAAATATTATAGCACAGACAATGTATCTTGTGGCCAGGTACGACAACCTATCATTACACACCTTCAATGACAGATTACTTACAGTCACAAAATGTTGAATTTTGTACAGGGAATTTAAAATACTCTTAACGTGACCCAAGCTCACGATATTGAAAAATTTTGGACATTGTAAAAAACAATATAAGAAGGCATCGGATAAGCCAAAAAATATAAGATCTTTCAGAAACCGTTGGCCCAAATATAAATTAGGTATAAATGTTTAATTATCTAAATTAGTGTAATTTCTTTTTATTATATACTATTATCAACTGAACTTTTGTTTACTTATTGAACAGTTCGTAGTTTCTAAAAACTTTGTTCTTTGAAACTGGATATTAATCTTTTTAATATTTCTCTGCTAGACTTACGAACGCTAAAAAGTACAATGTGTGTCTCAAGTGTTATAATATAAAAGAGATATGTAGAATTATCACTCTCGTTCTAAATACTCAACTGGTTTTATCATAACTCAGTCCTTTTCCAAAAGTCGTTTTCTAAAGTAAAACGATGCTTTTAGAAATTTATAGCTGGTAGTCGTGGAACTACCGACAGATATAAAATCATGGTCATACTTATGATTTGGGAAGACATAAGGGTTGGTTCTATAAAGGCTTTCCGTGGTTTCGTCAATCTTCAAATGATTGCCATTTGTTAAGTTTTCAGCCAATTTCCTTGAGTTTAGTCTCAAGTAAGAGGCCTGTTGAAGTTTTACTTACGATTAATCGGTTTTGTTGTGAAATTTTGGATTTGAGTTTCACTGTAATTTTTAGGTCGAGGTAATTCAAATTTTTGAATTCAAATATTTTTTTTTTGAGCGTTTTTGAGATTTAGTGTTATAGGAAAGATTTAGTTCGAGAATCATAACGCATTTTATATTTTTGCTATCGAACTTGTGATTCTCGAGTTATAGAAGTTTAAGTCGAACAAATTAGATATATTTTCAAATAAAAACATTGTAATGTAGATAATGCATAGAGGCGTCTAAAGTCAGTTGTGAAAATTCTCAGTACTATTGGTGGAAAAAAATCGAGTGATTCGATGAACTGACTTCTGTTTTTAGGATTGGTCGAGTAGTTCTTGAGATAGTGGTAAGCCGAAAGTACATTTGTAACATAACGGTCTATTTTCGAGGACCGTGTAAGTTAGACACTATATTCCTATGAATTTCACGACAATGAGTAGTACTTGACATAAAGAAAATAATTAGCAGCGTAACTTTTTTTGGCGAGACAAAGGAAGGCCCAGAATTAAAAGGAGAACTGATGAAAAAACGCAGATAGTCAATGATTCAGGCAAATCCGCATGCGCGGCTAGTTCGGAAATAGAAGTACCTTAGAATAAATAAAAATAAGAATGACATCGTAAATATGTCACTTTAGAAATTCTCTAGGTGTTTCAACCATATCCAGTAATCTTAAAAGCTAAAAAAGAGTCTCAACGAACGCCCCAGAGACATGAATTTTATGTGCTGTGGGACAACTCAACGGGACGCGGTACCACCGACGTAAACTAACAGGAAATGGATGTGGCTTTAACGGCGAGAGACGATACAATGTCTGAGGTCAATCTCTTTGTCTTTCCCTCTATCTGACTGTACTAGTAATTATGTATGCTATTTAAGTGTTATGTAATAACTGAGTTAATAACTGACTACAGCGAACACAAAAGCGTAGGTAGAGCATAGCATGATTGCATTAATGTGTTTGTATATTTACCTGTTTTCTTACAGAACCTAAATTACTTAACCGAAAATATATATATAAAATAGAACGTGGAATTTGTCCTGATTGTCTCAATTTTATCTAGTAGATAAAGACCTAAAGTATAGTGTTTTAGCATATACCATGTATCACTTATTGTAAAAACAGAGTACCGTGGAGAAGAAAATTTCTTAAATAACTTTGTAATACTATTTCTTTTACAAATATCTACGTATGTCGACATAAAATTTTGACACTTGCCTGAGTAGAAAGAGTAACAAAAAAATATTTTGCCAAATTACTATTAAGACTCAAGGGAAGTCATTATTTTTGCAGCCTTAAGCAATTGCACATGTTAGTTTCTTTCAAAAACTAGTTACAAAATGTATCAGGATCATACGTCATATTGATTTTGATTGGTTTCATATCTATCGTCTAAGATAGTGTATTGTCGATGGCTGTGATAAAAATATAAGTCAGCCATAAACTAAAAGGGAAATGTTAACATAATCTTGTTTACGCTGATATATAGAAAGAGGCTTTTACAATGACAACCAAATTTCTTGGGCCACCCAAAACCATCAAAAAGAGTAGAATTAAAAACGAAAATTATAAAACTAAAAGATGGTTAGAGAAAGAACAAAACAATAAAAAAATCATTACTTTTAACAGTAGATGGTTGTTTTGTTTTAAGACATCCAAATCAAATCAAAAATCAAATTAAAAATATCTTTATTTCGTAGGTAATTGAAATTACATTTGAAATGCGTCATAAACAACTGTTTTCGAAATTAAAATTACCACCCATTCCAAACGCTGATTCACCATGAGAAGAATAAGCAAGAAACTCAAGGTTTGCTCTTTTTTACTTATCGATACAAAATATTGAATAATTAATAATTTAGTGCAACACTCGGCTCTTTTTAAGAGACGTCAAGAACAGGAGGAGATTTTCTATTCATCTTTATGTATATACTTACTTTTTTTCCTTTTTTTTAATATATGTTCAGCCATAACTTTTCAATTTTTTTTATTTATTTTGTATTGTGTCTTGAGGTGGTCGTATAGTCACCAAGTCAGGATCTAATGATGGGATCTCAGAGAAATAAATGCGTACAGTGTGTTTGAGTTCCTTTTTTAGTTATTCTAATGTGTGCTCTGGGAGTCATCATCCCATGCGGCTGAGCCGATGGTGAACCCCCCAGCACTTCTTAACGGTTACGAGTTAGGGGATAATACTGCGATTTTTCGACATTAACTACTTCTTTATGCCTATTAGTAAAACCTAATAAATTCAGAATTAAAATTACTTATTAATATGTCTATTTATTCATTTATATATTTACAACGTGATAAACTAAGCAGCGACACATCGAAACACTAACGATAACAATAGAAACACGGTTAATTTATTTAATATAGGAAGTAAATGAAAATATGATCTGTATAATTTGTAGAAGTTTTATATTATAAGAGTAACTTACAAAATTTTATGAGAATAATTTAGTAGTTGAACTCCAACTAAAAATTTAAAGACCCCGGAATCATTACCAGTGGACAATGAATTCGGGATCAGAACTGCTTTTCCACTTGCTCCGTACAAAAGTGAAGGAAATTTTTAACCAATTACTTGAACAATGGCTTAATCTATAACATGAATTGTACAATCATACCTACTCGATACCTAAAAAAATGTGTAACAAAATAGAATTTATTAAAAAAATAAAATCCGCCTTCAAAGACCTATTTGAAAATTTAGTTGCTTTTGGAATCAGTACCAGCTACAGAAAGATAAAAACAAAATATTATCTATATAGACATGAATATGAAACGTAATGTAATGAGTCAAAAGATATCTTCTACTTTTAACGAGACACGTCTACTTCTGATTCATCTTTAGCAGGAACTCACTCCATCAAAAGCAACTATTTTTTTTTAAATAGTTTTCAGAAGGCCTTTTTTATTTTTTAATTCTTCTTTTTTTGATTATTTAGTTTATTAGGTATTAACTTATGAAATTTTCGGAAGTTAGTGAATACTTCTTTTAACTTAATATTAATTGATTGTCATTATGAATATTTTTTTACTTTATATTGATTTCGGTTTTGTTGTTTATATTGTAAGCCATCTATATTGTCTTGAGTGATTGCAAAGAGGTCGCAAATATTTTAACTACGTTTGTTGCCAAACAAACAAAAAGCTTCTATCGTATGCATGATGTTCGTTTTCCCTTCGGAATAAATGGTTAAATCCGTCATTGAAGTTATTTTAGCCAAGTAATTTGGTTATAGTAAAGACGTGTTTTCTCAATATAATATTGAATAAAATAGCATGTTTGTACCCTAACAAATACATACTTTATTCCGGTTTAGTTGACGCTGTTACAGACGTCAGAAACCTGGCTAAGAAATCGTAGCTATTGTACCTGTAATAACAAATTCAATGTATACTAAAAACAGTTCTCAACGACATTCTGTAATGTTTAAATATTTACAATAATTAAGGGATGTAAATACGAGCCTTCGATCGCTTTGATAAGAATAATAAAGGCTTACGTTAATCTCGACCCAATAAAGGATTACACACCCACCTTATATGAAAGCAGCTTATGAAC
This sequence comes from Eumeta japonica, assembly GCA_005406025.1. NCBI lineage: Eukaryota > Metazoa > Arthropoda > Insecta > Lepidoptera > Psychidae > Eumeta > Eumeta japonica. The sequence continues at coordinate 169,382 of BGZK01000598.1, read as the reverse complement.
CGTTTCAAATTTAAAAAATTGTTAATTGTATTGATGAGAAAAAAATTGAAAGGAGATAAGGTGAACCTTGTATTTCGGATGAATTACTTTTCTGATAATGGATTGCAAACTGCTAGCTGAAATTAAACCTATAGTGCAGCAACTGACTCATGTATTTTATTTCATTTATTTGAGGCCTTAAATTAATTATATTTTCACGCTCAGAGTGTAAAATTGAATTTCGGCAATTTTTCCCGTGGTGGTGGATGATACACATAAATAAAGTTAATGTCGGTTATTTAATATTACGTAAATATGGCAACCGCTGATTGACACGAGCAATGACCACCGATGACGATAACTTCTTAAAATGTTGACTTTTGAAAAACGCTCCAGCCGTAAGTAGTAATTTTTATTGATCCTCAGTAAAAAAAATAACTATTGATTTCAAACGATATTGAAAAACAAAAAAAAATAACCCTCTGTCCTTTTTACAAAGAAAAAAATTAAATAAATATTAGGTGTGCGCGAATAGTGTTCGAATCAAATTGAATAGAATAGCACTACCCGATTCGACATTTGAATCAAATAATTAGAAAACTTTTGTATAATTCGTCAATTATTTGAATAAGTTGAAATTTCAAATTATTCTCAAATTTATCAGACGGTTTACCAAACTTTTGAATGTTTTGAAAAGTTTAGGTAGTTAAAATTATTTGATTAAAATTTCAGATATTTCATTAGCCAACTTTAGATTCTGAACATAGTTGAAATTTTCGTGCTCTCGTTAAATTAACAATAATAACAATAGATCGGTAAAATAAATGATTTCCTGTCATTACAAAATAATTACAAATTACAAATACAAGACAATCACAATAAATAAGTTAAAATAAAACACAATACTAACAAAAATATTGATTTTTAATTACATAATCTACTTGTAGTGTTCCAAACAAGAATTTTAAGTGTTTTAAAGAAATTAAAAGGGTTTCAAAAAATATATTGAACGACATAATGTACCATAGTTTTTAATTTTCGATCGTTTCAACAATTAACGAACAATTCAAATTTTTTGAGTAATTCGAAAATTCGAATTATTCCTTTCGGATTTTGGATTGAATATTTTTTTTCGACTCGATACTAACAATCCGTAAATTCGTAAATTATCGGCCCATTCAAAATGAATATAAACATGTACGTAAACTAAACAAATGAGAGTGTTGTAAATTTTTTAGATTTCACAGCACGTCCCTTCGAAAGCCTGCGCAGTCGCGTACGCACACGTTTAAACCTCCTCCGATCTAACGTTAGCTGCTCCACGACGCGAGGCGACGGCCGCCAGCACGCGGGCCTGAAACCGCCTCTTGTTCCAGATGAAAGTGCAACGGCTGCGGGCAAAGCTCCAGATAAAAGCTGAAAGGAAACTTTCAGGCGGATGATATTTGTTTTTCTTATGCGAATGTATGAAGTTGCGGTGCGGAATTTTAATAAAAAGTTTCGTATTAGATTAGCGCAGACCGTCATATTGTTGAGTCTTATATTAAGGTATTGCAACGTATTACACCCATTAAAAGTTGTTGAAAATATAATTTTAAGTTTAGTAAGTTTTACTAGCTAAATTTTATTATAATAGTGCATCGACTATGTTTAACCGTCTTCGATTTGGTAATTGTTACATATTTATTAATTTCATGCAACTCTGTAGAAATATGAACATTTTAGGAAGGTTTTATTCTTTTATATTATCACTTCATAAGTGAATGATGATAAAGTCACCAAGAAAAATATGGGCAAAGAATCAATAAGTCCATTGGCGTTGTGAGCGTTCATGGGTGGCGATGATCACCTACTTTCCGGTGACTAGTATTCGTTAACCCCCTAAAAATTCTATAAAAAATAGAGAGAATGAAAACGAAAATAAGATAAAAGCACAAACAGATTTGGATTGAAGTTTAGAATAGACTTAAGCAAGTCACCTAAAACCGACTTAAGAACTTTTCACCGTCTGATTGCTACGACGCGAGGGAGTTGTCGGGGATGTCAAAGAACGATGTCGTGGTGGGGGTGTCTCCACCACCGGGTTCAATCTCCCACGTACACCTAAACGTAATAAATATAGACACGGAACACCCGCTACAATATTTCAGAGGGTCGTTCCAGTGGCCCCTGGAAATAGAAATGTCCGCGTCTCATTGTGCGCCCGCCGCCGGAGCACAAAGCCTGTCGCCTGCGCCTCGCGCCCTTATTGATAACGATTCTATTAATCACAACATTTCAGAAGGTGTGGGTGTTTTCCTTTTTGGGCAATACCGAAATGGGAAATGAAATCGTTGCGGACGAGACACCTCAGCGGATAGTCCGCTAGTTAGGCAATCGACGCCTTAATGTCTTTCTTTGATACGATTCCGGCGGCCGATGTATGGACTGATTACGTTTTTGATTTGTTCTTTTCTATTAGGTTTTGAAAGAAACAGTTATTTCATTAAAAAAATATGTCTTTTAACCATTGATCAATACTCGAGGGAAAAAATTACCGGTATTATATGTTACAAAATAATCCCTCGTTCTATTACAAAAAAGGGCAGTATAAATTATTTACGTTTTTAATTTAATTTTGTCACGCCACTAAAGGAGCACACCATCCTACAGTCATGTTTCAAAGCGAATGGATTGGATTATATAAGCTCTTCAAGGCTGATCGACGGTTTTTAATAAATTAACACCCTAAAAATTACACTCGAAATGATTGTGTAAAGTTTTTTTTAATAAAAATAAAATTTGTGGACTGTTACTGATTGATTTTGTAACAAAGTTCATAGAAAATGCTATTATGTTGTTATGTTGCCTACTAGTCAACACTATTGACTATTGACGCCTTTATTGAGCATTCCAAGGCGTACTAATGAATCGAGTTTAGCGCACCATGAGTCAAATTAAACCATAAGGTCTGTGCCTCGGGGAGTACACCGAGTCGTTGGTGCCAGACTTTGTCACCGTGTTTGGTGACAACGACCCTCAGCAGCCCCTCGACTCGTGCTGGGGAAGCGCGAGAGTTAAAAACGCAGCTACTCTATCAAAAATGAATAAGTTGTAAAAGGTTGTGCTTCAACAATGGGACGATAAAAACTTGGCGCGACAACAAGGCTACATGTTGGTTAATGCATTATTTGTATTGTGTATTCGTTTACAGATCGACATCAGAACTGTTTAGATAAGATAAGCTGTTTGTAGCACGTTAAATTTTATTCACGTAATACGGATATGGCTCCTTTTCTCATATGTCGTCAATATAATAACTACATAAAAGGAGTATTGTTTTAATAAATTGAGAGTACAGTCTCCTCAGTTTGAAATACAAACTTTGTCGGAGGGTATGCCCTAGCAGTAGGGTAAATAAAATCTGACACAAAATAACAAATTGATGATATGATAAAAAAAATCCTAATTAGGGTTCTGAGCCAAAATGGCAAAAACGGGCCCTTATAGTTTCGTCATGTCCGTCCGTCCGTATGTGAAAGGCATTTTATTCAAAAACTACAAGACCTATATTGATAAAATTTATAATGTAAGTGTTTTATATAAACCGCTACCCTACGACATACCTACTAGTTTTTATAGTTATAGGTGACTAAAGTGCTTATAACTATTCTGTGCGGAAAACATAGAAAAAAGTGTAACAATGTACTTTTTTCATTTATAGTGCATTTCTTTGTAATAATGACTTTTAACCCTATAATCAGCATGGTTTGACATGCTCTTGATCAGTTTTTTATTTATTTGTATTACATGTTATGTAATATTATTAGGTGCTACGGATAATAGCACCACATATTCGTGTTATGTATTTACCAAAAAATTAATGTTTTCTTTAATTTAATGCAAAACCCTTAACGCTAATATAACTCACATTTGGCCTGTTTTCGTAATTTGTTGTTTTTTAGGGTTTGTACAATAATCGCACTAAGCTTAGCACTGTATATTTTAACATTTTATGATAAAGTAAAAAAGTAAAAAGTTAAAAAAAAAGAATGTTTCTCATTTGGGAACCCCCATTTATTTCTGATATGTAACATCTTTTCTCTCGCATTACTGTAAACTGTGTGAGTGGTTCCGTGAAAAGCGACGGAACAGGAAGTCGGGGAAGCGCGAGTTATTTGATTTGACCAATGAGCGCGCGCGGTGCTAAAGTTGGCCGTCAAATGGTATCAACCCATTTTCCAAGTGGTCGGTACGGTCATTCAATGCTGCGAACTGTACGAATTGAATAGTGTTATACAATTCGAATCGTATTTATTTATATGACCTTATTTGCTCTTGTGTAATGTACAATCAAGTATTTAAATTCAAATTTATAATTACAATCAATAATAGATTTTCTGCTTTTCGTCATTTTATTGTACATCGAAGGTGGTTCCGCTCTTTAAAAAAAAAGCTATTTCTCTCTTCCATAATAAGTGGTAATTTTAACGTAAACTTCAGTTCTCCAGAAGCTGAGCCGCTTCTAGCCCTATTGGATGATGAACTCAAGCTCGAAATGAACGATGATTGAACTGTTTCAACAACTGACAGTATGAGTGTTACTGACGCATTTTTTCAACGGTTTTTAAATACCTTAAAATCGCTTAGTAAATATCTCATATTTTAGTTTATCATAATTCTATTGTCTTCGCTCTCTTCTAAATCGAACAAAAATAACTATCTTCAATAAAAAAAAAACGCTTTACCCCTAGTGTTAATTAAAGAAAATAAATTTTCATTGAAAAGAATTATTCTTGGTACAAAAAATCATTTTAAAAACCTGAATCATTTTTTTCAGGATATAATGTTAATGTTGCTCCCTATCGATGTGAGATATCAGGTGTACGAATACTGTATCTCATCATATACGAATACTGTAAGTCTCGCTCGTTTTATTTTATTGTTTCTCATTTATTATGACCCATATTCTGCGAAGTTCAATCGACTACCTGTCGTGATTCAGAAAAGCTTAGTAATTGCTTCCCGTTGACATCCTTTGGGCATTTTAACAAGATGTACAAATATTTCAACATACAGTTTTCTTCGAAGGCACCGTCTACACATTTGATAGCGGAATTACGTGACGCTACCTGTGCGACGGCATATGACGTTAACGTGTGACGTTATCAAACGACAGAATGACACCGTAACAGTAATTGTTTTCCTCGTCAAATATCATTAATCCCCTTTACGGCGTCGTGACATACAGGTGACGTGACGCTGCCGGCTTTTTTTCGTACGCCGCCGTCTGCGGCGCCGGCGTCGATTTACATAGCGCTATTAACGCATTACGCGTCGTAATTAATACGAAATTATGAGGCCGTCGCACGAGCAAACGTTTCATACGAAATTTTAATGCATATTAAAATGTGTCCGTTGAATACCAACGACGTTGACGTGGGGCTTGTTTATTAAGTTTAGAAGGCAGTGTGTTTAGTTATGAGCACTGCTGTATTTTAAATTTTAGGGATTTGTGCCTAAAAACTCTGGACGAAAATGTCTGTCTATTTTTCAGCATGTCCTGAGTGTTTTTTTCCGTATTCACTATAGCCGTTGACTTGAAATTCAGCAAAATTTCTAAAAATACATTTGTTCACAGTATTTGTGACGATTTTTTTTTATTAAGTAACATAGGCCATTTTACTAGCTCAATTTGTGTGGCTTTACATAGCTCGTGTGTACCATTGTAGCCAATATTTTGTCATTATTAAGGAGTTTTTTTATTAATTTTTAAATACATTCATTTTTGACTTACTCTACAATATGCAAAAATTACTTTTCTAAAATTACTTGCAAAGGTACCAAATACCTGAAATCTATAAACATGAAAAGCTATAGAAAGTTTAATGTGTATTATAAAAGAATAAATTTCTAAAAAGAATCTAGAAAATCATAAATATTATATAATACATAAATTTGTTAAATTTTTAAGCACTTCTAAATACCGGAATTTGCCAAGTGGTAAATACGAAATTCAACTTATTTCTGTTATATGTTATTTCTTTACCAATTTCTATAGGCTCGGATAGCACCTTTCAGACAATTTAATGATGTAAAAATAACATCAAATGAATACATAACAACATTAAACCAGAATAATCTTATATATATATATATAATATTATTTATTTTTAATCGATTGTCTATTTTCTGTTTGAAATTTTATCTACAGTTCATGATTAAAAAAGAAGAATTATCAGCATCCGGGAAAGACGATATGGAACTGATGAAAAAGCGTTTCTTCCCGATAAAATTAATTTGGACTTTACCTCTGAATTGTTTTTGTGATGAGATTCAGAGATGTTTCAACAGATAAACGTTGAAGAATTTAAACAAAGTGTTGCTGTTTTTTTAATACCTGATATTATATTAATAAATCACTAAAGAACGCTGCATTGTTTAGGTTGCTTTCTTATTTTTAACTAAATATTTGTGATTTTTCTTTGTATAAATTTTGCGATTTATCAAGTGTAGGTATGCTCCTTGTTTCGTCATAGGTACAATTTTAAATTTCATATAAAAGAATACAAAATGTTTTAAAGGATTGTCATATGTAAAACTATGTACATTGTAATAATTAACAGATTTTTATCATGCGTGAGATTTTAATTCGGGTTTTATTGTTATTTTAGTAATGATGACAACACTGCAAATGTGACCCAGATAGTGAAGCAGATGTAATCCCATCATCGACGTGGACGCCTTGTCAAAGTCTTTACAGACTGTCTCACCTAATTAAAAATAGACATCGAACTATTGAAGGATTTGAATATAGCATTACTTCCCTTGGTAGCTCATTTTAGGTGGTAATTTATAAATCTATATCAAATATAATTTTTGTCATTATCATTGATAGCCTACTCCACGATCTCCTTTTAAACTGACATTTAATAAAAAGTCATTTTTAAAATAAAATTTGCCTACCACGTCCTTTCAGAGGTTGTTCGGGCCAAAACCCGTTGAAAAGGAGACATGGAACGCAAACTTTACTCTAAAAGAGACTTTTACAGAGTTCACAAGGAGATGGTAGAAGAGGCTCTAAGTTACACAACCTCAAAAAAAAAGAGGCCCTTAATATGTAACGAAACGGTTCCCTGATCGGAAAGTCACAGTTAATCCCATCAGCAAACGACAAAAAAAGATTGGGAAACAGGAATAATATACATGTGTAATTTGGTCAATGGTAAAAAGAGTCAGTTGCAAACGTCGAATACGAAACTTTAAAGCAATGAAACGTACTCTTTAAAGAAACTTTAAAGGGTACCATTGAGGGTCATCCACGATCGCCATTACTTGAGGAATACAATTGCTCAGTAGCAACGGCACGTCGCTTATCGCTCAATATTCGATCTAATATTTTTTGATGAGTTGTATAATAATCATATAATACATTCCTGTTATCCACAACAGAGGGAAAAAACACAGATATAAACCTTGGAATAAGATAGTAATAATCGAAACATAAATTCCTCTGACAAAGGATAGAGGTCGCGCCCGTGTTTCGTACAAATAAGGTGTGACGTGATCCTCGGGGAGGTTTATTCCATCTCAACATTTTTCGGGCCGCCCGCCCTGGGAATTATTTAGAGCAGAGACATCTAGCCGATTTGCCATGATTTTGGCGAAAACGGCCCATGTATCTAAGGAACAAGGCGCCACAAAACGTAAATTGATAACAATATTTGTTTCTTTTTTATTTAAAATATATAAGACATAAGCAAAAGACAAATTGTCAATAATATTATAATATGGGTTATTATTATATTAAAAGAGAAGGCGCCAAAGTATAAAATAATGATATATAAAGTTCTTTGAGAATAATATATGTGAAAATAAATGTAATTATTTTTATTTTGTTGTAATTTAATTCTTTAAAGTTTAGTTAAATATTTTGGATAATGTTCCCTGAAAAGAAAAAATTAATGAATAATATTTTGATGTATAAACTTTATGATATAATGTGGTTTAAATATTGTTTATTTCATCTAGGCTTTCTCATGATCCTGAACCTACTACATACGTGTGGTGGAAAAATGTATTGTTGCTGTATATGTGTATATATTGTTTAATCATCCTTTACACAACTACCAAAAATAACAATTAAAAAATCCCAACTTACAGCATTTAAATTATTTTCAGCATGTTTTGACTATAATAATATCTTATAGCATTGAAATCTTCCGGGATTGAGAATTATTACAAATGGATTTATATGCAGACTGAACGATTTCCAAGTACTTGAAAAGTGGTTTTCAAAAAATGTATTGTGTAAATGTGACACACCTTATGTATTAAGTCTTTTTTGTATTACGTTTTAAGTCTTTTTTTAAAAATTACCAATTTTGAATGCATGTATAAAATTTACACGATTTTACCATACTACTAGAATTAAAAACAATGAACACAGCCTCTTAGTCAATATCCATATTTTATCATAATATTTTTCGCAAAAAAAAAAAAATGGTATGAAAGATGCTAAAAACACTCGACCCTAAGTTTGAAATATATTGTTCTGTCGACATCAGTCGGTGAGTTTTGTATAGCGGAATGCAAAATGGAAGATGGCAACAAAATAACATTAACATACTCTAATTTATCACTTAATATTTCTTATAGTTTCTAATAAAAAGATAAAATTGATGTTACACTTTTTATAACAAAATAAATAATAGTTTATTTAATTTTTCAAATTTAAATTAAACTTTATAAGCCGTATTGATTATCCCACTTCAGTCCTTTTATTATTTTGTAATAAATTATTAAATATTATATAATCCTTTAATTATTTGCATGCAATTATAAACATTTTTTTATTTAAGCCAAAGAAGTTTAACTTTTCCCTCGCGTACATACGCTTTTTTGTATGTAGTGAATTGATACTGTATATTGAGCTCTCGGCGAAAATACAAACACATTTCTTCTCATTGAATTGTCTCGTATCGAAAAACTGTTCCTCGTCGATTATTTTACGTTGTATTCAGTACTAAGTAGGACTTAAGCACTGGGCACGTAGACACACAAAAGTGACGCGAAGCGGAGGCTACCTTCGGCGAGTACGCTCAGTTGTGTGTTGAGCTGACAACAAAATTCAAAATTTCATTCAATTCACTTTGTACGTTACAATCAGAATCGGCTTATACACACACATTACTGCTTTCTTTATTATCACTTTTGTGAAATCACTTTTCTCGCACAAACTTTTGCTGATATCGTTTATATTTCTTTTGCTTGAAATGCTTGAACTTTTTTAATACCATTTTTACTCACCAAGGGCATACTATAAACAAGAAACCACAAAAAAATATTTGAAATCGTAATAACGTTTTACGAGCGAAAACGCAAGTACGAAAGTTTTTGAATTACTCATACCCACTTCCGTAGCGCCCCAGGATTTTAAGTCAACGGTTTAATTAAACTTATTTGCAAGGGCCGTAATGAGATGCGGGCACAGCAAGACACTTCTAATTAGATACCCATTGCGCGTAATTTATCGTTCTTCGTCATTTATTAAAAAAAAAAAAAACACCACGATACCAATTTAACATAGTAAATAATGGACACCTTCTCTTCGTAGATTTCTTGAAATAAAAATTACGAAAACACAACGCTCACAATTAAATATTTTTGGAGTGAAAACTTCTTTAGCGGCATTGTGCACTTTTTGGGATGGGTGAAAAAATTTATACTCGCGTCAGGACACGTAACCTGAACGAAAATTCGTAAGACGGAGGGATATAGATCGCCGGCGTAGCATTGGACAGGAAATCCCACTCTTTCTACCGCGCGGCGAAAATGTATGCCTGCTCCTGCTGTTTCGTTTAAGCGGCGCAGGGCGGTTGCGCGAGTGTGCGTGTGCGTTTGTACTACAGCCTGCTACGCGCATCCACGGATGGTGACTGCTGATGGCTCGACCGTCTGTATACTTGTAAAATTCGTGTAATTGTAATAGTTCTGAAGTGTTAAATTTTTAATGTTATATAAATTGTCATGTTTGTGTACGATAGCGCAATAAATGAATATAGTATTTTGCCACATAAGTGATAGTACTTTTATACAGATAAATAAAGCAATTAGTGTTAAATTATTCCCTAACCATTCCAAAATATTTGAAAATGCACAACGTAAATGTTCAAATTTTCACTTCTGCAGGCACTCCCGGAGTGCAACCCGCATTTTTTTTATTTTAGGTATTAACAGCGCTTTAGTTAAGGCTGCCCTTATTTTAAAGATTTTTTTGAGGAATGAAGTTTCATTTTTCGTAAAACTACATCGTACTCGACAGCAGCTTAATTCGTATTATTTTTTGGTTTCGCACTCATCGTCGTTTCATTAAATGCCCCTAAAGAATATTTAATGTTGTCACTACAAGCGTATAAAGTGCCCTCACAAAATGTCGCTTTAAAATTGTATTCGAATAGCTTCTTTTTTCATACTACGCTCAAATAAAATGCGACAGCGCTACATTATCACTGTATAATTTATAGCGTTTACCCCTTGTCCTCGTGAATTTATTTTATTTTATTTCGCCACGCCCGCGCGCCCCCCAGACGCAGCGCATAAATATTTATTCGGACGGACATTGAACCTTCGTCACTTTGACAGGTGCGGGGGGGGGGGAGACTTTCTTTACTGTCCACCCACCAATACTTGTCAACACGAGATCGATTAGCCTGCTAAATGCTCCGGGATATCCCCTTCCATTACTCTGGGCAAACATCTGACGTCTTCATCGTTGTCTCTTGTTTGGAAATGTATGGAGTAAGATCGAAAGTTTATATGTTATTAAAATTTATCGTACTAGAACTTATCGCACTAGAACAACCTGTAAACATAAAACATTTATTTTTGTCTCATAACTGGTACGTAAGACGGCATTATGTTAAAATCTTCTACAGAAAATGTTATACGAGAAAAGAAAATAGATCTTTTGTCTATGAGATATAGTTTCTCTTTTCGATTGCAGGTATATTATTACGAAAAAAATAACTACTATTATGAAACGGTTGATACAAATTTTCAGTAAATAGAGTAATATTTTCTAATAGATCATCTGTATCGTATTGTAATTTCTGAAGACACCGATTTGTTACAGAGTTCTGCCATTCTAAATACTCTTTACTCTATAAATATTCTTTTATTTTCATAAAAAAATATAGCAAAGAAGTATTATTTAACTATGTTATACGTCCAATTACTGATCGACGCACTTTGTTTAATAAAAATAAACGAGTTGATCGACGTTCATCAATTGCCACCCGGTCGATGTCGACGAGACGGTAATTAATTTGCTGATGCATCGATCGTTCGACGTTCATGACGTAGCGGATGCGTAATAAGTTATCGATCAGATTGATTCGGTACTGTCCTAGGAGAGTACTAACGACGAATCGACGACGGCAAGTCGTAAACACACACACACACTTTACGTAAACATAGTGTTTATGAACATACCCTCCCTTGCAAAAAAAAAAAAAATAACTTGTCGCATGTCACAAAAAAATCTACTAAATTTTAAAATTCTTTGTCTTATTTGATGTCGAATCACATACATAGAAACAGAGAATGTAGACCTTTGTTGGGCAATCCCCAAAATAAGTGTGTTTGTGGGATGTGGATAGCGTTTTTGTCACGTAAATTCCCTGCGGTCACAGCAAGTATTGGTTATGTGTACGACATTAGCGCCGTCTAGCGTCCGCAACTTTTCGGGATTTATTCAATATTTTTATGTCCATGAAATAGTAAGAATATTGACAATAGAGATGTTTATTATTATCATTATTAATGAATAATTCTGTTTTTATAACACATCTATAAGTAAACAGCGACAGTATCTTGTTTCATTTCACGTATCATAATTTAAATAATTATACAATGCTGCTGTTTTCACTATAGCCATTTTAATTAATTGTTTGCATTACGATCTAGAATTATTTTCATTTTGTGAAATTATAATAACTATCTGCCTACATCTCTGGCGATTGATGAATAATCAGCTAAGTATACGGATTTCACAGTAAAGTATTATTTTTTTACAGCAGTCACATCAGTTTGAAAGAAATAATCTTTTCTCGAATAATAACGAAAAAAGTGTTTGCTGTAGACCTTTTTGTAAAGTCGGAGTAACAATTAACACAATGAGCTCTATTGTTGCAGCAAAATTATAATCTCCGACAATTATTCAACTTTTATTTTTTAGTTATTTGTCTATAATTTTCAATTTCCAATAATATATATCGGGTAACACTCCAACGATACTGAAAATTTTACTGAAGCTTCACGCATAATTTATCTAAAATATAATGCAAATGCAGTAAATGGGGAATCCCGAAAATCTTCCCATTTCCTCCACAGCGTGCGCTGTGGTCGACTGTATTTCCCCAAAAATATACTTCGCAACGTAACGATAAATACAAGACTATCCTAATATTACAATAGTATGCGTGATAATACTGAGGAACATATGACACTGAGGATGGACAGTTAGTATTTTAATAAAGTTGAATAAATATATGATTACTCACCGGTGTGATATTTCATACAATTAATATAAATACTCAATGATGTACGTGAAGGAATGATATATATTTTTCTATGTGCAGGTTGGACATAGAAAAAACATATATCATTATGTGCTTTTATTATAATTCGTATGGATCAGATTTACTAAAGATGATTAAAACATCAGTAGGTCAATTTTTGAACAGTGATCGATCTTGTCGATCTTATCATAAAAGCTTCATAAACTGTTTTGTGTACATCTTTTTTACACTTGAAAATAATAGATGCTTTGTAAAACGCAGTGGATAGGTACGCAATTGAAAATATCAATAGAAGATCTGAGAAAGAAAAATAACTGAAAATAACCGGCCATAAACTAAATTCAGAAATCATTATGAACACGAGAAAAACAAGAAGTAAACAAATTCCGTTACTCGATATACATCTCAAATATTGAGTAAGTACTTAAGATGCAGACCATCACGTCACATTCAGTGGTAAAGTTGGTCCGTTCGGGCTTCCTTCAAGCGTAAAATTATATTCTAGCCGTCGGGAGCAGATCTAACCGACTTTAATATTTCATTACTTTGTTACTTACCATAAATCAAATGCTCGATTAGATTTGAATCAATAACAGTTGCAAGTGTTCTTATGTTGCCAATAAGATATGCTACAAAAAATAAAGTCGCGCCTCTATCGCCGCTAAAGCCCGGAAATAATAAAATAAAAAATTCCAAGAATATTATAAAAACGATTGTTATAGAGAACGAGCCTGGAAGAATTAAGATAAAGTTATTAACTTTAAACTTAAATTAGATGACAAAAGCTTGTACAAGGATATAGAAGTTGCTAAGGCCTTCGAAACATTATTTACTGACATTCCTGTCTTGACTACCAGGTCTCTTAACTCCCTTCTGCTGTTGCTGATTTATTACTGAAGGCAGTATTCCGATCTGTAATATTAATTTAGAATTAAGTACGTGAGTTCTGAAGAGGTTATAAAAACATTTAAATCTTTAGATGTGTAAGGATTTAAATTACTTGAAGAGGACTGCTGACATTCATGGTCTTTCGATTGTGATCGTAAATTTCATTACAGATTGCATTGTGCTGCACTTGACATTTATCTTTAATAAATGTCTAAATAAAGGCGTATTTTCCTACTTAATGAAAGAATGTAAAATAATTGCATTATTCAAAAACGGTAGTTCATTAAACTCCAACAACTTTAGACCTTATATCTATGCTATCGATACTTAGCAAAATTTTCGAAAAATTAATCTTAAAGCAGTTGTTTATACGTTTTATAGTATTGAACTAATGTCTAATTAACAGTTCGGTTTTACCCGAGGTCGGTCAATAATTGATGCTGTCGTTGCACATGTTCAACTTATTTTTGGAGCCTGGGAAGATTCGCGAAATGCAAATGGCGTATTTTGCGATCTAGCCAAGGCATTCGATTGTGTTTATCATGAAATTCTGATTAGGAAAGTACATCACTATAGAGTAACAAGCCGGGCACTCGACTCTCTGATATCGTTCAGAAGGTTCAGAAGGGTTATGTCAGTGGTGTGAGACCATCTGGACCTGTAGTCAATATGAGTGTACCACAAGGATCAATTCTTGGTACCTTTCTCTTTGTAGTCTATATGAATTACTTACCTAGTCTTGTGAAGGATATTCCTAAGATGAAACTGTTTGCAAATAAAGCTTCTTTGTTATTCAAAGTCAAAAGACAACAGCCCGCTTACGTCGATGTGAACAACGCTATATCTAAGATAGAGAAATGGTTTAATGCAATTAATCTACTTCTTAATTAAATGAAAAGAAAATGTATAAAATTTTTACTCCCAAATGTAAGATATGGATACTGAACTATTTCATTACGTAACGAAGAATCGGATTTTGTTAATGCTGTCGTATTCTTGGAAATTACTTCAGAAAACATATTCAAATGAGGTCCTCATATCATTAAGTCACGAACAAGCTTAGCTCTGCCGTCTATACAGTCAAAAAATATGAAATTTATCAGATATCGAAACTAACAGATTAGTTTATTTTGGCTGTCGCCACAGCCTGATGTCGTAAGCATCTTGTTCTGAGGACATGCCGCAGATATTCATAGAATTTTCGTACTGCAGAATGGGACCGTACACGCGATTTGCAAACTCGAACTTCGTGTATCTCTAAAAAATAAATTTAAGGAAATAGTAATTGTGGCATTCCAATTCATATATAAAAATTTATTATCTGTAAATAAATTAGAAATGTTTAAAAGAAATAGTGATCGACATAAACTAAGTAATAGAAATAAAAAGAACTGTTTTACGTGTTAGTCGACTATGCAAAGTCAAAAAGTCATTTGGAGGGCTCTATATGCGCATGTTCAGTGGGATCCATGTGAATATATGAGATTTACCCTTATATAAATTTAAAAATATTATTAAGCCGTAATTCAGTAAAAAAGGGTATATTATACAATTTCCTAATATTTAAAAGACAGATATCTTTTGGCGTAAGCGGCTCGACTTCTTAGCAAGCTTCAATGCTTTTGTGTTTGTTCATCTATGCATGATGAAATTAGAAAAGAGCTACACTTAAGTTTCTTGCTCGTTCTTCTAGAGGGAAAACTGTCTTCCGAACGAGTGGTAAAGAGTTTTGCAAAAAGTTATGACGTATTTCAAGTGTTATTTTATAACTTATGAAAGAAATATATTTTGGATTTGTATAAAATTTAATATTGTGACGCGATCACTAAAGCGCAGACCCGCAGCATATAAAATGTATTTTTTAAGTATTATTTTAGAAAATTGATATTTACATCCCAAATTAGGAATAATTTGTTAACGCTGCTAAAATGAATTTAAACCTTGTATCTATTGGTAGATATGTAAAAACATTCAATTGGCAAAACTTACGCAACAATTAAATTCTTTTTAAATTTTGACTCAAATATCAAAAATAAAATAGTTACTGGTACCATATGGTAATTTAAGTTTAACAATACAGTTTCGTAACAAGATTCAAGTTAAAAGGATATTCGTTCAAGACTCTCATAGATAATGATATGTAAACATCTATTTCTATCCATGTATGTATCTATCTATGTAAATCTTTTTCTTCTGTACTTTAATATGTCTTTGTTATATTTACTGTAATTTTAATTCCGAAAACAGTTAAAGGAGACCCTTTGCCAAGAGGCACACTAAACTTACAAACGTTTAATTGAAATCGTTTAAATTAAAACAACAATCACGTAAATTACATTTTAAACAACTTTCATTGGACATATAATTAGTGCGACTGATGCTTCAAATAAATGAGAAAATAAACTTCTCTGTGAACGCGAGTCCAACTCGCCCTTGGAAGGTTTTTATTTTGTTTGTCTTAAAGAAGCAGTATATTATGGAAAAAAAAATGGGCAGGTGTGTGTCGGAGCATGCGCAGTTTAGGCTTCAGTAGTCGCCCGTCACAAAATGTAGACTTAAAAGGGAGCTTTTTATGTTACATTGCGAACTTATTGATTGAGTTCACGATTTCATGGCCAATGACGTCTCAAATCGGGCCCAAGTAGAATGGAGGTTATTAGTTTTACATTTCCATAACTTTACATGGTCCATAAACTAATATTTACTACTTATTTTACACAACCAACAACGTCATCTAAGTAATTTTCAATGGAATCTGCCAAATTTTGCTTTTAGTTCTCAAATACGTTTTACAACTTGATCCACTTTTACCCGTTAACTTTTAAAATGTACGCAAATGTCATATCTTTGCTTTTAACTTCGATATATGTGCTATTTTAATTGGATCCCTAAATCAAAATATGGTTTCCACAGACCTGTACCGTTTTTAAATAAGCTATGTAACTATACTAACACCATGGGACATGGGTTTTATCATTTTCTTTCTAGTACTAAAAGTCTTTTACCTAAACCACATACAGACAGACAGACGGGCATGGTGAACCTATAAGGGTTCCTTGTTGATACGAAACCCTAAAAATGAGCCACGTTCATCTCAAATTTATCACTTATTGCATATTAAACTGCAGAAGTAATTTCAGTATTCTGTTACAAAAGTCAATTTAGCAGAATGGAAATTTTAATGCTAAATGATAAATTTGTACGATTTTGTACACAAAAGGCCAATTTGTTAGTACAGTTACATATGAGCCAAATTTAAAAATATTTTCAATTTCTAAAGAAAATAAATTAGTCAGTATTTTTTCCCCCTCCTTAATTCAAATTATGTTAAAAAGTTGACGTGGAAGCCTTACTCATACTTGATCGTTTTTATAATGAATTCTTTTATTTAACATTGCTTTAAACTATGATCGACAAAATCATTTAAAGCTATATTTCCAGAAACGGTCTTTCAAAATTTTGTGAACAACGCAATCGATAGATTTAATTAAAACAATTTTGTTGTTCCTAACAAAACCTTGGAAATATAATAGTATCTGTTTTATTTTAAAAATTACTATTTTATAAGTCGTTTTTGCTTTCAGTTCTAATTTTTATACTTGTATCGTTAATTTTTTTTATGAATAAACTTTAATTTTACATAAATTAAAATATTTTTCCTCGTGCATTTCTTTATATCATCAATCAATACTGTTTCAACAACAAAATGCTTTTATAAAGCATCAAAATTTGATCAACAACAGTGACTCAATACAGTAAAGGGTTTTCAACATATCACAAAACTCGTATATTCTCCCAGTTTAATAATGAAAATGTGAAGCCATGAACGTGCCGAGTAGTTACATATAACACGGTCCAATACAGAGCGCCGTGTTCGGCTTATTGAGAGCATTTATCTGCTGGCCAGCGAACCTTGAAGATTGACAGCCAGTAAAGGGTGTGGATAGTATCCGAATAGAAGATCATTACTCTGAGGAACGGCCAAGGAAAAGACAAATGTGTTTTTTATCGTCGACAGTCTACTTACGAAGATTTTGGTCTGCTAAACGCACGACTATAGAGTAAATACTCCATTTAAACACTAAGCCACGGGAAAAAGTCAAAAAGGGCAGAAGTTAGTATGTATAAATACACATACTACGTTTTTACCGTGGCTATACTCGTGTAGCCTTCATAATTAGTTATTTATCGAAACGGACAATTTTAGTAGTTATTTGATATAGTGCATAGCACTACATAATTTACTTTCTTGAAGTGCAAGATTAATGCAGGGTGATACAAAAATTAAATAATTCTTTGGTTAAATGAAATTAAAATCAACGCAATAACCATACACAACACCTTATTAATATTCTACATCTATGTAGATGTAAGATATTAATAAGGTCTTGTATTTAGTTTTGTCTATCTAATCTCTATCTAAGATAAGACAAAACGGTACCATAAATTTTTATTGAGTAAAAGTAAGAATGTACAATAGAGACATTTTAAACCTCATCAAATAAGACTAAAAGTATTCAGACTCATTCCAAAGGTAGACCATTCTGAAATGTTAATGAAACCTAAATAGTGAAAAACCTCCGTGAAGTTAATCGAATCGTCTTAATCTGGATTTTCATTAGGAGACAGAACACCCCTAAACTAAGGCGTTTCATTGTTACAGCTCATTTGGCTTTCCAAGATGGTTAAGTATTCAATTTCAGATCCTCGAAGAAAGCTCAGCCAAAGCTTAAATTTGATAAGTTCGGCTGGATTATAAGTGTAAGTGTATTTTGATTATCCTCAAGAGCGATTGCAAAATAACAGAATCGACGAATCAGTTAAAGATTATTTATCGAATCGAATAAATAATAATGTAATCGTATTTTACGGAGTAACTCTTAAGTTTCATAAGCCTTTAAAAATAAGTAAGACGATAGGCGAAATAAAACTTGTTATTAGTTTTATACAGTTTATTTCTATTGCAGCTTATTGCATGCTTTATTTATTTACTTTAAACAAATAAGTTAATAGAACTAAACCGTGTTTGTGAGATAGCTAATCAAAGTGTATTATTGCGATGCAAGCACACCACATTTAAATCAACGCATAAGTTTCCAATGGGCACTCATTTTTATATAGTTAAATATATTTTCATCTTTCATAAACTATTTATGAGTTATATGCATACCGATATGTTATTTATCGTAAAATAATACGCCATTATTTATTCCGATTTCGCTATGTCATCTTTATTGCTATTACACCAATCTTCATAGTAATTTATTTCTTTTGGTTAATAAAATATTTATATGGTTAATGTATTCAAAATCTTTCACAAAATAATGATTCTGTCTTATATACTTACCATCCGGATATTTTGTTATTTAAACAGATTTGATTTTATTATTTAGAGGTTGCATGATAATGCAACCTGCACACAACTCTTATAATAGATAAATCTAGTTCTGCTGCTTGTCTAGTCCAGTTTTGATCTAACATTTTTAGATGTTGAAAGTTGAGGTTCAAGCTTATCTGTGGTACCAAATTTTTTTTTGCCATTTACTATTAAAGATTAAAATATTGGTAGAAACCTTGAATGGATTTTTATTGTATTAAAATATACATGTTCTATGTCTGCACATGCAATATTTTTGCCAAATTTTGTGATTTTCGTTTTCGTATCTAACTTTCGTTAATATGTTTGCACTTAAGAAAGGATGTACCGATTTTGATGAAATTTTGGTTACATTTATAACATTCTTTTCACAAGAAGTATAGATACCAGAAAAACAGATATAATGTCTACATAAAGGAATCAGATCGACACCAGGACCGGCATTTGAATAGAGAGCACTGTCAAGATGGAAATCGGGATCATAACGATAATTGCTAAGTTTTAATTTATGCACACCAAAGTTAGCAATAAACTGCTACTCTGTACCATTTCTGTGTTTATAAACTAGATTAGATGGAAAAAAAATTGCATAGGTCAATAGCAATTTATTTTTAACTTCTCAATACGAAATTGAAAAATTTAAAACTTAAAATGTTAGGTTTTTCTCCTTCAAAAGTTGCATCGATTGCCCAAACTCATCAAAATTAGTTGATTTGTTTAAGAGAGATATTGCACTTCAAAATATTTCAAAAAAGTATTTATAATTAACAGCGAGATTGGTCGATATAAAAGATGTAGGATTTTGAAATTTCTTCACCTTCCCTAATTCGTCAAATTATAGACATTTGTACTGTTTGATTTTACACAAATTATCTTTCAGTCGCTCTATATATCTACTCATCTTTTACATTCTCAACCTCGTCTAAACACGCGAAGCTATGGGCAAGAAATAGTCTTTTTTTTAGAGTAAAATATAATATTAAATCCTACTAATATTATAAACGCGAAAGTTTGTAAGAATGTATGGATGTATGAATGTATGTTTGTTACTCTTTCACGCAAAAATTAATTAATGAATTTTAATAAAACTTTACAATAACAATAATTTACACATCAAAATAACACATAGGCTATAATTTATAAATATATAGAGTGAATTATCCAAAATATAATGATAAGTGTCAAGTAGGAAAAAATCTATTATTTGCGAGTTATTCTGGCGTGCGCCGCAACAACCATTGAACTTACACGTATATAAAGTATAATTGAAATGTTTATCTTAAATAGTCCTACAAAAAAAGCCCGCGACAACAAATATCTATTTTTTATGTGTAAGCCATTATCGCCAAAATAGTGAACTATAAATACAATAAAAATTTATAATTTATTTCTAAATGCGCGTTTTTATTTCTAAAACGCACATTTGGTAGTAACAAATTGATCCTTAATCAAAATAATTCTATCATCACTATCACAATTTTCCATCACCACGCGGGTGAAACCGCGGGGCGCAGCTAGTTTAAAATATATTCGTGTTTTATTTTTGGAGAAAAAAGTGCAAGTGCTTTCCTAAAATATGAAAGGAATGTCGAAAACGACCGGTACAAATTACATCACTTTATTAACTCACCAAATCTACTATTATACATTTGCCGAGAATGGTTAAAGCCGTGTCGTAGATTCACAGAGGCCATGTCTGTGGCGAGTCAGTCGATCGATTTCATTAAAATTTTTCGCTTTTCGCGCAAACAACGAATCGGTATAGAACATCATCGGCATGTGCAAAGGGTGAGATTTCTAATTTCGCTGAAGCATCGATTCTTAGTCGAGGAGCGACTTGCGTTTTGTTGCAATACATCTCGAAAACGACCGGGCGGCCGTCGCTCGCCGGCTGACGCGCAATCGTACGCGGCGATCTCTTTGATGGCTCTCGCGGCTTCTCAACGGCATCGGCAATATCTCCTTGCAGAAATAACATCCGGCGAAACAAATATGCCGGATAGACAGTCGAGCGTTTTACCGTTCATCGGGCGCACCCCTCGATTCCGTGAGGGTATTAAATATTAACGGCCGTCTGTCGTAAATAAAAATATTTGAATATACATTGATGGGTTATACGTTTGCTATTTCGAGATGGTCGCAACTAAGAAAAGATTGGCCGAAATGGAAGCCGGATCAATTATCTAAGGTTCTATATCGAGCTAAGAATAAAAACGGAGTTTGAGGTTAGAGAAAATTGTAATCCAACTGATAGCTATCTACCACTTGCGTCTAGGAAATCTATGCCAGCTTCTAAAGCGCATATTAATTTATATGCAGTGTGATATGGCATAAAAAAATAGATTTGTGTTATGTGTTTAAAATAACTAACAACATCTAATTAGATGAAATTGATAAGAATAAAACACTGCTAAGAACAAAAGTCCCTTTAATTATTTTATTAACATCTCGCTAGTCAATTTAAATTATTCGTAAGCTAAGAAAATTATTGTTGTCAGTTTAATCTTGAAAATTGAGATTTATTTAAGTGTTTTGTTTTGAAGTCCCAAAAAGCTTTTCTGACCATTCTCAGAGAGATGTATATATGGTTGTGTATGTGTGTAAACTTTGAATATCTCTTAAACAAAGGCAATCAATTGGAATTGGGGCTGCGTCATTTAAAAGCCTTGAGTGAACTTAGCTTAATTTATATTTCTCTAACATTTTATATGAATGGATGACATAAATTTTTAAAATCTCAAGAAAATAAAAATACGTATATTATTCAAATAATTTCTAAATTATCGAAACCTAAATAGCTGTATTCCTAATAAAATTGCATTCAATGCTGTAAACTTGATCGAAATCGGTTTATCTTTTTAAAATATATATACAGAAAACAAAAGAATTTAAAAAAGTATTTTAAAAATATTTAATTGCAAATTCGAAAATCTCTTTATTTAATTGCTTTTATATAATTCTTGTAACGCGTCAATATCAATTTACCATTGTAATATGAATTTATCACTGGTTCAGAAGGCAGTTTCTTCATAATAACTTTTTTATTTTTAAATTGTCGACGTTTTAAGTGATTATTAAATCTTATCCATTTTTAGGTCTTTTTAAAATGTTTTTAAATAATACACTTTCTGATTTTCTGACATAATCCCAGGAACGGCTTAAGAGTTTTTCTTCAAATAATTAATAGAACGAAACAGTTGTATGTTTTTGAAATTTTGCTTTAAAGAAAAATAAATTCAACATCTTGCACTATGACCACAAAATTTTTTTTTGTGTCCCCATTCAATCCCCAGAACCGTCGGCCTAAGTAGTCAAGTGCACTTTTAAGCTGTGTCTGAGTAACTATTTGTGAATATAAAAAAATATAATACGAGTATGTTTTATAATGCATATACTACCTATTACATCGATAAATTGTAAACCGGCCCTTTTCATGGTGTTAAAATGACCGCATTTATTTAACAACTCATAAAAACATATTTATAAGATGGAATTCAAATTTATTGCAATTATATTATTTAAAATTTTAATACTTATCTAAATTACGAGTGTTATAAAACATTAAAAGCAAGTAAGCACTACTTAATTCGACTGTTATTAAAGTACCTTCAATATGATGAGATACTTATCGTAAAACTGGCAAATGGGAAAAGTACTTCGGTTCATATTTTTATGTGTATCGTTGTTTTACGATTCCTTCGATTAAAAATGCTGATGGTTAGTAAGCTAGCCAGACAGAAAACCTTTATAAGACAGCTCCTCGGACAGATCCAATCTGTTTCAGAGTCTGACGTCTACAGCTACGAAGTAGAATATACCAAATTTGGTAAGTATGAGAATGTTATAAATTGTGTCCCGATCTTTGCAATTTCTGAAAGATTTAAACTATGAGTTCGCGATCAGCCGAGTTCTAAAACAACGCCAGTACCTGTGATTGGATCTCAAACCGAAAACGCACTTGGCATATTTTTGCTCCAGTAACTTCATAAAACACTTATCTGAATCAGATGTGAAATACTCAAGCTTAAATTTATTTCATTTATTTCAGTCTTGCACCTAAAATTTTCATTGTGGAGTTGTTATTATAAAAAAACAGTTATTAGGTTATGAATCGCGCAACATCAACTCTTTTGGATATTAATAAAATTTGCGTTTTAAAAACCGTTATGTATATGCTGATTACTATTTCTGATCTTGTAATACTAAAAATACTTCTTTAAATTATAAGATAAACTTAAACCCTTGTCAGTAAATTATTCGAGATTTGAAGATACTGAGATCATTGCAAATAATCTCTATACGTGTACCAGTGAAATACTAAATGTGTGATGGTGTTATGCATATATGTAATTATCTAAATCTGTACAAACCTATTGATATCTTGTTAGTCTAAATCGGTATGTCGCTTAAATTTCAGACGAAACCATATGTATATAATGTACAAAAGAACATTATTTTCTCACGCGCGTTAAACGCATTTCCCTTTTATTAGCTTCGACATATACGACAAATAATGTCTGATTGTCACTGTCATACCACTGTTAAAGTTTGGTTAAAATTGATTCTAAAAAGAATGTTATATCACATAAATGTTATGCCATTTTACAAACAAGCATATTTCCTTAGAGGTAATCGAGCATGCGGACTACCAGGGGCTGGGTAATATCTAACCAACCGCCCATGGCGAGCCGCAAATGTAAGGGAGTCACTAGTGCGTTGCCGGACTTTTTGAATGGAATAAGCTTCTTCCTTGAAAGAACATCTGTTATTTCAACTAGTATCTTAACGCATAATGCCCTAATCTGATTTGTGAGATGGAAAAAATATTATGGTTTACAACTATATATGAATACTAGGTTTATTATTTAATAGATATACTAAAGAAACAAACATTACATAACTATTAACTAATTAAAAAAAAATAATTTGTAAAAATTGAAGAATTTCGAACAAGCATTCGTTGTAAAAAAGTGTATTATTTTAACTCTTTATAGTTAGATATTCTTTATAGTTTAAACATTATATGCGTTTATTGTACAAATTCAATAATTGTATTTTAAATAGTACCATGATTTTATAGTACTAGTAGGTATGTGAAATACTATTATTCATACAACATCTCGATTATACAAAATTTGCGGGTAATGTTATATAAAATAATTTGGCTAGTTGGAAATATTCTTTAGTTTTGTTAATGCTATGGAATTTGTAAGTTAAATTAACTTTGGCTTTGCGAAAGAATTTCAACCGAAATAAAACATTGTTAAAGAAAGTCATTAGAAACGGCTTAAAATTTTCAAGTCTCACAGAGTCTCGCCTACTAAAAAGAAATTATGGAACTCATTAAAGTATCATCGGGTGTTCAAAAGTTTAGTGGGCGTTCGCTAGCTTCAAAATTCACCGCCAGAGTGACAAAATCGCAATCGGAGGAGCGGTCTCGAGGTCGACTTCCCATTTCTGTTTTTCCCCACGGCGAACATTGTATTTTCGTTTTTATGAGCTCTTTCTAAACATAATAACATCCACGTATGTCACGTATCGCTTTCGATGTTAGGGAAATTCGATTATTCCATTATTATTGTATTTTTTCTTTGGAAGAAAACAAGTCTTTGTGTGGAAGTAACGTTCGACGATTCTCATAAGACGTGCTGCTCCACGGCGGAATTTTTCGATTTTAATACGGACGCGAGGCGCTTTCGCAATCCTTGCTTACAGGAAAATAAACGAGCACAATACGGCCCGTTTTCATTTTTTTTTTGTATGGAAGGCTTCATTCGTATCGATACGTTGGTCTTCCGGTGAACTGTTCAACAATAGATGCTTAATGTCTGTACATGGTGATATCATGAATGGGAATTTCGTTCGTGGTTATTAACATTTATAATACTTATCGATAAGTATAATAAATATTAATAATACAAGCGAAATACCACTGATTGATTGACTGACTGATTGACTTATCACGAGATCTACGAAACTATAGGTACAATTCGCTTGAAATTAGCATAGTTAATCTTTTCGGGACGTAGACGCTCACAGAGGACAGGCTTTATGCAAATGCTATGCAAAAAAATCATTTCATGGCTATGCGAGCGGAATCGCGGACAAAAGCTAGTAATATTGTATTATATTCGTTATGTGTACTGTACTACGTGATAGAGTATCAGTTTTTAAAAAGCTTGAATCTTATACTTACGAAAGAATTATAATACGATAGAATAATAAATCCTAATATGTATATTTATTTATATACATGCACTAATTGGTTTTGTATTTAAAAGATAATTCAAATTCAGTACTCATTAGGATATGTTAAATATGATATGATATAAATCTGAATGTTAATTCAGTTGTTGATGAGAATTAATTGAAAATACAGAATTACTCTGTATCGATTTCATAACTTCAAAGCTCTGCCAATAGATTCAAAACTTTGTGGATTATGTCCTATATCTCTTCTTCCGTCCGTATGTCTAAATGGTCTAGTTTAAACTTTTGATATAAAATCAGAAATGACTCGACGTAATGACGTTAACCAAAATTAATATAATTTTGCGACATACATGTAAGATATGCGTTTTATAATATCTGCCTGAAAGACATATCACCCCGATACGCTGAAAGGGCTGTGATTATCAGAAAGAATATAGGTTCTTTTGCAATTCAGAATATTTATGATAGGGTTTTATGTTCGACCGGTTTACATGCGGCTTGTAGTTGCGAGCGGGAGAAACGAAAAGTGAATAAATTGTACATACAATAAATATGTACTAATAATAAGTTAAGGTTCATTTCGTACGCTGGCCTTGCTCACTCGATGGAGACGTTTTGCTGTCAGATACTGAAACTTGCAATTTTTCAGCTGTCACCTTCTGTCTCACTTCTGACTCTCCATCTTTTAGGTACTGCTCTGATTCGAACTCGATAAATTCGTCTATAATATATCATGATCTAACTAATCTCCCTTAGAGAATATAAGGTTTGCCTATTTTACCCTTTCCTGTTTTACACCCGAGTGTTACTTCGTGGTATAATTGTTTGCGTTACAAGTTTTTACGGTATATATCCGATTTTTCAACCCTATAGGTGTTTGGTTACTGTTTTGCCTTACAGTGTTTGATGAAGTTTTTATTCTTAATTTGTCCATTTCCATCTATTTTAACAACCATCCATTCCATCTATTTTATTTAAAGCTAAGAACTGACGTTAACGCGTCCCAAAGGTGCAGATAGACATGCTACTACAAATTATGTTTATTTAAACATGCATAAGTCTAACGTGCTATTTAGCCGTATATATTTGCTCGATAGAAGCATACTCGTTTTAAGCATGCTCTTGTATAAGCAAAAACCTTATCGATTCATAACAAGCTGCCTGCCAGTGGTGTGTAGGAAAAATGGAAAACCAAGTGGCTCTTCGGGCAGAACTGAATAATATTTTTCGCAATTAAATGAATACAAGAAGCTTCTGTTGTCAAGCAAAAAAAAGAAGAGAAGTAATAGTAGGATTTGGATCCGTGATTGGATAACTAGAAAGGAAAACTTTGAAGAAAGTGTTGCTAGCAGAAATGCGAGATAATATTGAAGGGATGCTCATAAGCACACCTTTTCTAATACACTTAGAGTACACCCCTTCCCACCCGCACTGTAGGTAACATGCACGAAAATCGAACAATGGTTGATTTTTGAAAGCACTAAAAATCAGCATGCTATTTTTAACAAAGTAAACTCATGCTGCTAAGTAGTAATTGCTCATCAACGACATACTTCTATGCTACTAATTAGCATTTTTATCTGCACGAGGGTACAGAAACTATACAAAAGTATGAGGATACCGGAGGAAGCATAATGTCTATACTGAGAAGCCAATCGGTTGACAATTCTGTCATTCATACGTGAACGTGACAAGAACAAAATTTGCATCTCTTTCTTTAGTGAAGATACTCCTTAAGACTAACAAGTTAAGAATACATCCCCCTATCCGGTCCTCTTACAATCACTTTGGTCAGTTACTTCACTGATTAACGTCTATTTTAGTACATTGTTTAGTCTATGCTTACTCCACGAGCGAGCATGCGGACAGTTGAAAGTATGTAACTTCATGCTTTTAAGTTTCAGATCGCGTGATATATAGGTTTATTAATTTTTTACCAGTGAATAACTGTAGCCAATCCCATAATTAATTACACGTAATACTCGATACTTTTTCATTCCAAACGGTGTATCAGCATTTATTTAGTACGAATATCGATATCGGTACAAATACAAGCGTCCTTCTAAGGGAAAGGTAATAAATTCATTTAACCCGACATAATATTTTCATGTCCACTCGCTTATAACGAAAATGAACTGACTGAGTCTTCGGCTCAGTTCGATCCCACGGGGGTAGGGCGTGACCGGAATCCGTCACCGGCGCCCGCTCAGCGGAAAAATAGTACAGCGGCCGTCGAGAAAGGGAACAGCCCTTTTATCTGAAAGTTGAATCAAATCTGGCGGCGTGCGCGTGATGATAAAGTATTTCTTTGTCTTTAAATTTACGCATGAAGATCACTGTCGCGTTGTAAAAGAGAAGAACGATAGCTTCGGGATCGTTCATTTTTATGGCGAATTAAAAAAAAAACCCTAGTGTGGATATTAGCTTCGCGTGTTTCACAAAATTACTTCTTGTTTTGAATTTTTTTTAAATTTCTTTTTCTATATATTTTTTTACGCATTGGTGGTCAAAAAGAGTGAAAAGCCGAAGAATGAACAAGAGTTCAACAATATTCTCTGTTCTGTTAAATCATTTTTGAAGAAAAGACACAAGCTTAAAAATAGTGTGTGTTTAGCTAAAAGTAAAGTGAACATGGTCACGTATCAGAACTCAAACTTTTTTACATTATATATCATTTATATTTTATTTTATGTTTAAAATAATGAAGATAAATAACTTTTGAGCAAAAGATTTTTTTTTGTTTTCAATAAAATCTATTTTATTGTACAGATAATGACAAATATTATAAAATAAACAATTTTATTTTTGGTGCTATTATAATTCAACTTCGTTTATAATGACATAATTATTATTACATATTTTCGCAATCAAAGGCTTATGATAGCTAAAATAAAAAATATACATTTTACATTCTACATAATTTAGGAGATTCGTATACAAGAACGTAACATGCAAATATGATGGGCGAACGTGACTTTTTTTTAATACCCTACAAGTTTTCTCCCTACGTGCATAGGTAAACAAGTTGCACTTTATAACCATCCAATGCTGTTTGCGAGCGTTAGTCGTCACTGATTATTAATTTGGTACCATAAAGAAACTACATGAATTTTCGATACGAAAAATAATTTATCGTATCAAAACGATTCTTCATAATCAAATCAACTTCCTTAGCTGACCGCTCGCCGAGATCGATCGAAAATAAGATTATGTTAAGATGATGTACTTTCATAACAATCTGTATATTTTGAGCTCGTTTCAGCTGACAAAGCCGTAACGATATTATTACCAAAATGATATTTGCTGGATACTTAAAGTGAATTTGAATAGAAACGACAACAGAGGGCGAAAATAAAACTCTAGTACTTACAAGGATATCACAAGTAATCGACAATAATTCGTTATGATTTTCTCGTTCAACTTCCAAAAACAATATTCGTCTGGCGCAAATATTATGACGATACTGAAATTTTCATAACTACATCCAATCCGTATAAAGAAAAAATTTGATGATTCACATTTAATTTATTTTTATACTTACGAGTTTGGCATTTTCCCAGGGAAAAAGTATATAAATAAGTATAGAAAGAAAGACAAGAAAGTATACAAATACCCTGTATCAGGTGGAATGTTTGTACCAAAAGTAACTAACAACCGTCATCAGTCAACCGTCATAGGCTGAACTTCGCGAGGGTATACATCAGTTTTTTACGCCCACACCTTTCTCTAAAAATACAAGCAGTGACAGCGAAAACGGGGCGGAAAATCATTCTACGGCCTTTAACGTAGTCACACAAACAAACGGACGCACGGCGGCAACTATGTCATAAGCTCGATAAGATATAATTCCTAGCATAAATTAGTACTGAACACGAATTTTGTTACGATGTAGCAAACGCTTTTCGGGCTATCCATTCTACTTCTTCCTGCCGGTCTCTTCCATCGATGCAGTTCCGAGCGTCCACGTGTTGTATATAAAACGTGTCGCATGACCGGCCCGTTGCCATTTTAGTTTAAAGGTTGGTGGAGGTGGATTGATGACATGATAGAAATAGCCGGAAAAGACTGGCAGATTACGGGCAAAGATAAAGACGCATGGAAAAGGCTGAAGGAGGCCATAACACGAAAGGGGTTCTTATCAGATGATGTAACTAATCTGAACTAACACACAGGGACTATGTAAAAAGTACTAACGTTTAACTACTAAATCACATTTGAAATGTGATTTAAAGGTAAGAAACTGAAGGCATTTAAAAGAAATTATTTTAATATTAAACTTTTTCTAAGTGCGTGTTACATGTGACATCAAAAAAACTTTACGTCATTCATTCCTATATTTCTAACTTTTATAGCGTACATAATCGTGCACATTATTATATTCATGCAATTATTAATTATAATGCATGCATTATTATATTCGTGCACATTATTATATTCATTCAATATTGTTTTATTAAAAGAGTATGAAAAAGGGAAGATATTATGTAACAGAATAAGTTGTCTTCGGAAGCTGTATCTGACCTGTGTCTTATTTTACTTTTTTTGATATAGCTTCAAAACTAGCTAGATTTAAAATTGAACTTGAGACTATCGCAAATTTAAAATTTCTAGTATTAAAAACATAATTGTATATATATACATATATATACAATTATGTTTTTATATATATATATATATATACAATTAGAGATATATATATATACAATTTAAAATCGGTGAAACCCAGAGAAATAAGCGTATAAAAATATTTTTTTACACTTTGTCAGATATAAAACAAGCATTATAACATAAGCAGCATAAATTTTAAAGGAAAAATACGTATTTTTTTGAATTTGTAAACAAAGGTATGCCGTGAAGATACGGGATTTAGTACAAAATTTCATACGAAAGATCATTCGTCCTCAAAATTATTTTGATACTGAAATCGACTTCTGCGATTGCAAACAAGTTTATAGTATTAATCTTTACTGCAAAAAAGGTACATACAGACGAACATCAATATAAAAATTCTTTTTCGTCGTTCATATACGGAACTCTAAGCTGATTTACTCCGAAGTTTATGTAAAATTCAATTTCTTAATTACCTAATACGTGTAGGTAATTAAAAATTTGTTATTTATATAGGTCATTTTTTATTTCAATGCCTCATTAACATGTCGTAAATGAACATCACGACGGTTTTTTTTAATAAAAAAAATGAATTGTTATCCATTAAACAGCAGAATAAAGAAGAGCCGCTCGTCGCAAAGGAAAAACAACGGAAAATTACGAAACTGCGCTGCAACAAACCCTTTTTAATTAATTAGCCTCCCTTCCTATTTATTCGTTGGTATATTGTTTTCTCAAAAAAACGTCCAAAGGAACAGGGTACAGCTTCGTACTAAGCGTTCGAGCTTACAACGCGTCCTAAAAACCTTTATTACCCTTAAACCTTTAGGATAAACGAGCGAGGAACCACCGGTATAAAATACGTACTCATGACTTTGCGCAACTGCTATGTGTATGATAGATTTCGCAAAAATATAATGAATCTATATTTGAAATTGAGATATTACTATTTGTAAGATTTACAAATTAACGAAAACAAACATTATTATTATCAGTATTTCATTGGCGAGCCCAAAGATCTAGAGCTAAATGAAGTGGTTTTATGAACGGATAAATACAGTTTTAATACATTTTAATACAGTTTGAAACGATCTAAAAATAAGTTAAAAGTAAAAAACCCTTGACGGCAATCCGCCTGTAGACCAATTTCTATGAATGACTTTAATTCAAAATGGCTTTTTATATCGCTGGAAGCCAGTTTTATGTAGAAATTCTTAGTTTTTGAATATGAAAAATGTAACAGGCAGAAATACATACATTAATCACTATTTAAATACAGACAACAATTCAGTAGTTTTTTTTTGTTTTAATTTCCATCTGCATGTCTGTATCTTGACAAACAACGATATGGTTTTATATAAAAATTAGTATGATTATAAATGATGCTATGGATAGACATTGTATATCGTATGTTTATTTCTATTGCTTCGAAAAACTAAACAATTAAAAAATAGCTCATGCTTCCACGACTCTGCGAAATCTACCTCTTCCAAAGGGCGGCAAGATTTTTTAAATCCTGCGAATTCGCGCATTATATCGGCGCGCAATTCTTCTTCATCACGCTGACTGAGCTCTTAGAGAACGGCGTTTATTTAGGTGATTCTGCCAAGTCATTTTGACCTACCCAATAACGGTTGTATTGGAATGCTACATTAGAGTATTGTTTCTTTATCCTTGGTAAAATTTAAATCCTCATTTATACATTTGTGCTTACATTTGAATAGTGTATCTAAATACACTAAATTTAATACTGTACATGCGTTTGACCCTAATAATGAATGCAAAAAAAAAATATTTCATCAAATTTGATGTTTAATATTCTTTTTAATGATGAATATTTATTAATTGGAAAAATAAAGTAATGGTTTTTGGAACAATTATGTGTGTAATATTCGTAATGCTCACAAAATACCATGGTAACGAACACTCAACTGATCACTAAAGGTGTGGTTTCTCAATAACACCAGTTGTACTAATATTGGCAAACTAAAGAAAAGCCAATCTTACTTTGGTTTAAGTACTTACTAATATTATATAACGATACTATATTTATACTACACTGATATGATGAAATGATTCGATATGAACTGTGCAAGTAGTTTTATTTTATGTCACAATCGAGATGAGAATTTAATCGGAAGCAGTTCGAATTGGGTTTGAAAACGGTAATTCATGGAATGGAGTCAAGTGGTAATGGTAATCCCAAATAAATTATTGCGTATGAATTTTAAATTAAAAACTCATAGTAAACTCGTCCGTTAACTATTTTCAAGTAAGTAAAGGGTTTGGAGGACTAAAATGGAAAAGTTCATCGAGATTGATAATAATCGAAGTACATTATTAACATTTTCAACTGACTTATTGCGCTCGATCAAAGAAAAGAAAACAACTTTCTACAGTACAAAGTAGAAGAACTTTAAAGGAGTTTTATTCAAACGGAGCAACGTCCTTTAGAAATAAAAGTAATGTTTTAATCAAGGAATCGCTGAACGATCGAGCGCTTAATTGCGACCCTTATTCTTCTAGATACGTGTTTCCGTCTAGGCGAGGGAGTCATTCTTAATTGCTTATAAAAAATCCACAAGTTAGAGCAAAAGAATGACATTAGCCTTTATAACAAACTAATTATATTCTACAGATTTTCAAAGTCCCCAATTACATTTAACAAAGCTTCTGCGTGCTTTCTCGTTACGCCTGTGACTGTATTAACTCCGAGCTTTCGCTTTTTGTTCTCGCTAACCTTTTCATGAATTTTTTCTTCTGGAAAATTCACTCGACTGATTTTCTAAATAAGAATTAATTTTAAAAAAAGAAATAAAAGCACTTGAACTCCAGTCATGTTAATTGAGTAACCGGATCGCTGAGCTTTAGAGTTACAATGATACAAATCGCGTAATAATTGGCTCTTTATCGAAATTAGAGTAATGCAGTAAAAAAGAAAGGAGTTTTACGAAGAAGCCAAATTTTCCTTTGATTATTTTTTTCCAAATATTCCGACTCGTCGAAAGAGCTTCACAAACTCAGAGTAGACCCGCTCGCTGATTAAAAGAGCTTTTGGATCGTTGTATCGTTGGAAAAAACTAAATAACTTTGTTTCGTTATTTGCAAATATAACTGGAAGGAAAGTCAATCTTGGTATTCAAACATTTATTTGGTTTTGTCATGTTGATTACACGTAGGTGGACTACAAATTAGTGTAGAACAAAACATTTAGATATTTTATTTTTGAAACAAATAGAAAAACCGCCTCCAGATTTAGCTTAAATTAGCTGAATACTTTTAAAATTCACGTGATTCTTCCCGCGATTATTATAGTTACTTACGTATTTTTTTCATTGCATTGAATTGTAAAGATTTATAAAAAAAATTTGAATGAAATATAAAAATTGAATAATCATACCATCAAGGAGCTTTTTTTTTTAATTGAAAGCTCACGCCTCTTTGCCGGGAAGGTAGCCAAAAACCACAAGATTTCCATATATGTATTTGTGTATCTCTTCTTTCATTGGTGTCAATCGTTTTATAAAAGCTTGTCAATGGCAAGTATTTAAAATATTTATCTTCTTTAATATGCTATCAATTTAGTATGAATAAGATTTTTCAAGGCGCCCTTTGCCAAACCTTTCATTATTCCGTACGAATATTATTTAGTTTTAACATTCAAATATTTACAATATCCGTATTTGTTTTTGCGGTCGGTACGAGCAAAAAAAATTCCAGACACTTGAAGGCAGACGTCGTTGATGGTCATATCACAGATTCCATCTATTTTTGTCATAATTCTTGATTATAAGCAATACTTCATTTCTTGTATCATATGTTCATGTATTTAGGTGTTGAGTTTGCTTATTTTTTCTGAATTTGTTTGTTGATCGCTTCCATTGCATTTATTTTTTGTTTATCTTAAATTTGTTTTGTTTATCTTTAGATAGCACCGACTCCTAAAACACTGGTTATTGCAAATATTCAAAGAAAAATATTAAATATTCCATTATAAATAACTATTATTTATAATACAGTAAAAACAAATGTAAACACATTTTCACTTCACACTTCACATTTAACTTTCACGTTCATGGACATCAGGGCTTGAGGCGACAGGAAAGCATATCCTACATTACGGCGCTGCACCGCCCACAGTCTAATGTCGTGTTCATTAATTATTAATTATTGCGCCACACTTCACGTATTAATTATACGTGAAGTGTGGCGCGATTGCAAAGGAAGTTCTCCTCCATATTCTCAAGCCTGACCCGCTAACGTAGTCATAAATACGCAGGTGAACAATAAACGAAATTAATGGTATTTAGCAAATCCAGGTAAGTTTTCATGAGCTAATCTTACTTTTCTGTAAAAAAAATATTTAGCGAATTTTCTGTAATGACCGAATTCGTTAAACTTTATAATTTAACCAGTTTTTTCCCATAGCTTCGTTTGCGTAAATATATATGTTGAATAATCAGCTTGCTATTAATCCTGATTCAGACCTCGGTCCTGCTCGTAGCCGATTTTGGTATTAATTATTCTCGGTCGATCATTATCGGTTGTTCTTATTTAATTAGGACGACCCCAAAATATTTCATGCTCGAGTAGACTTTGCTCAACCCGAACTCAAATTTTAGACTTTGTTGTTTCATTTTGAGTACTTATTAGTCATTTTTCTTTTATTTTTTTTTGTTTTCCAATAACACAACGATGAACATTTTTCATCGAATCACTATATATGTAGCGAATAAGTACTCATTAGATAGAGACTGTCACATCAAACTCTAAATAAAACATATTTAGTAGGATGATATTATTATGATAATTTTCGAGTTGAAAAAGAAAGTACATTTTTAAATTCGTTTATACGAATTTAAAAATGTACTTTCTTTTTCAACTCGAAAATTATATATTGATTAATAAATATATGTACAATAATGTTCAAGGACATACTTATAGAGTAATAACATGTAAAAGACGAACACAGAAGCATTACTTTCGTCCTCTTATTTTTCTTCTACTTTTTTACGTAAACCAAAAGGTGTAGAACTACCTTATCTCTGTTTGTTCTTCAGACCTGAATCCAATTAGATTCAGTTACGTTACACTGTTTAGTTACGTTATTTCACTCTTATATTAGAATTATAACAAATTTCCTTCTCGTTAGAACAATAGTAAATTATTTTAAATTATGGCAATGGTGATAACAAATCGTTGCTGTTTTTCAATGTCTATACAATTGTTCTTGTTTTTATCATAACATAAATTATAACTTATTATGATTGAAAGATATAATATATACAAACTAGGATCCTAAGACTAAGTCATCAAGTGCATGTTATGTGCTTGACTCAAAAATGTAGAATAAATATGGTTGTTCTTGTGCTACAGCATTAATACATATAAGGTTCAAATGCAATCTATTTAATTATTTAGGCATAAATAATTTACTAATATCTAACTATAAGTTATATTTATATAAAGTGCTGTCAATCTAAACTATTGCTTTTGTTATTATTGTAATTGTTTATTAATATAACTTCAAATGTATAGAATACGAAAGTTTTAAGTAGTAAAAGCAAATTGAAATTTCCAGAGAATATAAATATGAACGGGTCTTGAATTAACGTTAAAAGCTTAACTTCGGATAAAGAAACGAAAAGAATAGGGAAGGAAATTAAAGGAAAAACAGGCAGCCAACAATATATTCACCGCTTTGTTCTGACCATCTATTTTCGAGGTCAATAAATGTTAGTAAAGGCGCAGTTTCATATCCGCCCCGCACTTTGTAACGTATCTTACAAAATGGAATAAAAATCTATAGATCATTAGAAAAACAGTAAGATTGCAATTTTTGAATTTTTTTTTGTAGGAAAGCATTATTTAATAAAATGTTCGTTTGGAAAGTTATTGGCTAACAAATTAAAAGAACCATAACGGATAACAAAATAACAATGGAAAAGCCTTATCATCCAAGATTAGTTTAAAATAAAAAAATTATAAGTACTTATAAATACATCTTATACATCTTTTATTTTGTTTCGTTGAGTATCTTGTTTTATAGTTATGAGTTTTGAACGTTCCTTGAAACTTTGTGAAATATGCTTTAATTAATAAAAGTTCTATATGACGGGCGAGCATGTTTGGGGGCAGAAAGGGATGCTGTCACACAAAGAAAAAGAATACATTTTTATCTTCTTCTTCGCTCGCATGACCGTAACTTGTAGTTGTAGCTATAAATTAAATAGAATTACATGTTTAATTTAAGGACTGGACACACAAAAACATGGTATATTATTGAAGTGAAAACTTCTATAAGCAGGTTTGGATGGGGAGTAATCTCATCTAAGTCGTGAGCGACATGGTCACGTGACGTCTAACGCTAACATTATATCTGTAGCTATAGGTAAAACGTATTGCACTTAGCCAGCAGTGAATGTATAGTAGACATATATACTCACTGGTGAGCGCGCAGTTGGTACACGTAAAACAGGCCGACAAGTGTGCACACGACTGTAAGTTATAAATACCAATGTACATTTTATTTGTACGCGTCTTCATCCCCTGTACAGCAGAGCTGTGTATATATTATTATATATATTCACTTGAAACATGAACCGTTTATTATCTTATGACTCCAAAATCAGCTGATATTAATTAATTTTTGTTTTCCCTTCTGTCAGCAGTCCTCATGAATGCTTTTTTTAATTTTAAAGCTAATGAAATGATCGATATTTCCTTGAGCTAGTATATTAGTAGCAACCTCATACCTTTTGCAAATAAACAATCGATTCTTACTATAGTTGATAATTCGCGCTTACAC
This sequence comes from Eumeta japonica, assembly GCA_005406025.1. Lineage (NCBI taxonomy): Eukaryota > Metazoa > Arthropoda > Insecta > Lepidoptera > Psychidae > Eumeta > Eumeta japonica. The sequence continues at coordinate 132,949 of BGZK01000598.1, read as the reverse complement.
AAAGTAATTTTCCGATGGGGTTGCAGTTTAAGACGGTCGAAATTGGTCGGAGTTTAGGTTATGGAATACAATTAATTAGCCCGTAAAAATCAAGTTGCTTTTTCATTTTTATTCCATGTAAATTTATAATTCCGTTGCATACGTACTTAAAATAATAAAAATCTCTTATTTAATACTTAGATGACTTAGTTATAAGTAAATAAAAAGTGGTTAAATAAAAAATGTTATTTTCTAGTTGCCATATAGGCAACACGTAGATGACGGCGACTTAGTTGTTAATAACGTTACTTACGTCCCGATAAGTCGAGGGTTCGATGTTAACCACGGGAAAAATAACCAGTTAATTTTTGACTTAAATGAATTTTAACCACTCACTCCATACCGTGGAAACCACATATCGATCTCTGATGTTGTCATACCATTTATGACATTGCTGTTAGCAGCCCCTGACGCTCTGAACCAGCGCCATAGATAGGTTTGATGAAGATCTTTCATATGAAATAAGATTGTGGGAGCGTGCTTCAGCAATAGCGTGATTAAAACTCGCCATAGCACAACGACATATAACGAATCGAGGCCAACCTGATCTATCATTTGTAAATTTTATCATCCGAAATTGCATACGAGTGACACTGACAAATATGTTTGAGGGCATGGATCAAAAATATTAAATCTTTATCTGCGATAAGCTCACGAAGTAGTAACACGTTCAGGATAGTGGAAAAGGGCGTGAAATTAATAAAGTAATTTTTTAAATATGTGATGCAATTATCGACATTCCAAGTACCAATATACATATTTGTTTCCCTTAGTAATTTTAATAACAATCAAATTTCACATTGTTAATTTTCACTTTAATAAGATATAATGCCATTGATCACTTTTTTCAATTCATTTCTGTTTGGCTTTGAGTATATCCACATAATAGCAACGTATTATCGAGGTGGCTATATCATTGTGCTTTTAAACGTCGATTGCATAAAAAAGCAACAAACAATATTAGCGTGTAATATTATTTTGTGTTTACATTAGCATCGTGAAGCTGTACATAATAATTAACTGTCATTTTTATCGCCTTTACAAATGTCACGTATGGCATTATTTCTGTATATTATAATAATGAGAAAAACAATAATGTTTTCAGAACCAATCGATATTATTTTAGTGTCTAACATTAAAAAATTCAAAAGATAATAGGCAAGAATAAATCAAAAATTTTTTTTGCAGAACACAGCTTAGCGGTAAATTGAAATAGTACAGAGAAAGAACGTATACATTATTATAGGGAAAATTATAAGACGTCAAGATATATAATTTGTAGATTTTAGTATTTATTAATTAAGCAAGAGATATATTGTATTCAGTATTATAAACTATCGCAAAAATAACTAATGACATAAGCTCTTCTTAATGAATAAGATGAATACATAATTAAAAGGAAAGCAATGTGATGTGTGATACACGCATTATTCCTTATTAATTTGGGAATAAAAATTAACAAAAGTATTTTGAAATACACGTTTCTGTAGATGGAGGACATCTTTACATACATAACATTATTAATTTGAATATTTATCCATCGATTATAAAAGTGTTTAAAAATATTGATATATATGTACAAACAAAAATCAAGTTAATTCTTAGATTTCTTAATTTAATAGTAACTTTGTCAGCATATAAGGACGTTTAATTGTCTTCTGAAATCAGGAAAAAGAGTAAAACAGAAAAGTGTTAACAAATAGATACACATTGAAAGAAATGCATAAAGACTTCTAACGTTCCATGCGTTCCTCATACAATAAGATCTCACCTCTAAACGAGCAGGTTTTTTAATTATAGCAAATAGCAAATTCATGGCATAAATCAAATTAGTCGTAAGAAAACTCTCGTTCGACAGCTGTTAATTCCGTTCGAAGAAACTTCAGACAGCGAACGCGTAGCGTTATTTAATTCGAGAAGACATTCTAAGTAAGGGTAATAACGAATCGAATGATATACATCGATTTTATTCAATAGGTAGAATCTTAGGCTCAGAGGCTCCGGCCGGTAATTGAAAAAGTTCTGACCGGGTTGACGGGGGATTGACGAGATTTAAAGTTGAACTTCGAGATTGAGCCCCGGGGATATCGGCTCGGCCCTTCGCGCCCGCCGGAACTTTGTGCCGGCTATAAATCTGAGAATGCAGATGATACCGCTCAGTGTCTCCTTTTTTTCCTCTCGCCGTGCATCGATTCTCTCCGAATCGAAACACTATAAAAGTTTCATCGGCTGAAAACGATTTTTTTTCAGATGTGCTCCTTGGACATCACAACTTTTAAAAAGATGGTGTGATGGTGATGAGGAAATAGAATTTATTTACGTTTTAATTCCGTCTTTCGTCTCGCCGATTCTCGTCCCGGTCTTCATCTCGATTCCTATACAGATACCGAAAGTGTTCTCCGATAATCAGCCCTTGCTCAGAGTGATCGGATTGGGTTCTGATAAGTCTTTTATTAGGGTACCTTATGTGTGTGACCATATACTTTCAATACTATAATAAAATAGAACACATTACACATGTGTTCTATTTTATTATAGTATTGAAATAGAATTCAGTTTAAAATGATAAATGAAGTTTCACCCTCATATTCTAGAATGGAATACATTGAACAAATTTGTGGTTGATGCTATTAAGGTAAAAACCAATATTTTGGACATGGATTACTAAATTACACCGATTCGTTGGATTTTAGTGAGATCATTTAATTTTCTTGTATGATCATGAAGACTACTCCTTTCTATTGTTGTATAGTTGATGAAATTCGACAAGTTTCATAATTTATTTAAAACAATATAAATGGAACTTATCAATTCTTTTTTTCCCATATGGATACCTTTTGATTTTATGAATAATCACATTTAAATTTTTAAACAACTCAACATAAATGCAAACGCACGTAATCAGAGTAGTATTAGAATGTGTGAGCGTCATAACTTTTGAAATCTGTTAAACCCTCAAGGAGAATTAAAAAAAAAAGTTATTTTATTATACTTATTAATCTTATTAATGTAAATATTAATGTAAAAAATTGTATAATGTATAAAAGTAAAAAATTTATACTTATTAATGTAAAAATGTATTGTAGACATATACGCTACACAATCTACCACGATGTGGGAATTAGATTTTATAACTAAATTGATATTAATCATGGCGGCACGACGTTAAATCGAAGCCATCGCTGCGAGCTTGCGGTTCGTTCTGCCGGCATTATTGTTATTTTGCATATCCATTACCATTTCCCCGCGCAATGTCGGAATATAACAACGCATCCGCCGACCCGTGTAGCCAGTTTGAATATTTTGTTTCGTGCCTACGCCGAATGTGGATGAAATTATTTTTAAACTTCTTTTTGTTACGCGACCCTTTACAATATTACGAAGTCGGCGGCGTGATTTTTTGGTACGAAAAATTTGTGACTTTCTATAGGATCCTGTCTAACGACTGTGCTTAATTGTAATTGGGATAAGTTAATTTTAAGTCGGTATTCAAATAGGGTGTATTAAACGCTATAACTGTCGTTTTAATTTTAAAACTACGTTTGATAATTTTAAAATACAGCTAGTCCAATATAGTCTATGCTATGTAAAATTACATTTTAATAAAAAATATTGTAAAGCATGCGCCCTTAAAAAGTGAATAAAAAATTTAATATGGAAAACATCAAAAGCCCATTACGACGCTAACAATTGTTAAATTGGTTTTTTGGCAATTTGATTATTTTTTATTGGATTGTTTGATAGGTCAATAAAAAAAAAATGACGTATTAAAATGAAAAGACATTCGCATATTTGAACAATCGCTGTCAAAACAAAATAAAAGAAAGTCAACTGCAATTAATGAAATTTGCCTGAAGGTAAATTAAAAATTAGAATATTTTGTAAGTTACAAAAACAACAAATTTTAGAAAAAAGTAAGTTTGACCCTCGAAAAAAAGCTAATTCATTCCAAATGAAATATAAAAAACACACCTTTAGATAAAATTAACTCCAATGCGTGAAGTAGCTTGAAATAGCTTACATAGCTAAACAAAATTATATGAATGTAGAAGGGTTGAATGTAATGATTTATTGCAATGCATTTTTATTCATTTTTTACTGTAAAACGATAGCGTAAACAATCTCTGTAAATTGACGACGTTCAGAAATTATTTAAGGCTTTTTAGTTGCGATTGCAATCAAAACCGCCATTAACGGTTAGTGGCGTTAATTAGTGGCTTCAATTGAAATAATATGACTCGTTTCAGAGTATGTAGTGAAATAGAATCGATTACACTACACAAATTGGGTCTTTGTTGCTGTGAAGAAGTGTTCGAAATGGATCGGGTTCGGTATGGGATTGCGTAGTGGAAGTATCCATCTCCCAGTACTGTCAGTCAGCGTACGCCTCGCACGGTAACAGTCATTCGCCGGCAATCCCGAAAGATCCGTGAGTTGTTTTGCTTCAATTACTTATCCTTTCTTGGAAACGAATGGATCTGAATATGTTCGCTTTTCTTATACGTTGTAAGACATGACGTCTCTATGTCCGTTTATACGCTCATAGTACGAGAACCGCTGATACATATTCTTCGTCCTTCGACAGGAAAAATTATTTATTTTTTTATACATGATAGTTATCGGTGACTTCATTATCTAAAGAAGGATCGGATCAGCAGCGATCCAGGATTGGAGCACGAACAGAACCGGGATTATAATCGTAAGCAGGACAGAGACCTTTTTAAAGTAAAAAAAAAACATTTAATGACAGCAAGTGTTTTTAGCTATGAGGTAGTTTAATCAAATTTTAATTTAAGGGGAAACTCAGATTGGAATAGAGAATGAAATCTCAAAATTGGGATTAAGGTTGACATTGTAATCAGCTGATATAAGTAATAAAGGAATTCATTATATGTATATCGAAGCGGGCGGTGTCGTGGGGGAAAACTAGTATAAAATATAAGAAAACCTAAATGGTTTATACATAATTTATATTCATATTTCAGAGATATCATATATATATATATAACATGGAGTGTAAATATAATTTAACACAGTTGTATAAAAACAAGTTTCGGCATTCTATTAAATTTTTCAGTTAAAAGTGTAAATTATTCGATGTGTCTCTACTATGACGCAATAATTATATTTATTCCTTAATCATCTATAACAGGTTACAGTCATACAGCATACAGAGATTTATAGATTTTGCTTTGATCTATGACGTAGCATTATGTGTCTACAATTAACTATTGAAAATAAGCTGAACCATCCATTAGTTTTTAATTATTTTTTTACGATATTGTCAATTTAAAAAGTAATTAAGTATTTACTATATTATTTTAAATTAAAAACCCCTTTTGCCTGCCTGAATCAGACTTGTCTTACTTTTACTTTTAATGTGGTTACTTCAACATATATATAAAACATGAACTCATTGTTTTCGTCCCGGCAATTTCGAAACACTATTAACATAATGTTCCATTTTAAGCGTCATCAGTGTAGCTCCTATTGCATCAATTTTATCGCTTCGTGACTTAAATATGACCGTATACACGCGCACTTTTTATGGCGGCTCATACAAAATATTCGATAGAAAGCCGCACGCGTAAACCTAAACGACCTACATAAAAAGGTCCCAATAAACGTAATGACGTATGCGGAAACGGCCCTGGGAAATGTGAATAGAGGCGTCATAGGAGACGGGGTCAGAACGCCTCGAAGCGGAATCACCCTTTTGTTTCTACCTCACGGCGTTAAGAGCACCGGCAGGAACAACCTGTAGATCGAAATACAGAGAGACTTTGAAAACTGAAGATATCCGTTCGTTTATTTCACTGAAGAGAATACGAATGGGTGTTCCTGGTTAAAGAAAATAAAACATAACTGTTAGAATAACGCTTTTCGAAACCAAACGGAATCAACGAATAATTTCTTTTCATGGAAAATTTCCCTATCTAGTCTGGTAGAAATATTTTAATTATCACAATCGAATTGTATTTCTTGGTATCGCGTATACGCGATACCAAGAAATACAATACCAAGAATTACAATGGCATTATAATGCCATAGTGAATTTTGCAGACGAATAAAAACGTATATAGCGATTCCTTGCATAAGACAACATCAACAGAACGTCCGATATTTAGATACAAAGTCAACATCGCATCATACCAAAAAAAAAAGTTAATGGGAACATTAATTTAATTATGAATTAAAAATTTTAAGCGCCAATTAAACCTCGCTCGAAACACCTATAGGCTTAAATACGAAGGGCCCGAGGCCTTAATTCCGTTTAACGGCATTTTTTAACGTCCCGCCGCCGTAAAAACGAACGACAATACATAAAATCCCCCCCGCCTCTCGTTCGTTTTTTACACAATCATGGCGGACACGTTAAGAATACGTAATATTATATTTAGGTGATAAATCTCCGCCCTATAATATTCCGTTTCCTCGCGCGAAGGTACCGAAAATACGCGACCGGCTGGCTGTAACTCGCCGAATGTTTGCAGGATAATGTAATATTTTCTTAGATGCGTAACTTGTAAGCTCTCCTCGCCCGACGCACGGGGGCGCAAGCTCACCTTATGTTTGTTAGCCGAGGCAATTCCTTTGAGTAATGTAGGCGCGCGCATTCCATGTTCTGTTCATATTCGAATGCTCTTCTGCGTGATGAATTTATTATAATTTCCTTGTAATAAATTTTTCGATGTTTTTTTTTTCGACTTAAAACTTTGCACAGTATCAGGAAGTTATTGCGACACTTAGAAACTTTTGTTCTGTGTGCGTTTCCTGTTTGGACACATGTTTTTTTATGCTACAGTAAAAGTACACATAATTTTCTTTTTATTTAGGTATGCATGAAAAATAATGACACGTTTTAAGCGTATTCTCAAATTACACAATTGATTGTATATACATAATTTCTGATCACATAAAATTACACTTCACAGTACGAACACCGGCTGTTGTATACGCGTCGAGAGTCGTAGCGCGACTGACAGTGCCGGCTCGTGGATCTCCGTTGCCAGACAATACACAATAGCCAGTAGGGATGTAGCTTATAGGGATGTGCCCATCCGATGTCGATGTTTCAATGTTGATATAATAATTTCAATCATATTGGATAGTTAGAAGATGAAAATACATTTGTTAAAAATGCGTTTTCATCTCCTAACATTATTGTTCAGATATTAAATTCAGTTATTTATCAAAGGGGCATGTGGTTCTTTTGATTGAAGTTCGTCCATATAGTGTTCTTTTTTGGTGTTTATAAAACTTTCCTTAACATACAAAAAATTGTGATCTCGTAAATAGAATGTAAAACACGAAAAAGCCCTTTGAGCACTTATGAAGCAATTTTAGATTAACGTTACTCTAAAATCATAAAAAATGTAGTGACCGAGCGTGACGGTTTGTACACTGTAGTGTTTTAATTTTCGTAATGGAAATTTATAAACATGCAGATTTGTATTTTGGGAAATGATAGTAAATGAAGGATGCGGGGCCTTGTATATGGAGCCTCGATTGTTATGAATAGTAAAAGTGCTCACGACAACCGAGTTTGGCTATTGATAAAGGAGTTCTGTTTGTTATGCCTATGTGCGACAATGAAAATGGAGAAGGAATATGAAAAGAAATGTAGCATGGGTGATCTATGTGTATGTGTATATATATAATATATATACTAATATATATATACATATATATATATATATATATATATATATATGTGTGTGTGTGTGTATGTGTGTGTATAAGAATAGTGACGTCAGATAACGATGTGGTTTAAAAAGTGTGAAAACTGGAATAAAAAAAAAGATGTGGTGATTTCGGGAAAGACCATGTTAACTCTCATTGCTAAACGAACTACCCAAGTAGACAAACTCTTTTGGTCAACACTTTCGCCTTTTATACGTATATTGTGTTGAGTCATATTTTAGTTTCCTCAAAACACCATGATTTTAGCCTTGCTGACATTGACATTCATACCCGATTTCTTGAGGGAACCATTTACTTTAGTTAGCATCGCCTGCCACTCGTATTCCGACGGTATTTGACAGATAGCGCACTCAATTTCAAAACTCTATCCATTGAATAGCGATGGTGAGGCCGCACATCCCTGTCTACATCTAGAGGTGTCACCTCTAAGGGCGTCGGACCAGGCCGTTTACGCCTTGTTATTTCCCAGTAACTCTATATTCTGACGCAGGCGGTCGATCATCCGTGTAGAGATAGCAGGGGTATTATCATTCCGCTACTCACTCATTCCTTTTCACTCTATCATCGGTTTTTTCCAAATACATGGAAATTCAGAAAATCTTTTGGTTCTTAGCTAAAAATTTTTTCATCAAATTTCATATACTTGGTCCCCATATCTTATGCCTTTTAGAGTCCTGCCTCCTATATACTAGTACCATTGATCTTGATTTCGATCTCACTTACGACCCTTTCAAAATAAGTACAGTTTACTAACGTCGCTGAGAAAAATTACAGTGCAGCAATCTATGCAAAGTTGACATGAAATTTTCCCTTTGTAGACTGCTTATCTTCAATATATTATATAGAATATCGCGTATTTTTAGATTATAATTTTGGTATCAAGACTGAATTTTTACTACTTTTAATAAAATACGACGGCCAACAGCAATAGAACACTAATTTATCCATTTATTTATTACTATATCTCAAACTTTTTTAAAAAACAATCCACTGATAATTATATTTATGAGACAATATGAGAATAATAAAAATGTTTTAAATTGCCAATTAGCGTGAGAGCCTTAGGAACAGTGACGTCACCGTGTTATAGCGCCATCTAAAACACAGTTTGAACTCCGTTTTGCAAGAAGAACACTTCAAACAATCTCGGATGGAATAAAATTCGTTATTCCTTCAGCCGATTTTAACTTAGACTTCCTTTTTTGTTGACGTGACAAAATGTACAAATTTTCTTTTATCGTTGGTCACTTTGTCACTTTTAACATTGATGAATTATGATAGGGTATATTTTTATTATTTTCATGTGTATTCTAAGTTCTATAAAACAGAATTTCATAAATATGTGCAAATATTTTTTCAATTTAAAATGTGATGTGGAGAAGAGACAAGATGAAACTGAATTTTAGACTGTTTACGAGATATATGCACTTTACAAGGTATTTGTTATGAAGTACGACAAACACTGCAAAACTAAGCAATTTTTAGTTTTACAGTATTATTATCATCATCGATTATTTTTGTTTTATTACTTATTGTCATTATCTTTATATGCATCTACAACATTCTGAACGTATTTTTAAAAACGGCACAATTAAGTAATGCAATTGCTATTGCTCATTATCGTAGAGTACGATAAATACGTAAAGGTCATCCACATGTCAGAGTTAATCAAATTGAGCTATCGATGGAGCTACGTTTCCAAAGAAACTACACGGAGTCCTAAATTCTTATAAATTTACTACCTATTCCTCTCTGACTATGTAGCTCGGCAACAAAGCGGATTAATTGAACATAATATTTTCTGCTTGGACATGTGAGACGACATTATTTTATTAAGTTTTCATGGTAAGTATATAAAATATTATTTGTCTGATTTGTGGAAAATTAAGTACACTTAGAGGACATTCAGTATGCTCGGACGATTATATGGTGGAGTACTCTTCAGATGTGAGTGAAGTTACGAAAAGGTCTGTATGAATAATTGCACTTTAATAATACTTTTATTTGTTGCCCTTCAGTTATGGGGTACCATGGACGATTAAAAAAATTGAATTAAAATTTTCATATTTATTTTCTGTTTTGTTGATTATTTTTTAATTTCTTCAAGCAAGTTGTGAGCTTAATATCCTTGTAGAAAATATTAAAGGCTATATAATTAATAATTATTTATGTATAGATAGTTAGATAAATAAGATAAAAATTGAGCTATTCATAAATGCCTGAATTTAATGGGCGTCATATTTTTAAAGAGGATGTTATTAAAGTCAAAACTTCTTTGAAGCAATTGAAAAATGATAAATAAATAGTAGAAAATTCTAAAAATTTAACATCCAATCTTTAATAGTCCAAGGACCAAATAATCAAATCAAGTACTATGCACGTACTGCGAGCGAAGGCAAAATCTCATTATTCGCTACCATATTTTGAGGAGAAACAAGAACGTATCCAAATCATCAAACTATTTGAGAGAAATCGTATGAAAGCTCATAAGTGGATACTTATGAGTGGCAGATGCCACGAAAGCTCCGTCGGTGTCAATTCATATAACAAATTTGATATTCCGTACCTCTAGCTATTGGAATAGTGTCAATAGGGAGACTAAAGGTTGCTAAATCTGAAAGTTGGTGAAACTAAGGCTTCCGCGATGTGTTTAGGGATCGTAAAACCAAACAGTTCTGTTTTTGTAATCCCTTAGTCAATAGCGTGGCATTTTTTGATATTGTAGCCCATAGGGACAGAATCATTAACAAAAAATCCTTCGGTCTTGTCTACACCTACTTATTCTAGTTGACATCCTTAAAGACGTCTTCCGCAAAGGACACCCTCATAAAGATTTGTTAAAAAAGTGAAAAAGCTATAAAATTATTCATGCATGATTGTACAAATTATAATTAATTATACTTTTGTTGAAAAAAAAAGGCATCCAGTTTCATGCAAAAGCTTAATAAATAAAATTGTTAGGGTTAGTTCTTGAAGAGAACAAAATTCCCTGTAAGATAACTCCTCACTCTCGGAACTCTGCTTTAATTATTCAAACTTTTAATTTGTTGCTGGTAGAGAAACGCGGCCCGAGCGCATCGCGTGCCTCCACGGCGTTGTGCCGGGAAGATGTCCACCATAATACAATTTATTTTATAAATGAAACTATTATGGTATTGTACAAACATTTTAATAAGATTTCTTTTTTTGTAAATTAATATTCAGGTTTGAACAAAAATTGTTCGGTTTCTCAGCGACAGAAAATTGTGTGCCTACTGTAATTTAACAACTTATATAAAATTTTTGTTGACATTTAAAGTTGTGTGATTATTTGAAAATATTGCAGAATCATTTAACTGCGGAAACCTTTTGCCAATAAGGTCTTGAGCTCCCACGTTATTTATTAATTGTTCGACGTTGTTAATCGTACATTGTTAAATTTAATGCTACAATGACAATTTAATATAATTTAATTTATTAAGGAAAATTGCTAATTGAATTATTAATAATAACAGAGACCTTGTAAAATTTTTCATGAGACTATAAGAAGTAGTAAAATGGTTTACTTATGATACCTCAGTCGATTTTGCAAATCCAGCTATATCTTTACTAATATATATCAACTATTCAACACGTCCTCTATTAATAGGCTTAACAAAGGATCCCATTATTACGAAAGCGTCTTTATACGAGACGAGGAGAAAAATAATAGATCGATCAATTCCCGTAATCCTCTTACGTGCTCGCATTGTATTTCTACGGAGTATCATATACTGAGACATTTTCATATCGCAAAAAAAAAAAGATCTATATAACGAGCTACCCTCTTTTATACCGTAATGGGCGTATGCGGCGCCGGTGACGGATGCGCGCGCAAAATGGCCGCAGATAATGCGAGGTGGATCACGTTACTGTTACACCGGATGCTTTGGTAATTCGTCGCTTGTTTGCCGTTTGCGGCGAGGGGGCGATGGATGGCATCGTTTGCGGAAAGATAAATTTCGATTTGACAAGGAAACCCGATTTACCCGGGATAGTGCGCAGAGACAATTTTCGTTCATGTCGACTAGTACGCACAAACGACCGCATAGAAAGTGGCGTTATGGTTACAGGCTTTGTAAGTAAACAAATGTAGGTAAAAACCAAAAAAAACAAAGTGATGTGGGGAGGGTATGTGAACTTTAAAAAGTAAATAGCCAAAAACGATTTGCAAGCGATTTCGCATCGTATGGCTAAAGTCCTAAACCTATTATATTCAGTGGTTTTTAACGGTTAATGGCTTGGGCAAAGAAAAATTGTCTAAATTTAATACATATAGATTTATACAACTATACCCAATATCGAAACCTAATCGTCATGCGTTCATCTTTATGCCTTACTAATCTCAAAATTCAAGCTCATTTCATATAATTTCATTTGCGGTAGGGTACAAAAGCCTAAAACTCCGCTTAAGCAGTAAAAAAAGTTTTCAATTAAATGTGCGAATAAAATCATTAAATTGAAGTCACACGCCAATGTTATTTCTTATAACATGCCTTTTGCAGTGGTATGACGTGCATGTAGCTAGGGTTGATATGGCTTGACATAACAATTAAATAATATATGTAAGGGCTAAATAACTATTTACCAATACTTAGTGAAAGTTAAAAGGGACTTTTCAGGAATTACGGTACTTATTCATTTTTATTCGTCTCTGCAGTTTCTATATGTTTTTTAGTACTGTAATCCCTTGTCTTTGCAGCGACACGCAGTATCAAACATTTTCTTTAATTAGTCTTGTATCGATTTTCTTTGTATGAGGCCTCGAACTGCAAAATATTCAAAAAATCCTAATATTTATCCTAGAAGGCTTTTTTAATAACAGGGCACATGATACATTTTACCATGACGTTTTTTTTTCCCTATTTTTATTACACCAGGGCCGCCATTTTTGTCATAATTTTCTCATATTATATATAATGTAACACTTGCGTTGTGAAAGGCGACCAATTGACACCTCTTTTATTAAAATCGGTCCCACGCGATGCTATATTAAAATATCGGGAACGCACAAAATACAAATTTAAATCATTATCGTTTGTTTTCTTTCCATTTGACGAGATAAAAGAACACTTTTATTATTGAAAAAGATAAAACTTACACATTTAGCAAACATGTGTACATCCTCGTGGATATGTCGTGACCGATATAAATGCTATACGTGACAAACGCGCAGACGTGACAGAAATTTCGATTTCGTGTAGCGAAGCGAGGGATTCTGGTAATTTAGTTGTCTTTTAACGGATTGAATTCAATTGTCTTTGGTCGTATAAAGTCTAGTGTCGATAGATCCCATTATTGAAGCGAGTTAAATTTCGCCCTTTGATGCTTTTAAATGAAAACTTAGAGGATTTTAATGGAAAGCTTTAAATGGAAAAAATGTAAAAATAGTGCCTATTAATTTCGCTCACGACACGCCAAGGATTAAATAACCTGAAAAATACGAATAGAACCAATTTACTGTGTTAATAATAGTTATTATGTGTATTATAAATATTACACATTAACTGATCGCACTGCCATGGCGTATGCTCAATTCTTTAGTAACAAATACTGCCGTTCACGTTAAATTATTAATATAGTAATTATGTTCTACTAATCCTCGATGCTGACAATCATCACAGGCGGATAAGAGGCCTGATTACGTTCGCAGATTTGCTACAGTGTGTCGTTCCACTAATTAGTATCAAAATCTACACAGAATTATTGGGTATATATAATATAATAAAATTAATATAAAAAAATTACATTTACAGAACAATATGTACAAAAGACTGTCAAATTTTCGGATCTAACTGACCAACGAAAATGACATCATCAGAAATAAGATTTTTTTAAATAGATTATAGAAATCTTCTATAAAAATCTAACTAATGTATTTGGTCTCATGGCGGAACTATTAAAAAAAATTGTCATATTATGTTCCCAATAGTCGACTAGGTTTAGAAAATACCATTCGTTCAAAAGTTTATACATGTATGCATTTATATGGGATATATAATTGGATTTAGCTTAGTTTTGGATTTTTTTTTTGCATTAATTCATACAATTCTATATATTGTATCAGGAATAAATCTACTTTCATTTTGGATGCCGGATTATGTTTTTTTATCGTTATGAATTTTGATAACAGACATTTTCATGTATTATGTGAATGGCTAAAGACAAAATAAATGACTGTCTTATTTCTTATTTTCTGAATAACTTACGGGACAATGTCGTTTTGTTGAAAATATAAGTAATTGAAAATCTCATGACTTAGTAGTATGTATGCAAATATATTTAAACACAACTATATTTAACGTCGTGCATCGTCTCTGGCGATAAAGGTGCCCGAGACCAATCCCTGAGCGACAGAAGCATCACATGGTAGAGTCAATAAAAGTCTCATTTTCTTTCCTAGACGTTTAGGTTCCACCGATGTTTTCTCTATGTTCTTTTGATATAATCAGAAGGAAGAATTGTTAATAATAGAACTACTTCTAACATAACATTTAACCTGATATTCTATGTTTTACATCCATCTCCTATGAAATATTTCAGCGATCCTGTAACTCCTCCCATTTGGAGAGAAAACCTATTTTACTTTCGACAATAATATTTCTCTTATTCTCAGCCCTCCGTTTGCGAGTTCAATCGTAGAGAGATTTCGCATAAAAGAAAACAAGTAAGTTAGACGAGTGCGAGTTAGGCTAACCCGTCGAGGATTTCGCGTCTTGGATTGGATTGGATCAATGTTTGGAACGAAAACTACTTAGCCCGCATAAGTACAAACTATATAGATATTAAGCTCAAAATTTAGATCTATATGAAAAGAATCGTGCATGACAGTGCACTAAAACCAGCTGAGGACACCCTATTTGTTGATACAAAATAGGAAGGTTAAAACGATTTTTTGGGCTGTTTACATTTTTGAAAAAATCTGAAATAGGAGGGCCTAATGAACAGAAGATCCATAGAAAAACAAATGACGCTGCGTCAAAGCTATAATTCTGTATGAGATATAAATATGAGAGTTTTAATACAAGGATTAGTCCAGTTAGGCTAGGTAGCAATTACGGAGGTTAAGCTACGGAGGCCCTGACACAGCTTAATAAGATTCATCTAGAACGTATTCGTTCTTAAAAAGCTGTACTAAGCAGTTGATTCCGGCTGAAGTTATTAAAGGCTTTAGTTGAATAGTGTTAGATAATAAAGTTGATTACTTGCTTTAAAAAATAAGCCACTACTGACTGACTGACTCATCACGAGATATCGGAAACTTTAAATCTCACTGACTTGAACTTTGACATAGTTACCCTTTACGAGACGTAGACGCTCCCTAAGAACGGATTTTACGCAACTTTTATAAAAAAAAATTGTGTTCGTCGTCGGAGCCGTGGGCAAAAGCTAGGCTATTACAATTAGGTGATCTAATTACGAACATATAGAGTAAACAAACAAATGTTGACTTTAGGGGTTAATTTGGTGAGCCACAAAACTAACAAATCTGGGAAACACAAAACTATGGTCAAGTGGTTTTGTTATAAGAAATATGAACATATTACTCTATTAACTAAAATGCGTATGGTAAAAGATATTTAAACACACATATATATATATATATATAATCGAACATTATGTGCTTGTCTTCGAAATTTCTATAACCACTAAACTACTAATTTTGAAAAAAATAGAGATTTTTGGCCTTATCCATAGTTGACCAGAAAATCTAACTGAAAATCCAAGTTTTTAAATTCTCAATGGAAATAAAGTAATTGTAAAGATTTTTTTTGTATAAAATTATAGTTTAACAATTTCATCGATGGCTATTGCAATGATTTTACAGTACGGAACCCTTTCTACGTTATTCTACACCCCAACCTCCCGGCTTTTCAAGCATTAATATGGCCATTAAAAGACTACAGGAAATTGAATCAAATTCAGCCCTAATGAACAACTATTTCAGTGCAATGTCATAACTGGTTAATATTTAAGGGTATGCCATAGGCCTTATTCTGAGGACCATTTAACCAGTCTACTATAAAGTTAATGGATTAATAATGTAAATATAAATATAATATGTTATTGGTACTTAACCACAAGGTTTTAACGATCGTTAAAACCTTGAACGAACGAAGAACATTTTTGTACTTGTATTGTACTTATACTTTTACTTGGGTACTTGTGTAGCATGAAAAATCAAATATGTATTCCTTAAATAAAGTTTCGGACTAATCATAAATAATTCACAATCAATCTCTCATAGCATTGTTTGGATGATTTAAAAACTCCTAAACTATATGATTATACTACAAATCCAAAGGTTTTTAAAATCGTAAAATATTCATTTCGATGAAATAAATACCCTTCAATAGGAACGTACGTTTGGCTTCATTTTTACACCAGTTTTTACGAAGCTTTATTAAGTAGTGAAAGTCAGTTATTAAAAAAAAATATTTCATGTGTGTAGTTTAATATCTATCAATGCACCTTTACAACTTGCGTTTTTATCTTCTGATGCAGTCAGTGTACTTATAGAGGAGTTTCAACTGTGACGTGATCTAAATTACACATTTTGATACACAGAAATTTATGTGTTACTTGTTTCATTTTTGTTTGTATTTTATACGCGGTTCAAATACACGAACGCATACAAAAACGTCTCCAATAAACTTGTACCCAATCCGACTACGGAAAGTGTGTTTTTAGCGAAACGTTTCAAATTTTCTGGACAAAATGTCAGCACGCCAACTCTGCCGTACTTTGTAATTAAATTACCCTTGCAAAAGGGAAATCTGTCAAGGGCTTTTTGATGTACATCAAAATAAATAATTTCGTTTCCGAGATGGAATAACGTCTGTATAAATTATCTGAAATGCTTCACGAAAGTTGTTCCGAATAAAACTGAATGGTAGGCGGGTATATATCTTCAATTTGTAAATCGAGATCCAACACATTATACATAGATTTTAGTATGTAAATATACATAGACATTCATGATCAAATTTGAAGCTTTTTAGTGTTTATTGAGAATAATTTTATTTACATTAAAATAATATTCACATCCGAGTTTCAATTTTTTTATTTGAAACCTCTTATGGCACAAAAGACAATATATTAATAAGGTTACATACTTGTACGACTATGTAATAAAATGATTTGTAAGACCAAAAATTTTAATTAAAGAGATCGTGTTATGATTTAATAACTATTAGTGCAACCTTTAGAAATCATCGACATAACATTTAACGTAATATGGTTCTAGATTTTATGATTATTTTTTTTTTCAAATTTCGCCTTTTTTATATAATATAAAGTTATTTATTCATTACCTATTTATATGATTTCTAATCTAAAAAAGCGGCTGCTTTGTAATTACATAATATATACATTATTTCTCTAATTTTAGTTTGATACGAGAACTAGTGCCATATAGTGGTCATTATAAATCTAGGTATATTTTAAAAAATGTATGTGCTTAAGACCATACGTTAGAAGAGAAAACTTAAACGATTTTCTAATTCTATAATATGCATGTAATAAGAATTACATTCATGTTCTATATACATTATTTCTATGGTTATGTAGTAATATAAATTACAATTTACATAATTATATTTGTGAATTAATCTTCAGTAAAATTTTGTTACGATTGAACTTTTCCATTACTATCGTATTCTAAAAAATGAATAATTAGTTTATGGAAACTAGAAATATAAATAATTTAGATTCAGATCTATTTGAATAACGACTGGAGCCAAATTCGTCTGATTCAGTGTCAGGTGCGAGAAGTTTTCACTTTTAAAAAGACAAGTGGACACTGATACGGTTCGTTGAAGTGCATTTTTATTCAAAACCTACCAGCTGTAATTACCGAAATATACGTGTACTCGTAGAATTTGCGTTTCAGGAATAATTTAGCCTTCTTCATCTTCAGCGGGGATAACTTTAAGATGTGAGCCCGTTCGTGGAAGTAACGGCGCTTGTTGGCACGCGAGCGCGAGACTTATAGTTACAATTAAGCCGCCTTAACGGCGTTTCTGGTCCTGACGTCTTTATTAAGACTTAGGGCCGTTGCCGCAAAAAATATTACCAAAGGAGAACTTATAAAAGACAGATTACGCAAGATATATATCATTCTAATGAGGATTACGTTTTCGGAGGAAAAAGTGATTTTCCCTTTTTGGAGTTTACTCCTTAAGAATCGATTTTTTATACAAGGCGCCCGGTATGAGAAAAATTTGAGGAGTAAAATCTACTGATGAATCCGCGTTACGTTTTTGGTGCGCAACTTATTGGCGCACCTCTCACTTTTCAATCGCGTGTATGTGTATACTTATATACTTGTCTGTGTTCTTATACTTGCCAACGTATAAGTAAAATTATACTGTATTTTATTATTATTATTAAATTAAATTATATAATTAAATTATTAAAAGTATACTGTTCAACGTTTACAAACGATATATATATAGTGTATCAGTTATACAATTCTAATACGGATCGTCACCACTGTTTTGTTTGTGTTTTAAAGTGTTCTTTTACAATATAAATATTTATTTTAAATACTTCTTGATAATATTTTTATAATTTTAATTACAATAAATCTTCGTCTTTTTACTTAAAATTAAAAATACAAAATAATTGTAGATAGGTTAAAACATTTCTTCTCTAATGCTTTTTCTTCAATTATTGGTAAAAACAAAAATTTATTCAAAATACTTTCCATAATATTTTAATAATTGTAGTTATAATAAATCTTCGTTTTTTTACTAAAAATGAAAAATGAAATAATTGTAGATAGGCTAAAAAATTTTATCTTTAATCATTTTTCTTAAATTTTTAGTCAAAACGAAATTTTTCAGTTAAATAAACTCTTTTTGCATATGTTTAGACAATCGTACTTAAGGAGTAAACTCCAGTCGTGCGTCGGAGCTGACACACATTTTTTAATCTTTTTTCTTTAAATAACAGATCCGACGCGAGTCGAACGTCAGGCGAGTGGCATAAGATGCGGAAAAATAGTAATCTTAACACCAGATCTAGGTGTCGTTCTGGCATCATCGCAAATATGGTTCACTTGCGATTTCATGGCTGTCTTGACCTGCGCCGATGTGACCTGTAACTGAGTTGATAGTTTTTGTAATCAATAATAATTAACGACGGGCTAGAAGTGCTGCCGTCGCCGCTTCAAGCCCTAATAGGTCATGAACTTTCAGGCGACCAGTATCTGATGCTGTGATCAACGATTCTAGTGTCAAATGTAATTTTTTTATCCATATCACCTGCCTGGAATGCCTCATAAACAAATAATTGTCATGCCATGACAATTATTTAATCATCTTTATGAGCTTACTTATACATTTATAAGCAACTTATATAATAGACACCCGAATGGAAAAAAAAATCAAATAACCATGTTGTGTTCATTTAAGCGACCAGAGTAATCTCTCTCTCTCTCTCTCTCTCTCTATTTCTTGTACCTTTAATATTCTTGTGAGATTTTGTGTTTGTTTATGAATACATGTTTTATGATTTACTGACTCAAATTTTATCATGTCTGCCTGTCTGTCTATATATCTGTATTTATGTATGTCATTTTATGATTTAAGAACACTGACCGATCGTGATGAAAATAGGCAAACAATAATAGTGATATGCCATTGTTCATATGTTTGTCTGTACGTTCTTTTATAAATAAAAAATGATTCTGTGGGTCCTGATGAAAATTTTTGAACAGTTAGAACATGTGATTAGACAAATGATATGCTAAGT
Organism: Eumeta japonica; assembly: GCA_005406025.1. Taxonomy (NCBI): domain Eukaryota; kingdom Metazoa; phylum Arthropoda; class Insecta; order Lepidoptera; family Psychidae; genus Eumeta; species Eumeta japonica. The sequence continues at coordinate 113,431 of BGZK01000598.1, read as the reverse complement.
CCAAGTTACATAATCGTACAGAATAAGAAAAAAATAATCATTATTTTTATATTTCTTTAGTAGCCATATTCGTTTGGTTTAATTCATTTTAATGCATTTACGTGTGTGGGTCCGTATACATATACGTGTGCATGTGCATGAATATGAGCATGTGCGTGGGTGGATGATAATCAAATTGTGGTTTTACATGATGTTGTCGTTTGTTTAAAAAAAAATTAAATTTGTTTGTCATAACACCAAAATTATAAATAAGTGAGGTTTGTATATTTGTAAATTTGTATAGAGAATGTCATTAATAGAAGCAACATTATTCATAATTGAAGTTAGAAAAAAGTAGACTTCTGGTTGATTTATCGGCGTGCACAGCCTAGATTAGGGGTTCTAATGACTGTGAAATTTTACAGTCATTAAAACCCCTAATCCACACTGGACTAGAGCGATGGTGTTAATTTCTAATCCTCTCGATTTGAAATGAAATGATTTTGAGAGGGTATGGCTTAGCAGGGGGGTAAGTAAAACATGAAACAACAAGTATGGGAAATCCGTTCATAAAGAATTTACCTTTTACGATACATAAATTGATGAAGAACTTTATTAAACACTATGCAATGAACACACTAAGTCTACTTTCAAGGAAAAACATAAACTTGGTGTGTTCATTAAGTTATTCGATATATTCACAACGGATCTTCGAAACTATAAACCCGATCAAAATGGAATGTGATTCGGCGATAGGTTGTACCATGTAAGTATCTACTAAAAAATAATTTTTCAAATTAGTTATATATCGGATTAAAAAGAGGGTTGGCTTTTATGTATTATTGGGAAATGGTTTACAAGATACTATTTGTATGGCTATGAATTCTGGTATGTTGCTTATTAAAAGTGATGAGACGCGTCTTTCATAATCAGGTATGGAAGGGAAAGGGCTTTTATAATGTATAAAAATGAATTCGTATTTTATTCGTTTTCTTGCTTACCTAAACCATTTATCGAATTATTATGAAACTGGCAGTACGTCTTACTGGAGAAAGAAAAGGTTGCTAAAAAATGGACAATTAACCCCGGTTTTGTTTGCATATTGGTTTTTAAACAAAACTACTAAATTGATACCACGCGTTGATTAACCAATACTTGTCATTGTGTATTGTGTTTATTTATGTTTTTTACGTTTGTGTCCTATGAATATTTGATTATATCAATTAAAAATTATTATTTAAAAAATTGCACTTTTATCACATGCGTTGTTATTTTGTTAAGTTATTTGCATGCGAAATATTTTTGTAACGTTTATTACTGGAATATATAATTATATTCTTATACTACTATATTCAGCACAAATCAACATTACCGCATACGTACGCCGGCCTATAATTCGTTTTTTCTTTCTCATAAGTTAATTCCCAATAAATTGTTAAAATATCACAAATATGTACAAAGACAATGAAAATGTTAATGAGTATTTTATTACAAATAAAAATGCTACAAACATTGCACTTTTTTTTGGACACGTGCATTTTTTTATAGAATGCTCGAGGGGCAAACGAGCAAGCAATCTATCATAGAGTTGATTACGCCGTCACCCATAGACATTCTCCACCCCAAAGGACTCGACAGTGCGTTGACGGTCTTTTGGGAGGGAATAGGATATCTAATGTTGGGTGATCGAGCTTATGGCGGAGAGAGACGGGAAAGTGGGTCTCCGGAACTCTCACTCACTGGAAAAAATGTAGCAACATTAGTAGGTTCTGTTGCTACATTCGTACATGTACACAACGTACACACGTACAGAGTGTGTACGCAACACTGCTTTAATTTTTTAATTTTTTTATTCCACATGTATTGTTAATTTAGAATACTATTCAATGATTTTCATAAAATATTTATTCTCATGTTTCGCTATATCGTGCGCGCTACGATCTGAGGAAGGATCTAAAGAAAAAAAATTTGGTTGCCTGTAAAGTCGGTATACGGGCGAAAGTTTTACGTGACAACGACTTTGAATGGTAAAATCATTTTAATGTGAATATTCATTCGTATAGTAGGAAGAAGGATGAAATAATAGTAACAATTTAAAACATTTATTTATACAAAGAATTATATTTAAAACATTAATTTATACAAAGAATCTCGCACTGAATTTCATATTAACAAAATTTTATTTTTACCTTTACATACATACGTATTTATATACAAATATACATACAATAACTTGCAATACATTTGCAAGCTATGCACTAATTCTCTAGTGCTGCGCGCGGCAGACCGATCATAGTTGAGTGGGAGAGACGCAAGGCATTCGGCGGGCCTCTCGTTCGGTGACTCATCGTTACGTTACCGAGCGTTACATTTTTCATAAGTGACTCCCAGCCGCAACCTAATTTAAGACGTTGTCACGTCAAAAGTTGATCGTCAAATCAATCCCCTAAACCTTTTCAGGATTTTTGAATCCTGAATATTAAAATGCAACTCTGGTAATTATCTAAGTTTTAATAGTAGTTTTAGAAATTGTGGAAATTCATAACGAGTTCTTAAAAACTTCATCCTTTGAGTATAACGCGCCCGAACAGAAGAAGTATCGTCAATCTAGCGGGGCTTATCTTACACGGCCGGCGCCATTCCCAATGGTCTAGGAGCGTGGCCTAAATCATCTAGTGGCCCGCATATCACTTGTCTTTCACCTTCGCTGATATTAAATTATAGGTTTCGTCCCGCACTAGCCCGCGTTTTATTAATTAATGAAATCGCGCGCTCGCGCATCGACCGCCCATTTAGATTCCGTTTTACGTTGTGCCATACGTCGTGTGACGTAACTTCGCGCACTGTTGCCGGCCCCGCTGTCGCTCTGTTCTCTATGTCACAGGGAATAAACTAATTTAAAAATGAAATGGCGCAAAAAAGAATTGTGTTTTTACTGTAACAAAGCCTTGGAATTATTCGATCTTATTGTTTACGTCTGGGTAAATATTCGATACAGGCTTAGGAACAAAGTCTTAAAACAAAAAAAAAAAAGCATACGTTTTCTCCTTAGATATATTGTTGTAATAATTTTCTTTGAGACGCTTAGAGATTAGAGTCAGATGTAAGATGTCACAGTTTAGTGGACGCTAGGGACCGAGAATGAGAAATAACGCGGGGCCCAAGAAATTGACAAAGGCGGCGCCGCGTCGCGTCGTTACGCAAATTTTCTTAACTTTAATCATTGGAGCAGGGCCTGCGATGATAACAGGAAAAGAAGGAATGAAATTAAGCAAAAAGGAAAAAAAAAACAGGAACAAGCTTGACAGGAATAATATTTCGTTATTTAGGAAATTTCAATATTGTTATACGTACGCTTTTTATTATTTGTTGAAGTGATTATTTTTGTTGTTTATTGTCGTTAATTGTTCATAGGTATACTGTTAATTATTTATAGGTGGCTATAGTTTTGCGTATATACGGCGAGTTTAACATTTAGTTTTGAAATAAATCTCCTAGATATATTCTTTCCTAGTTTGACACTATTGAGATAAAATAGGTGTGTATTCGGTTGTAAAACATAAATCCAAATACGTGAACGCACATTGGAACACAAACTCCTTGTACTTCTTCATATAAATGAAAAGTTAACAAGAGACAAATTATTTACAAGAACTAAAGACATAAAGAGAAAGAACGATGTCACAAGACCTGAGACCATTGTGCAAATGTGAACTAGAAAGAGAACGTATAAGTTCGTGCCCCCAGAGACGAGAGACCACAATGGTTTGTCACAGTATGTCGTACGGGTGAAACACTTTCTTCCAACCAACTCCAAGTTCCGTTAAGAAGCTTCGTTATAAAAAGGCTTGTTAAAAAAAAAAACTTACCATTTTATCAAGCACATCCTTCTTTACGTCCATATACCACAGTCTCACAAATCCGTTGTCTTTTCCACGATTATGATGAAACTTTACAGGCAGGCATCTCACCGGAGTTGCAATACAATTTTGTAAAGCGTCTTCGTTCGGAATAAGTGGGCGTCTTGGACGTCCTAGCCATTAAAGCCTCCTTCTTGAATTTCTATGTCCACGATCTAGCGTCGTCTAAAATCAACGGTAGCCCGCAACAGTGATCAAGTCGCCAGTCCACCTAATGGGAAACCGTTCTGCTCTGCGAAGTCCAATTTGTGGTCGAACCTTTCTACCCCATCGGCTATTGGTTTTATGAGCGGTGGGACTTTGATCATTGCCATTTCAACTTTCTCATTCTACAAACTATTTTTAGTTATTTCTTGCAGGGATTACTTCGTTTCGAATTTCATCTTGAAGAGAAACGTCAAAGATATATATGGATTTATATATCGGGTTGAGTGACTTATTTCCTTACTAAGCCAATAAATTTCAATAGACAGAGAGAGAAAGACGCATGGCTAGAGTGTAACGTATTTTCGTTATGTTACGATTTCTACAAGATAACTCGCAACGATAGCCACGTTAAGGAACTTCATTCAAAGAAACCTAACTAACCTAACCTAAGTAGGCAAAGCATAATAGAAGACCAAGTTATATGTAGGCTCAAAAGATATTGATTATTTTATTAATTTATTTTTCCACGTTTAGTATACGCATACTATCAACCAACAGTCGCAATGTGACCGTCGAGAATTAAAATGACAATTAAAGAAACTCTTTGGTTTCATATGTGCAATTCACTAAATTTTATTATTACTTTTTAATAAGTTTATTAGTCTTCATATATCTTTTAAGGAAATTTAATATTAATAATAGAATTAAAAGACTCTCGATCATATTCATGTACATAAGTTAAATAAATAAAAAATAAAATTTGACCTATGGTGCTAAATAGAACCACTCAGAAAATTTAATATAATAGTTAAGTAACTGTCACAGAAAAAGAGATGACTATGGAATTCAACAATACGTTGTTTTATATTATAATACATCAACATTTAATATAATAGATAACAGACTTAAATTTAAAATGTCTTAAATCGTAATACTTTTGGTCTAATCCGATTATCCTTTATAAAATATTTCTGAGTTACGTTATGATAACAAAGATTTACGTTATCTTTACTGTAAGATTTATTTTAAACTTGAAGGCGTATTCACTGATCCATAATTCTCATTAAGGATTATACTTGTAATCGTAAATTCAATTCGTATTGAATATGAAATTAACCGATATTTTTATATCTACAATAATAGTTATTTATGTAACATGAAAAATATAGAAAATTTTTGACCAAGAAAAAAATGATAAATAAGTTTTTCAATGTTTAATTAAAGACACTAAGAGAAAGAAAAAATATATAAAAAGAAATATAATTTTCTGCAACAAGAAAACCTTGATGACTTAAAACAAGAAGTGTTTTTAATTAACACCAAGCTATTAAAAGCCATAACAGTTTAAAACAACGAAGGACCAACCAGAGCTTCGACATTAACAAATTTTCAGATACCAGAAACTTTGTAAATTAAAATCAGACTAATGTATAACTTTAGTACTTCTTTAGTTGCGTCTTATATTTACAATCATAATGTGACGTTGTAGTGAAACATTTCTGAGTATTTATTCAAAATATTACTTCACGTCCTATCATTGAATAGTTTATTTATTTTATTTCTATATTTTTTTATTTCTATAGTTTATTTATTTCTATATTTAAATATACTTAATTGTTATGTTAATTTTCTTTTTCATATATTATATAGTATGCATGATAAATAATTTAATTTACTTTTAACATTTCTAAATTTAAGAATTGCAACATACGCAGTTTCTGTAAAGACTCTTTGCAAGAAAGTAGATAGATTTGAAGAGCTTGTGACTGTTTTTGTGTTTTCTGTGATTTATGGAACCCTAAAATGCTCTTCGATCGGTTTCTTGCTAAGTATTTTAAGAGAAAAGTAATTTTTAAATCGTCAGTATTTAATTGTTATTTAAAGTTCCTGTGTTGGGTAAACATTTGATAATAATTAATACAACGCTTGTGATCCACAATTAAAGGCAACATTCACTTTTCTTGTCTTTGCATACCCTTTGCAAAATAGGAGTGAGTTTATAATTATAATAGTATTTGAAACTACTTTAAATATTGATCTTTTCCGCTAAATAAGTTTTATATTATTATATAACAGTTACAAGCAATGACAAGCAGGTATTTGATAATTACCAATTTATTGGTATTGTGGAAAATCATCAGCAAATAGACACAAAAAGTGAAAGAAATGAAATATAAAGTTAAAGAAATTTGTCAGACATCACCATATTTCAGAAAGTAAAAAAAACATACTGCAGGGATAGAAAATTTTTACACAAGTAATTTCAATTGGATGTCGATTTTCAATCGCTTAATAACAACAAAAATCGATAAACAACTTTCTATAGGAATCAATCTCAGGATTTCTCGAAAAACATCTATGCATAACGATCTGCTCAATCTCTTAAAAGCGAAACACTCTTCAAATTGAAAAATTTTTGCTGCAAGCGATACGGCAGACGTCTTTTGTTCGAAACTTTCATAGATCGATACTCAAAGGTTATTGCTGTGCACAAAGGCAGAATTCGATTCGACGACCCCCAGAGCAAAGCGGCCACCCTAAACGTGAACCTATTCAGCAGAAACTCCATGGGCACCTGAAGAAAATTCAATGGGAAGGCGCGCCGTGGACCGTTCTGAAACAAGAAATCGAGTTGGAAGTGTTCCGCGGACCGCCCGCCGGCGGCGCGCCAACTTTTAATGATCTCGCTGGAATGCTCGAATTTCTTAGGACCGCCCAACCTGACTGTAAAGAGGAACGCAAGTGTACATCGAAAGTACTAGAAAAAGTTTAAGGCCCTGAACAAGCTAACCCCGCCGCTGAGTTAGGTTGTACACTTCTCCGTTTTTACGAACTTTTCACAGGTTCGACTTAACATTAGCTTGTTAAAATATTAAGTTAATTCGAATATGCCGAAGCTAATTATTAGACTACGCTGGGTGGAGGGGGGGCGTATGAGTTTAGCAAGCCATGTATTCTGTTTATCTGTTTCTATATTTAGTCCATATAGGTTACCTATTAATTAATTATATTTGGATAAGGCTTTGTGAAGCTATGTTAAATCCAATATGCACGATATGATTAGTATAATACTCTAAGCTGGAAAAAAAAAAATATTTAAAATATTCTAAAGTTATACTTCTTCTGTTGCCTTAAGAATAAATAATAAGAGTGAATTTTTCCGATGCGCGCGCACACCGACATTACGAAGTTCTGGCACACACTGACATTTATATCGACAGTACGAAATTTTCTTTGGCTGTATTACATAGTCTCTTTCATCTAATTGTCAATTGTTTTTTACAATTTGGCGTCATTTTAAAAATTTCATTCCTTCCTCACTATGGATTTCGTGAAAATGCATGTGTACAAAAATGATTTGACACTCAGCAAAACCTCGCTCGGCTTTGGGCAGCGTAAGATGACTTATCATAACTGATTTGCAGAATTAAAACGCTGTCGTGTCAACCTCGGTGACGATTTTCGTGGTAGTCGCCCGTCCACCGCTATGAACTACAAAACATCAATGTGATCTCAACAAACAGGCATATGAACTAGGACAAGATTTGGGCATCTCGGTGCAATACCTTGCTTACCAGATTCCAGAAAGGGACGTCGAGTTTTGGTGTGGGAGATAGTAACAAGTGACAAAACATGGATTTATTGCTACGACCCCAAAAACAAAGCAGTAATCGACCGTATGGGTCTATCGGCATGATCCGAAACCAACTAAATTGGAGCGTGAGTGAAGTGCTCTAAGCGGATAATTGCTTCTTTTTTAATATAAATCAGCACGTGGCTACTGTTGCTTTGTAGAATTGTCACACCGTGAATAGCGATTGGTATCGAAATTGTTTACCGAAAGTTATCGACGAACTTCGTTAAAATAACCTTAAACGTCGTATCATCCTGCACCGCGACAATACCAGTTCTCATACGGCTAAACAGACAAATAAATATTTGAAGCAGAAAAACGTTGGATTTACGTGCAATCCTGCGTACAGTCCCAACATGGTACCTTGAGACTTTCTTTTTTGTTCGCATAAATTAAGAACCAATTATGTGGTCAACGATTTTTATCACCAGAAGAGTGGCTATTGAAGAATATGAAAAACATATTTGCGAGGTTACCAGGAAAGAGTTGCATAAATACTTTCAAAATTGGTTTATTTCCATGAAAGTTCTCTTATGCTAAAGGAGAATATTTTGAGAAACAATTAATAAATTTTTGACCATTCTTTGTAATTTTTTCTTATTCATCCCAAATATTTTCAGTGCGCCCTATGTATTCAGAACGTCATATTATATTTAGAGTGTATAAATTGTGTATAATGCCTTTATTTCGACCATTGATGAGTACGTTTCATATAGAAAATATTTTTTGGCGGATATATCAATAAAGTTTATTGGAATCGAAATTATGGCGCTGTATATTATTCCCGTAGGTCCGGACAGTAACAGATTTCTTAGTATCGAATTATATAAAACCAAGTTCCCTGGTACCAGTGAAGGGTAATTTGACAAAACAGTGTGCTTGTTATATTTCATATAATATTGTAGTACTATTATTTATATTTTCAGATAGTTTGATATATAGAAGATGAAAATAAAAGATATCTAGGACTCAAATAACTAAAGACAATGTATTGAACATTACATTACATAAATGTATTGAATGTAATGTTCAATATGAACCATGAACACATTTGATGAAGGTGACAATAAGAGACGCTTTCGAGCGATCTAAAGCACCAAGAAACATTAATTAAGTAATGATGTAACATTAATTTTTGTAAACCTAGAAGCCCTCGGTCCTGTACCTTCTCAAGGGTTCGAATTTATATTTGTTCAGTTAGTACTGGTGCCAAATTTCAATGAAACCAGAAACTAAACCAATGATTGATTGCATTTTAAGTGGTTAAATAATATATTACATTTAATTTCGTGGATTTCTTTAAATATATAATATTATTGTGTAAATGAAAATGATAATTATTTAAATAAAACATAAATATTATATATTCTGTTTATTAAAAAATTAAAGTGTCCGGTATTCAGAGGACTCCCCCTATTCAAGTTTTAATGTCTAGGAGTCGTCATCTCATGCTACTGAGCTGATGATGGAAGCCATAGCACTCCTTAACTGTTAAAAGTTAGGGGATAATACTGCGTTCTCGCCACAAACTGCTCTTTAATAGCTATGACTAAAATCTAGTATACACAGAATTAAAATTAATTACTTATTAATTTACCTATATATTTTCATTCTAATATATAATTCCAACGTGACAATCTTAGTAGGAACACATCGGAAGTCTTTAGTGATAACAGTAAAAATAGGGTGAATTAATTTAATGTGGAAATTAATGAAAATGTGATCTCTTTATACAAACTAACAAATAAAGTATTAAACTAGGTTTTTAAAGGTGGTTTTTTTTTGAAAAGTTTACTTTTGTTGTACCAATGAAGAATACGTAAAAGAAGACTAAGAAGGCTTCTTACATGCGTACATAAGTACGCATATGGTTTTTTTATATGTTTTATCTATTTTTTTTTAATTTCTTTATAGTTCTGTGGCTGTTGAAGTAGCACTCGAGACACTCGAAACGTATTATATTGTTTTTAATGTTATATTTAAAAGCCAGATCGAAATTTGCTATAAGAATAATTGAACGAATAAAAAACTAAGACGGCCTGAAAACCAGAGTATATTTTTCAAAATAAAAGTCAATCACTATAAGTAATAAAACTTTTTAATATAAGAATAAATCATTTTGTGTTATAAATACGAGAGATGCTTATTTTTTGTATCTGGAACTAGCTACATCTGTATGTTGTTCAATATTGTTTTTTAACAATATTTAAAAGGTAATAACAACATTTAAAAATGGGTTTCCTTAGCTGTAGAATACAGTTTATTTCATGTAATTGTCAATTGTTTTACCATTGTAGCGTTATTTTGAAAATTGCATGTCTCTGTCACTATGGCTTTAACTGACGCAAATTTTCGTGCGATGATTAATTACTATTTTTGGCGTGGGCTAACTCAAAAACAGTGCATCGATTAATTCACTTCGGCTTTTAAGGAAGAAGTACCATCGACAACCACCGTGTATCACTGGCTTAGTGAATTTAATCGTTGGCAGTCTGTGCTCACGAAAAAATTAAAAGGTCGCCCTAAATCTGTTGTTGTAACCATTCAAATATGTTGTACCACAAAATATTGATGCTGTGTGGGAACTAGTGATGCAAGATCGTCATGTTACATATCGTAAGATAAAAGTGTCCCTGAGCATGAGTATGATAAGTGAATATAAGATATTACACGAAAATTTGACTGTAAAAAAATTTTGTTCGCGTTGGATTCCGCAAAACTTGAGCATTGAACGAAAACAGGCTCGTGTCGATTGGTGCGAATAATTAGAAACAAGAAATACAATCATTGTGCGTCAAAAGCTGTTTATAATATCTACACAGGTGATGAATCTGAGATCTATACGTATGACCCCGACGCTAAACAACAGTCAACAATGTGCATGTTCCAAGGTGAGCCAAAACCAACACAAGTGATTCGTGCCAAAGCACTTTGCAGCAAATGGTTTCCTGTTTCTTTGATATAAATGGACATGTAGTTACAGTGCCACTAAAGAATCGTAAAACAATTTATTCGAAGTGGTACTCGACTATTTATCTGCCAAAAATCTTTGAAGAAATAAGAAAAAACAACCGACAACGCAGAATCATTTTTCATCGTGACGATGCTAGCTCTCACACGTCGGCCGAAACTACTCGGTTTTTGGAAGGTCAAAAGATCGATTTGACGGGTTATCCGCCATACAGTTCCGATTTGGCATCCAAGATTTCTATTTAATCCAAAGCATGAAGAATAAACTACGTGGTCAACGTTTTTCGAGACGCGAAGAGGCCGTTGATGCGTTCAGAATGCAATTTATTTGCAATGCAATTTAATTATTATATTTACTACATACACATTACTTTACTATATCATATACATTACTATACACTACATGAGGAAACAGTATTTTTTTTAATTTTCCGCTACAGGGGTGCTATTGTTCTCTCTCTCTCCTGTTTTGCGTGCGTGCGTACATGTTTGTGTGATTGCGTGCGCGCGCGCGCGTGTGTGTGTGTGTGTGTGCGTTTGTGCGTTTTTGTGTGTATATGTGTATGTGTGTGTGTAGATACATATTCCTTTGTACATAGCATATTAGAGGAGAAAACGAGCTTACAAGCTTACCAGAGAATAGGTGGTCATCGCCAACCGTGAACTTTCGCAACGGCAAAAGGTCACCATTGCGGTGCCAGCCTCACGGGTAGGAATAGGATCTCTGTTGGAGGGCGATTGAAAAAGGGGGAGTGGAGTGATGGAGAGGAAAGTGGACCAACCGAACCCTCACTCACTTCACTCTTACTTAACTTCTGTATTCTGTGTATGTAAACCAAACATACCTAATAATTTTGAGTCGATTGACAATCAAATTGCGGTTGGCGGCATTCAAAAGGTTTTTACTAAACTCGGATTTCTTGAAAAGTAGAAACGATTCGATCTGGCAGTTTTTTGAAATTTTGAGAATAACATTAAAAAAACATTATATCACGACATGAGTAGATTCAGTAATTCATATTTACAATAAAACTCGTTACGAGCGCATTAAAAGCATTAGGTGTAAAATTTCTCGCAAACTTTACGCGTCTCCTGGATAATTGTGAGGGCTCGACGAAGAAAAATGTAAAGTTGGACAGAAGTCATTTATCACGGTAAGGGGACGTTAGGAAACCGATATTTCAAATTTCTCGCTTATTAATCTGAATTCGGCGACCGCAAAGTCACGGATGCGGCGACGGCGCGGAAGGGGCGGACGGCTCAAATCGATAGCGTAACACTATTAGGTAATTAATTGTTGAAAGAGCGGCGGCTCGGTGGTAAAGAGCGTCGCCTTCGGGCAATAAGGCATCGAGTTAGACGCTTGCCTGCAACATGCATTAACATGCAGCATGTAACCCACCGCTGACTCTTGAATGAGTTCTTCCACTACGAATCCCTATCCAACGAATCGAATATTGATTAGAGAGGATTAACAGATATCGAATACCTACGCAACTGTTAATAGTTTATTTTTCTTAGTCCGCCAAATAATTAGATTGTTATTTCTACGTACGTTTCATGCCAACTAGGCACATACTCAGGAAAATGAAGACAGTCCAATTCATCAGAGCGTGAGGAGTGTCAAAACAACCAACAGATGCGCTCCCAACCACCTCATAAAAAATGCAGTCATGCACTAGGCAATACGTCAAAGGGTGACAGAAGATCCTCTACCGGCAGTCACAGACCGTCACCAATAGACATGCCTATCAATTGAACTGGGCTAGATTCTGTTTACGGGCGATTTGACCGAAAAGTTTTTCACTTAAGTGTATTTAAACCGTCTGTCCCGGATTTTGTCGTCGTAATGGTGACAACGATTGTCAGCGGACCCCAACGTGAAGGGCTTAAGGTCCGAGCCTTTCAATCTAAATTAAAAAGATTAACGCCTCGGCAGTGGGATAGATACAAAAGCTGACACAATCAATCGTTTTCGTGCCTCCTTAAACTGCAGAATTTAGTTAAATATCTATAAGTTTCGTACACTCATTTCTACTTCGTCGTTATGTCTTTAGGATTTAGGGTTCCATATGTTCGAATAAACAAAAGGGACCCCTTATAGTATTAATTGCATTTCTGTCTGTTCGTCTATCACAGCTAATTTGCTTGGAATCTACTGGACGTAATGTAACGTAAATGCCATATTAATTCCGCAGTGCTGTACCCAAACGGTATAGAATTTGTATTTACTCTGAAGAACAGAAATAATTTCCTTAGCCATTGTTTAAAAATAAGATTATACAAAAGACAAAATTATAGATAACGAATAGCAAATAAAACTACACAGAAAAAGGGTTTCTCAAGAAATTGTCGCCTCCATTCAAGACGAATGTATTTATACCCATAATTTTATCCAACTTATTTTAAGAGTTTAACAATCTATGTATATAATACAATATTATTTTTAAACTAAGTAAACTAATATCCCAATTTTAAAATAATAATTTATTTTATATATTTGATACGTAAGAAGAGAATTAATATTTTTAATACATATTTATTTTATATATTAATTCTATTCCCGGCACTAATAAGTTCTAGTCTCGAGACATTAAAAAATTAATTGCCTGTAAATATGTTCTTAACTTAAAACACTAACTACTCCTCAAAAAATATTTACGGGATTTGAGAAAATATCTTTTTCATGATATATGAGAGTATATTTTCTCAAGAAAATACGTCTTTGGTTTGAACCATTTTTTTAGGTATTTGTAATGGCAAGTTGATGTATTGTGTTATTGTCTATCTTATAATATTTCTTAAGGTTGTAAGGTTTTATAATCAAAATTTCAAAGCGATATTGGGTTATCAAAATTAAGAGCATTTTCTAAAAAATATTCTTAAAAGGCATTGTTATGTATGTCAAAGAAGAAAGGTCTCAAAAATATGAATATTGTCAGTAGAAATCATCTTTTACAAAAAGGAAAAAAATGTTTTTATTGTGATTTTCATTCAATTACAATGAATTTTTTTGTCTATATTCATATAAAAATATTTCTAACCTAACTGTTCGATTCAATTTCCTCATAGACTAAAATGTATAATGTACCTACACCTAAACATTTATTTAATTTGCAAAATTATCTCATCGAATGGTAAGGCTAAGGATTCTCAGTTGGCCTTAACCGTTATTTTTGTACTAAAAAAATAAGCAAATACAAAGTACAAAATACAGATCACGCGCGTCCGGTTCTTAGTGCATTTGCACAGTAATTCCGAGAGTATGTCGACAAGAAAAATCCATTAGCTATGTAGGTCGACTAAATTGCTACTCTCTGAGAAACGACAATAATGCACTGTTTACACACGGCCAGTAACATGACGGCGCAAATGGTCAAGCGCTAAATTTATTTAAACGTTATGCGCACACTTCTAGTCAGGTCCAGCGCTGAATTTCAATATAATTTTTTGTTGTTATATCTATTTGTTGAAGTTATACATCTTTTGGGGCGTTATCAAAAAATGATGAGAGTGAGTTTTTATCGGGGCGACACAAAAACTCTACAGTATGAGGTTTCCACAAGCGGTTTAGCGAGCAACTTCAGACCACTAGTAACTGATGTGCCAATAAGGTGTGCCACTAGATGGCGCTTACAATTATAAAAAAAAAGCTAATATTAAATTGGCCTACTTTGTTTGTCGATTGGCATTACTTCCTGCTGTTTTTCAAAATTTGTCCTTAGGTCAACATTTAGATGCAATACAAGTCTCCCTCTCTCGCTCATCTCTGTATAATGATAAGTATAGTAATATTATATAATACTATTTTATAAATATAATACTATTTTATATTTATTTTCCTATATATAGTCCTTAGATCACCAATTAGATTACTTACCCCCTTTGAGGGGTAGGTTTTTGTTTTACTCCCTATTTATTTATAAATGTATTTCCTGTATCCTTCCATGACACCTCCGTTTCTTGTCACCAAATGATGCCGCTAAGGTATAACCTCACCTGCTCACTTTCCTTCTGCGATACAGCACCCATTGCAATCATCTCGTTGGTGGATGATCCAAAAGAAAACAAAAATATGTATTAATTTAATTTTTCAAATTTAAATGACACTTTGTCAACCGCATTGAATACCGCACTCCAGTCTTTTTATTATTTTATTGTATTTAATTATTTGCATGTAATTAAAATTATTTTTTTAATTACGCCATAGATGTATTTTTAGACAATTTTTGTGTTCCCTACCCTACCTACATAATACATGAATGAACAAGTGTATAATACAAACAAGTGAATAAAAGTGTACAAAGGTAAAAGTGAACAAGTGAACAATAGTGCACAATAAATATAATATAAGAAATTAAAAACAAGACAATTTCAAGATAAATCATTAATTTTATCACATTTCGTTCTCTTTTCATAAAGGTTATGAGTGGATTTTTTCATTCTTATTTTTGCCTTAGTTCTACACCTTTCGCTATGTTTCTAAAATGACTTCTATAAATTTTATCCGATAATGAAACAGAGAACATTCGAATAGTATTTTTTCTCTTAAAGTATTTTTTCTCTTATTTGTTAAGTGTTTTGAAATCTAATATAGTGCTATGCGTACTTAAGTACGCATAGCACTATATTAGATTAGCACTATATTAACTTTAAAATTACTTATAAATAGTTATAGAAAATACGGTAGCACGGTCTGTTATATATCATAGCAATGTTAATTGCTATATATCAATACACTACAGTAGTTCAGAAATTAAGCAATTAGGACGAGTTAAATACTGACGGACTTACTTTCTTATAAAGATATAAATAAATAAATACTAATAATAAATGTCCTCAGAGACAGCACCATCTGATCCCAAAGTAAGCATCGAGGCTCGCATATTGGTATCAAATATTTGAGACAATGTATTATACACACATGCGCGCACGCACACACACACACACACACAAACACACGTGAACGCAAGCATGCACTCACACACACAAACACACAAGTCTTTTCAAAACAAGTCTTTTCAAATGCATCCGAATAGGCACACAAAGTTTGACAGCAAAATGCCATCCATGTTACTTGTTTGTCTTATTCCTTATTATTGGAAAAAATTGACGTATGCAACTTACTATTACCACTATACTAAAATTTCCGGAGCGTAGCGACAGCAGTTTAAAAAAAAAAAACGATCGATAGACATACAACATCGTATTTCTATTAAGCGTTTTCTTCACCTATTAGAAAAATTAGTATTACACATGTGGAACCTTAAAAATGAACACATTGAAATTGTCCATTCTCCGTTACTTTAACCACAAATACTTCATATTTATCCGAAGGTCGGGTGTGCGCGTGCGAGACACTCTCGCGTGTACGATCCCAGCAAACCCATTGGGAAATTCAATTCGACCGTGCATTAAAAGGTATTGTTATTCCTGTTATTTTTACAGATCGTAATGTTTTCAAATTACATTTATCAGGTTTTCTACATATGGTTGCCGTCCGTGTCTGGCGCTTTCTCATCGCGATATCGCATTTAAAATGTATGTCTTTGCACCCTCGGGAAGGAAATATTTCTTTGTTGTACCAAATTATTTTGTTTATGAAGTAGGTCGGGCGTTATCATCGACTTTTTCTTTGGCGCATAAGGTCTATGTGAAAAAAAAATATGCGGTCACTACGATTCCGTTAAAGTTTCCTCAACATCAGTTAACAAGCACTAAATATATTAGATACTAGAATTTCTCACGTTTTGAGTGACATGTAACAGATATTTGAGAAATAGTACTAACTCATTGTTATACGTTATACTATGAAATGGATTTTTCGCGATACATCAAAGTCGATAATTTTAAAATTGCTTTGCACATATCAGAAGATTTTTCTTCACCGTCAATATCATAAGACATACAAATATTTGAAGCAATTAATTTATCGAGAACGAGTATATGACATAACATACACCTACATGAGCTAAGTGATATCAATTTACATTATTATGATATTATTTATGTAGTATGTTAAATTATTACGATGTCGACTCAGATTCGAGTCAGTTTTGAACGTATTTTTCGTAATATACTTTACAATTAAAGCGAAATAGAAAAAAAAATAATTTTGTACTCGTATGAATGTATCACGAACTGTTAAATTTCTGTCAAATACGCGAAGTGAACTTGATTTATTCACAAAACGAGAAATGGTACTCGGCGAATTAGTACGCAAAGTTTAATCCAAGCAATTACTAAAATGGCTCAATTTAACGATTTATGGATTTTTTTGTGCATATTTATTGAAACTAAAAACGAAAACTTGACAAAAATGACAACACTAAGAAATTCTCATTATAACAAATAATAGCTATTCATGAATTCGTCGCATTTCATTGCAGTAACATAATACACACTTCAGTACGTACATTCATCACATTGAGGTAACAGTGATTTCATTTATATAACTATCGATTTAACTTAATCGGGTATTTTTCTTTCATGAAGGTAAGGTAATTATGAAGCCTTTGATAAAAGGATCCGACGCACTTGCCTTTTTATTTAATGTCAAGGGTCTCTGTACGATTGTATTTTATTGTGGCAGTTTTCGGAGTAATCAAAGTGTTAATTTATATTAATACTTTTATTGGCCAGGTATGAAATGCCAGCCCCCGCAATCTGTCTCTATGTACTTGCTACCCGATCACAAACGTTTTATTCCAGATTAAAAGACTTGAAATTAAGCCCTCCATGCCGGCTAAGAACTCGTTAATATCCGATGACAGTGATAGTAGTCATCAATGCGCCAACGATATTTGGAACCGACGATTTGTGTGTCTAGTTTAATTTACCTTAAATTGAAAAGTCATCGGTAATTCTCCTATGGCCAGCGTTCAAATACTTATTGATTCGAAAGCAACTTGTTCGCCACTCGGCCAGCTCGGTCTCTCGGTCCAATTCGGTCCAGGATTTGATTTTATCAGTATTCTTTTTCGACAAAAGGGATTGAAAATGTGACTGTTTCTTAAATCGTCTCAAACCTTGATAATTTGAAAGATAAACACGTGTGGCACTCGGGGACTGCCGCGGTAAAGCTTTTGCATAGTATTATTTATCAACTTATGCAATTATAATTATTTATTTATTTTATTTATGCAGTATTTTTTTTTTGACCAGGTGCCCTAACGCCGAAACTCTAAGCAGGTATGAGTCACCAGATTGCGGGGCGAAGAAGGGGATTACACATGCGCAGTAACGCCGATACAACCAATGCCACCTAGAGGCGAGTTGCTGAACTAAAGAGACAAGCGTGATATTGCAAAAAAGTCATTAAAAGTTCTGCTATTCATCGATAGATGGCAAAAGTAAAAAGTATCACCGCTGTGCCGGTCGGTGTGGAGGGTGTTAGGTTATTTTCGTTACGGAATTTCTGGATTCGGACTTCACGCTCAAGGTTCGCGATAGAAGCAATGCAATAGCTCAATTATAATTTTATGTTAAGTAATGTTAGGAAAAACGAAAAAAAGAACAAGGACGTCAAAAATAGACAAACAGAACACTGTTAACCAATAAATGATGCCGCACAAAGTAAGTCAGCTTGACTTAAATGTAAGAGTCATAAACATACTGTCACACTTAAGCAAGTCTAAGCATTACACAGCTAAGTTTTTTTTTAATTAAACATACATTTATATTAGGAAGTGCCAGTTTGTATTTACATTATCAATTACAAAGAGGATATTTCAACTACTTTAGTGTTTTTATGGCTATTTTGTGGCTAAGACTATGGCTTTGTGATAATTCGTTCGGTGTCACGGATCGATAAAATGAATTCTGATACTTGCTTCAATGCTCGATACCTGGCGTCATGGAATAAAAATTTCAATTTTTAGATGAGGATTAGTTATGGAATAGCAGATTCGTGGGTCAGCTATGAATTGAAGGCTGCACGCTACTGCATGTGGTAGACAAGCGTCTTATATTTCAATTGATATCTAATATAACTTAAAGCAGAAATATTTTTCGTTTGGCAATTATATCATTTAGTTCTGAGTAGATATCAAGTGGGACGTAGTACTTTTTTCTCGTTATATATCAAATGCAAAAACAATTTGACGCTATCTGGTAGTGCGGGCGCGCGCACGTCTTGCAGCTTTATAGTAAGTCACACCTCCCATTGTTTGAACTATTTTTTAAGGTTCACCCTAATTATAACGGTACATTTCATTTACACGATGGATCTAGTATTGTTATAAATTATGGTTTAAAATTATTTTGATGAATTCAAAGTACAAATTTAATAAAGATTTAAAACAGTAGTATATTTGATAGTAGTTGCATATTTTTTTATAAAATTTGTTTATTTTTTATTAAATAACTGACATCAAATATTTATCAAAAAATTAAATTCAAATAATTTATAAAATTAGCTAGTCGTAAAAGGTGATGTACCAGTCGATAGGCTATAACAATACTTCAATATCATATTCACATTTCATTCACGGGTGTACCGATTTGTTTATAGTTATCAAAATGGTCAGACTAATTGGTTTACTATGAAAAATTTAGAATCATCTCTAGGAAGTAAACTTTGTCATTTGATTTAAGTCAATTTTTTATTATCTCCTAGAAAAATATTTTTTTTATTCAAAAGACTACTTTGTACAGAATACTTATATCAAATAAATCAAATAATTGAAAATGAGTAAATGAATCCAGTATTTATTATTGTAGTACATTTTATACTAACGATGTTTTAAAACAATATCGGATACAAGTTTATTATTAATCGAAAAAATGTTAGTGTTATTTGCAGTATTTATGTTAGATATTAATATTATATCAGTTCACTGTATTGAAATATATAATGGTCATACCTTAAGGTTCGATTTATTGATTTAAAGTTCTGATTTACATCAAACGAAATTCAGAATCGAAAACAATGTCTAAAAATGAACCGACGCTACGTCGTACAAATGAACTAACCACGCCGAGTCACGTTACACGGATAAAAATAAAGACCCATAATAGTTTCATAGCATTTTATCAAACCAAACGACGGGAGCGAACGAGATAAAACAAGAAAATACACGCAATTCGAATGCGGACGTCTCTGAACGGGCGTGGGCCCGAATACCAAACGGAGAACGCCGGCGGGTTAACAAACAGCCATAAAGTATACGCATCGCCCATGAATATGCCATGTCGTAATGAAGTCCGCTCCAAGCGGGAAAAGTGGCGAAACGCATTTCCCTATGGAAGGACCAGCGCGGGTCGGCTGCGCGCGAGATGAAGTTTAATCTAGATTTGATCCTTTCAACCCGATTAAGGCCGATCGCGACCTTACAAAGAATGTTTTGTATTCGAAATTGTATTTTTCGAGAAAACTTCGTTCCTTTTTTTTTTCCTAATAAAACAAATATTTTTTTAATGTATTCCGATTAAAAAAGAAGAAGGCTAAGCATGGTAAGCTTAACAATCAAGAAAAATTTAAATAGGAAAATTTAATAATCATAAAGACCGGAGTATATTTGTAACCAGCGTGATAAGGTACAGAGGAAACGATTTCAGCTAAAATTCAACGTGATCCTTGCTCTTCAACTAGTATTTTCCGTTCGTTTAGAACACTTAGTTAAATTTGATCGAAAGTTCATTAATAAAATGGCTTTTTATTTATATTGTACATAAATCACACACCATAATGTCAGCGTGCGAGAATACACATTTCGTTATTAATCCATCGTACACTATACAACAATACTCAATTGTTCGTTTAACGTTCGGTTTAACCGATTGGCCATAGTATCAAAATCTAACTAACAAATTTTTGTCCTATAATTATCCATGCGATGAGCGGTAATCAGTGGTTAGTGTAAACGGACACTATTGCGGCCATCATTACCAAATTAATGGTTTCAGCTCTCTCTGATATGATCATTTATAGGAAAAAAAAAATTGGAAATAATAAACGTCAAGCATAAAATTTGACAGGCATATATTATCTGTCAAATCTTACACTTTAATTTGGGAGTTAGCTTACGTATCTTTTGATGCGATTCATCGATACATGCACGGCATTTAGATATCAACGGTGTGTCACAGACAAGAGAAAAATTTAATCCCTACACGAGAACGAGATCTTTTTTTAAGAAGATAAGAACACGCTCGCCCGCAAGCCGCGCCGAAGGCACGGCCCGATAAACGTGAGAGCCTTTTGGTTTTAAGCAGGAACAATTTACAGATTGCGCCGGCCCGGAAAAGGGCAGCGTCATCCCTTTCCTACCTCGGTGTCTCTTACAAACCCCAGCCGGCTCCGGGTCGTTACTGCTGACATTTGAGAGCGCTTCTATCTCTCCTTCGTATCGCCGGAGGCCCATGAGATGTATCGAGGTGTTCGCGACGTGGGCGACGGTAGTACCTGAAACAATCGGCCTTTTTTGCAGATAATTCGGATAAGGATATACCTGTTGAATACGTATGCTTTGGTGTATACTATTGTATTTAATGCAATTAATAGTCCTCAACTTACACATTTACACATTTTAAATAATACGTAAAATTCTTTCTTTATGTTAATATATATGATGGAAAGTGTTTGAGTTAGTCATTTTAATTGATTGTCATGTAAATGCTTTTAAAATATGCGTTATGATTTCATATTTATTACAATCGTAAGGATATGATTGGCTATGTTGTTGATGACATCGTTTTCTGTCTGTAATCTGAAAATTATCTTCTCAATTTAATAAACTCGTTCATTGTATTGTAAATTTGTACAAAAAAATATTATTCACAAATTTTGTACCTAAGGAATTTCTTCTATGTATACGTTTTTTGCAAAGAGAAATTCCATAGTTTTTATGAAGAACGTCATTTTCTCGCAACATCATCTTCATTAAATGACAAAACATATTAATCGTAGTTATTCTTCGATTAAAAAATATTTTTTTTCCATAGAAAAAAATATTTGGTAAAAAACTACATGAATGAAACAAATATTAACAATTACATTTGTTGTGTAATTACACGTAAAAAGTACACGTAACATCGTTAAATAAATTATAGTCAACTACGTAAATTTATGAGGGTTAATTAACTCTTTTCAAAATTTGCAGACTATAAAACCCCTAATATTTATAGTTGATTAGACATTCAGTATGAAAGAGCTCAAAACAATGTTATTAAATGGTAACGATGAAAACTTTTGAAAATTGCACATCAAGTTCTAATCTTTTCTGTGCCAAAATCGAAGAGAATTAAAACAGATAATTTAAGCCTAAAAACGACATTCTGACGATTAGACCAAATCTACCGGTTCTCACGAAAACGTGTAATTTGTATAAGTCCACTAATAAAACCGAGGCGTGTCGTGTCTTTTATTTACACACTATAAGCGAAGCCCTTAAGCGTAGGACTCGTACGACTGAGTCTTGCCTTACTTTAACTCGATATAATGTATCTATATAAAAAGCTAAAGTAATGTAACTTTAATATATTCGCAGGTATTGCAATCACATAAATGGCTTCTATAAAACGGTAAATTGGTTGAAACTTAAAAAAACTATTTCTCTTTCAAACTGCATTTCACATAGTCGGGAGGTCAACTCGCAATTCTCACGATTCGAACTAGAGAGCCTGTGTCGTGAACATTTGGCGAACGATTCCGGTCACCATTTCGGAACTGAGCGATCTAATCTCAAAGCAATCACGAGATGCCACACTTCGCACATCCCGGCCGCACCTCCCGCGGCCGCTCCCGACACCTACATATATAAATTAAATTATCTTCGCAAATAGATTAAACCGACTCGCAGAATCGAGTTACAAACTAGTTCCTGGCGCGAGACGTCCACAACATCTGGATAGTCTCGAGGCCCTATTGAATATTCTATTGCTGTTCAGCTGCCTCGACATTGTCGCCGTCTGTACACGCCGTAGTCTGGGCCTGCTCTCAACCTAAATGTTGAATTATTAATTTTATATACTTCGAAAATACTTGTAGGTGTATCATTATGTATTTTACTTGCTAGGGCAATATAACAACGACCAATTTTAATAGCTGATTTTCGTCAATTTACAATATCTCTGACTGAATAATATTTTTGTCTTTTATTTGACTACATCGTAGTTATTACGTATTATTTTACACAGAGGCCTATCAAATTATAATTAATAGTGACAATTATATTGTATCCACATTTGAATACATACACAAGTATGGTTCTACTCGCGATGAAATAAAATAGGGCAATTAAGTGAATTTCGGTTTTTGTTGATTTGAAAACCACCTGATGATTTTCCTAGCAAATTAATATTATCTTTTAATCTCAATGAGAGAGAATTAAATAGGTACTTGTTAAGGAACAGTCTGAATAACTTGCCAAGGTCGAATTTAAAGGGATCGCAGGAAAGAGATAGCACCATTACATTCATGTTTACTAGAGCGAGGGCGGGTCGTTTTACTCCGGTAAAATGTATCAATTGGGCACAATATTTGTATACAGGTCAGTATTTGCGGAAAACTCGTGCACACAATAGAAAATGTTAGACCCTAAACTCTTAACCTTTTTCTCTTGAAAACTCATTTCATTCTATGTTTTCAGATAGTTAGTTAACCTTTGTCGACGCATTTGAAATGGTGGAATAAAATATGAAATTTGTCTTTTAGTGCATATTTTATGCTTTTGAAAAATACAGAAAGGTAGATAAGGAATCCTGTTTTGTCAAAATTTAAAAGATTATTTTCGAATAATCTCTTGTCTTACGGCATTGTAGATAATAAGTTTACTTTTATTTTGATAAGAGTATTTAATAAACTTTATATAAAAAATATTGGTATATCTACTTCCTCTGAATACATTATTATCATTCATATCTGTCGAAATTGAATAATTAAGTGTTTGCTTTTCAGAGAAAAATTAATTAAGGTAAAGATAATCCCCAATGCTTCTTTTATCACAAGACTTCCTATTAACCTTACAATTGCTGAGATGAATTAATATTGCAACATGCTATTGCAAAAATAGGAAAATAACCCTGTTATTGGGCAATGGACAAGCGCTTACATGAGAAATGTAATAAAGCAGGAACGCAATATATGACGTGCCCTAAAACGGAGAGCCCTTTGGCACGCTCTCTGTGCCTTATTACTTCTATTAAAATACTTGTAAAATTACACTTTTCACTCACGTACAAGGTTAAATGTGTAATCACTGTCATCGTGAAACATTACTGAATATTTTATGTGGCGTTGTAAAACTTTGCACGTGTCCCACTGGTTTTTCAAAATCTAAAGGCTAAAGATTTTCGATATTTTATTTTGGAAAATTTTGTTATGGAAATAAATTGTGAAAAAGTAGTTTTTAAACACGTTTTATTTAATACACATGTTTTCATTGCAGGTCAGTTTTTGTGTATGGTTATTAAATAAAAATTTTATATAGTCATAAATTCTTATTTCGACATCATTTGGTTTTTCAATTGCGCTTGGTTATAAATTCACTCAATTTCGTTTCTGGTTTTAGTATCGGGATCGATTCGAATCGTGTTTCTACGTAGATGTTATAGATACGTAAATTCACTATATTTTTTTAACCTAATACCTAACTCAAAGGGATTTATAAGGGATATAGGAGAAGACTTTCACGCTTAGAAAAATATTAATATATTTGTATGTTTTATAAATATATTAAATATTTTTCTAAGCATCTTTTAGTGTGTAATCGATCCTTTTCAGAGAGCTAATCATTCAATTCATCAGCTTTCTGGCCTTGCGAAGAAACTGATCTTTGCTGCGTATACGATCATATACATAACGAGGAGCTGGAGAAGGCGGTGGGGGCAGACTAAGATAAATTGATTAATTTATTACTATCCGCCGAAGCCTACGACCGCGTCGACCGCCGCACATCCCAAATTTGACCCCTATCATTTCGGCGACTGCAGATTCGCTATCCATAGCTTCCCACATCGCACGTTGGAATCATAGAACAGAATTCCGCCGGCAGTGTATGAGAATGAATTGGACATGCGCAGAAATTTGACATCGGTATGAACGACGAAAAACACGCAATGTGTACAGGTTCAATAATTTTATATGTTCCTAGCACAGGAGGTCAGGATTATCTGTTCATAGGCGAACTCTTAAAGTGGCAATAACATCGATTTGTTTAAATATTCTTCATCGCGTATTAAAAGGGATAAATTAAGAGGAGATTCGACAAGATTAAAATGGGGAAAAGATTTGATCTTCATTTTCTCGCGACGGTTTAACTTTATATCAATACTTCTATAGTTACTGCCTTTTCATTTTAAATTTTACAACGAAAATGATTAATAATATTAAATTTTAACAATTTTTCTGTATGAAAATATATATCTATTTCAATGTAATAATAGATTTCTAAAGGATTCCACCGGCACTAAAAAGATATAATAAACAGCAGAAACAACATAAAGCATCTGCAAAACGGATGACCCTGCAGACTATCCCTAAAACTTTCCCCTATGATATTTATGGATGCGTATTTAAGCTGCTCAAGTTCAAAAATATAGTTGTCTCGAAGATCTCATCTTTAAATTTTTGAACTCAAAAATTCAACAAAACAGTTAGTTTTGAGCTCCAAATCTTCAAAAATACACCTAGCATTCAACTATTGAGTTTGAAGACAAAAATTTCTTCAGCTTATTCAAGCGCTCCAAACTCAAAAACATAATGTTATTACCTTGGTAGCTCTCCGAGTTCAAACATCTCAATTTATTCAAATAAAAAGTTTTAAGCGGTTCGTCATGTCCGTCCGTTCGTCTGTCCCTCCGTCTGTATGTCACAGGTATTTTAGTGAAAAACTATACAACTGATAAAATTAAGAATGTCGGTATCTTATATCAACCGTTATTTAGTTTGATAGTTAAATCATAATATTTTTTGAAACAATCGCACTGAAATCACCAAAAATTGTGTCTTCCCCTTTATTTTTTAAACCGTATATCCAAAAAATATGAAAAAAGTTACAAATGCAACACGTAACAAATAATTTCAAAGTAAACTATTTTGAACATGAATGGATATACCACTTTTCAAACAAAATTGCACTTCTCCACCACAGCACGCAACTGCCATGAAAATACGCTCTTTGGCTGGTGCAAATAGTATACACTATTTTAAGAGTAATAGTCGACGTAGCAACTTGTTTTTCTAGTTATAGGGGACTAATAGTCTAGTCGACAAGTTCAAAATCGTGTTAATTCTTCATAAAGGTCCTAAAAATATGTGAGATAACTCATTGGATTCGGAATGACGTTTAAAAAAATGTTTTTTGAAGGATTTTCTGCACGATAAAAATTGCAAGTTATTAACAAATTAAGATGAAAAAGAAGGTATTTCGTTTTTTGACAATATTCAAAAACTATTAATACTTAAGAATAATAAAAAAAATATTCATAAAGAGGAGAAAATTTTCTAAAAAGAAGTCGTCACTCTCGGAAGTATACCTCCACTATTTATAATTTTAATTTATTGCTGAAATTAGGGTCCCGCGAGGCCGATACAACGTGGCCGCGCTACCGCTCGACGGTCTATCACATAATATATTTTTTATAGGATCAAATGTTAATATTTAGAAAAAATTTAGAAAAACTATGGTGTCCTCAGAAAACTTCAAAGAAAAAGGTAATGATAATATCTTAAAGAAAAATTATTCTCATGGAATTAAATCGATTTATCTTAAATTTAGTTTCACGAATAGGTACGCTATAGTTTATTCAGCACGTGCGATCTCAACATTTCTCTTAAATATAGACAGCTAAATATGATCGATCTCGTGTAGCTTTTCTCGCACCCACAATCTTTCACCCACGATTCACTTCCGAGGCCTTAACCCACATCGAAGGTCTACTAGGCAGTAGACCCTCAAAATGCCAATTCCTACTGCCCGTATTCAATGTGAAACCCGCCAACCTAACGGCCACATGACATACGTTTGGAAGTTTTTAGTGTATTTAAGTCGCACAAAGCGAGCGATGTGCGAATAAGCCAGCGTTACGTTTTTTAGCTACTTTCCTCGGCAAGAGAAAAACTCTTGACGTCCGGTCAGAAAAGCGTTGTCACTTTTCGACTATCGCTCAGCCCGGCTAATGGACGTCGATTAAAGGCATCCCCTTAAGTAACTGAAATCAAATTGGAAGTTTGTAAGGGAATTAAGAAATATTTGAAATTAGCAATACAAATATTATTCAGACTCGTAGCTGATATATTGAAAAGAAAAACAAAATATCAGTCTTTTTACGAAAATGACGCCTTCGACGGGATAAAATCGGAAATAAAAGTACACTGTATTTGATAAGCTGATATTACGAAGGGTATTAGGCTGCATTCACAAAGATTTTTTAACTATCAGCTATGAATTTTCTTGTTTTTGACTTTCAATTTTTAGAATTCTAATTTAATATTGCAGCCATGATTGTAACCGCAGAAGCACCTACTTATAGATTTTCGAACAACCCTAATGACATGAATATTTATTACCAAAACCGTCAAATAATATTTATTTATTTATTTATTTCATAAGATACACAAAACAGATAACAATTATTGCATTGTTAGTGGACATAAGAATATCGCATCAGTGATATGATTGTGATCCTAACGATGTGCACACAGGGCTTTGCAGACAGATATTAAGTAAATATTAAATAATTATAACACACGCAAAATATAAAACAAAAATAATGTATGATGTACTATTTATGTAAAAATTATAACCATAGTGACAATTTTCATACCTACGGTAATGAGCAGCGATACAAACAAAGACAAAATATTTTTGGATTTAGCGTATACCGAGAACCACCTGTATGGATCGTTTGAATGTATGCGGTTTAGCCTTAAAAATGTCCAGATCATCGAGCTTAGATGCCAGATCATTGTAAAGGTGACACATTTCTGAAATTGGGCTATAATGAGCGGTGTTGTTACTGTATACATGTAGAGTGAATGTTCTGTGATTGCAAAATCTATGCAAGGTGCTGAGGTAAATAGCGAGGAGAAGTGAGGGCGAGTCGACTATGGAGTGTATCATTTTGTGGAGATACAAAAGATCGTACTGCTTGTTATGGGTTTCGAGAGTTGGTAATTTGAATCTATCACACCTTTGTTTATAGTCTATGAGAGATCGGTGAAGATTAAATCTTTGTGAGACAAACTTGAGAAATCTGGTTTGGGGTCTTTCGATGTCCTGTATGTCGACAGAGTAAAATGGCGACCAAATTACGCAGGCATATTCTAAGATACTTCGAACAAAACAAAGGTAAACCGCAATTAAGCTACCATTTTTTAAAAGTTTGTTGATATCCGCAAGACAAATCCCAATATTCTGTTACTTTTGCCTATAATATGCGCGTAATGACAGCGAAATGGTAGCTTCTCGTCAAATAAGACTCCCAAGTCTTTGACCTCAGAACTCCTGTCCAGAATCATGTCCACAATTATGTAGTGTTAAATTGTTTTGTTATGAAGCTTATGGCAAGACATTTGGATATATTTAGCGTCATATAATTTTTGATGCTCCAGTTATATATCACGTTTAGGTCTCTCTGAAGGCAATCTTCGTGTATGGTTATTTGACAAAGACTTTAAGATCATCAGCCTAGAGGAGAGTAAGACAGGAGAGAAGACCAATTGAATCGTTAATAAATACATTAAAAAATAAAGGCCCCAAGTGCGAACCTTGTAGAACTCCAGAAGTTATGTGGACATAAGATGAGACGTAACCTTTAAGCGCAATGATCTGGCTTCTGTCACTGAGATACGTAAAAATCCACCTAAAAAGACTGCCATGAATCCATATGAAAACAGCTTTTGAGATAGAAGTTGGTGGTTGACTCTGTCAAATGCTTTGGAGAATTTTGTGTAAATTATATCAATCGACCTCCTTCATGATATTTTCATGGTATAGAAAAATAAATAAATTTTTTATACAAGTTCCAAGTCATATTATGTCTTTTCATGGGAAATATTTCTAAAAATGCTGAAACAAATGACTTTTAATTTCTAACAAAAATCGAATAAATCCATTTTGACGTATGTTATTAAGAAATATTGCAACATTAACACTAAAATTGGTCATTAGAAAGTACTAATTTGCTTGGAACGGCTCCAGTACCTACCCGTTATTTCAAAGGCAGCTGTTATCTCAAACCATTGTTTTACACTTTACAGTACTCTTTGTTGCCTGTAAATACAAACGTTGAGTCGTCATCACGTGGCACTAAAATATTTTAGTTAGATCAATACATGAGATGAGTTATATAAATTTTCAATT
Organism: Eumeta japonica; assembly: GCA_005406025.1. Classification (NCBI taxonomy): domain Eukaryota; kingdom Metazoa; phylum Arthropoda; class Insecta; order Lepidoptera; family Psychidae; genus Eumeta; species Eumeta japonica. The sequence goes on along the minus strand of BGZK01000598.1, from coordinate 84,476 downwards.
GTATATAAAAACTTTATACTTTTTTTTAGTCCATGGTCGTTGAAACTATTTAGTAACATAGAATGGCATGTCAATTATATCATTCGAATTTAAACAAACATAAATTTTCATATACATAATTTCATCAATAGCCATACTTATTCACATCGAAAATGTATTAAACAAAATCGATACACATCTTTTTATCATCAACTATTTAATATACTTCACGACAAGGCAAGTTAGAAATATTTTATTATTACTTATGGCTTGTGTAAAGTACTTCTAAGTTACCTGTCACATTTCGACTCAAGTTTTCGGGATGCTTATTTAAAATAAAGTGGATACTTCTAATATAAATTCCGTTGTTCGAAAGAAATAAGCACAATAAGATCGTTCATCACGGAATTAAAAATAAACAAAACGATTTACGAATTTATTCAATTATGCCAATTTTCATTTCAATTTCCCGCTGACTGTGGCGCGTTCGAAACAAACAAAGCCATTTATGATCAACGTCGAGGAAATCCGTTTAAAAACGCAATCGACATTTAATATTCTTGTTCCGCAATTTTTTTGTAGTTGCGCGTTAATTTTTTAATAGCCCAAGGAGGAATAAATTCCGATAATACTCAAAAAGCGTCAAATTACAATACGGCCTAAAAATCTTTGTTACCTTTGTGACGTCTTCAGCAATAAAAAAAATATCTACATTGTAAAGCTGGGCACGTTTCACATTACGCGACTTTTGATGGTGCAATAAACGCGGGCGGGCAAATGATGTCGAGGGCTCGACTCGAAGGTGGGGCTGAGATGAGATAGCGCCACGGGCCATCGTCCTCGCGACTTACTACTGCACGGGGCTGCACACTTTTAAAATCTCTGGTTGACGAATGAAGTATACATATTTTTACCGGGCGATAAAAATTCTAGGTGATTCTAGGAAAATGTTCATAAGTTGAACGATAAAATATACCGTTTCAACGCAAAATCTATGTAATTAGATGAATAAGGAAAATTTTGTGTGCAGTGTGTCTGTATGATAATTTGGAGTTTTACGGTTAGACTTGTTATCGGAAAATTTTTGTCTGATTTTTTACATGATCAGGAATCAGGATTTCATTTGTTATTCGACAATAATTAATTTACTAAGTTTTTGATGCAGCCAGATGTCATTTCTTTATTTTGTGTACGATTGTGGTTGAAAGTCAAATACAGAAAATTATTATTTAATTAAGTTAAAAAAATGTATGTAGATAACAAAATAGTGAATTAGGCGAATTAAACTAAAGAATTACCTTAATTTTCATTATAAATTTCGACGGTCACACTGACTACTAATTGTTAGGTTGTAAAAGTTTAATATCGGTCATTAGCATAATGCAAAAGAAGCTAAAGTTATATCTAATGTAGTTTATTTTTGGCATCTTTTCTGTATATAAATACTAATTCTATGCGTTCATATAAAAATATACTAACATGACAAATCGAAATTTATTATCCAACCTACGATAAACCAAATACAACGATCCTCTTACATTCTTAACAAAATAAGTGTTTATAGATAAATTTTAAATAAATTTTCGAATATTTTTTTAATTATTAATATAATTAGACAACAAAAACACATGTACATTGTTATCTAATAAGCCGTACAAATATTAAAACAATTCGTTGAATACTTCGTTTCCTCTTAGTAAGACGATGGGTGTCGTTATATTAAAACTATCACCACAAGATAATCACGACTTACACAACGCGAAAAAGCTCGAAAAAACCTGTACCGAGAAAACTTGATAAAAACGTATATGGTCCCCGTACGCGAGACGGGTTAAGCTTCCTTGTCTTCATTATTCCCTTCTTCCTACTGTATTTATTTAGATAATGTATTTAACCTGAACAATATCCGGAGGTGGACCGCCGCACATAGTATTAGAGGAAACTCGCACATAGTAATATGATTTTCGTGCTATATTTTTTGACTTTCCAAAAAACCGTTTTTGTGTTTCTTACCGTCTAAGGTTTTGATCACCTCACTGCTGAGGCGTACCCTCCCATAGTCTTTTTATTTTTAAATCGAGGGGCTTAAAACTTAAGTCTCTAGTGCGGGTTGGAGGTTGTTAACGGCCGTTATCTTCAATTCGATGACCGCGGCCGGGGCCGATGGCTTCGTGTGCCCTCCCAAATGCAGAGCGAATGACTTGATTTGACTTAAATTTAAAGTTCATCGATCAATTCGCTCGCGGTCGGTATCAAGATCCCGATCGTCCCGTTCTTACTGTCGGTTTCAATTCTGATCTTGGCCTCGTTCTCGATTCTGCCCTCTGTCGCAATTTATGCACTCATTAGAGATGAAGGAAAGTAGTATATGTAAAATTAGGTGAATTTATTTTGTATAGTATTTGCGTAAAATCCGTTCTTAGTGAGCGTCTACGGCCCGAAAAGATATTATTATATAAGATATATAAAATTCGTAATGTGTTATGTAATAGTAAGCGAAATATCTAACGTGTAGCATTGAATAATATATTCATAACAATTGGCAGACAAATTGTTCAATCATTACGCGAAATCGTGTAGTGTTGTTGCATTTAGTTCTTAGTCAGCATCAGAGCAGCTGCGATTATCTGATTAAAAGGAACAGAACGCGGCCGGCAGCGGGTTTCCTCGTAATAAGAGGACATTACTTGCTTTTCCTTTTCGTCGTGAGAAACTGCTAAACGATCCTAATTTCCCGGGACAGCGGGCCAGCAATAAAACTGAAAAAGTTGGCGCGTCCTTAAACGTACAGCGCCTTAGAGATATCATTTTGCTTTTAGGAAAGGAATAGATTTTCTGAAAATGGAAAAGTATTTAAAATTATCTGTACGAAAAGAAAAAAAAATCCTGATAGACACGACTGATTGTTCAGTCAGTGAACAGCTGAAAAGTCGACGTGTACGAAAGTGAAATTTAATAAGCTGGAAACGAGTAGAGAGACTGTAGAGATTCGTTTATTTTATAATTCTCTGAACGGCGAAGAAATATAAGTGGTTGACATTTTATTAAAAACACAAGCTAAAGTCCTAAAAATATGTGCAATAGCTCATTGGATTCGGTATGACATGTACAAAAATGTATTAGAAGGATTTTACTACACGATAAAAATTGCAAAAGTTATTTACAAAATAGAATGAAAAAAAGTTATTTCGTTTTTTGACAATTACTCAAAAACAATTGACATTTAAGAAAATAAAAAAAAGATTCATAAATAAGAGAAAATTTCCTAACAAGAAGTCGCAACTTTCGGAACTATACCTTCATTATTTATAATTTTAATTTAATGCTGAAAATAGCGCCCCGCGCGACCGATACAGTCTGGCCGCGCTACCGCTCGACGGATTCTATCACATAAAATATTTTTTGACGTGACAACGTCTTAAATTAGGTTGCGGCTGGGAGTCACTTATGAAAAAGTGTAACGCTCGGTAACGTAACGATGAGTCACCGAACGAGAGAGGCCCGCCGAATGCCTTGCGTCTCTCCCACTCAACTATGATCGGTCTGCCGCGCGCTCACTAGAGAATTAGTGCATAGCTTGCAAATGTATTGCAAGTTATTGTATGTATATTTGTATATAAATACGTATGTATGTGTAAAGGTAAAATAAAATTTTGTTAATATGAAATTCAGTGCGAGATTCTTTGTATAAATTAATGTTTTAAATATAATTCTTTGTATAAATAAATGTTTTAAATTGTTACTATTATTTCATCCTTCTTCCTACTATACGAATGAATATTCACATTAAAATGATTTTACCATTCAAAGTCGTTGTCACGTAAAACTTTCGCCCGTATACCGACTTTACAGGCAACCAATTTTTGATAAATACCCAGAAACATGGTCGTGTGAATGAGAGACTTTAACTCGATATATTACTGAATATCCGGTCAAGTATTATTTTATTTTTTTATAATACTAAATATAAATATTAAAATGTAAAGAAATTATGGTGTTATCAGAACACTTCAAAGAATAAAGTTCCGTTCGAAAAGTTTTTTTGTTGATTTTTTTAAAAAGTTGTACAATTCTTTAACGAAGCAATTTTTCGTGGCCTTTCATTTTTACAAAAGACGATATAAAAGTTTAAATAATTGGCCTATAAATTTTTGGCTTCTTGGAGCTCTTCTTATATATATACTTAAAAAGACCACGTTATAAAAGTATCTTAAACTTGTGTATTTTGTATGTTATAATTTTTTTTGTTATCAAAAATTTTTTTATAAGTGATTTAATTGTTTGTTGAGTTGACAATTTCGTATAAACAAATTCAGATGACCATCATATTTGTTTTCGAAAATTAAAAAAACAACCATATATAACAAAATGGTAAAATATTATTTTTTGTATATTTTTTGTCGTTAATATATTTTGAATAGAATAATTGAAACTGCGATAATATGATCTTAGAGTCTTGCCACATCAGTAAGATCGCCCGGATTCACAATCGGATCAAAATCAGCGCTCCTATTGAATCCGACAACTACCGGGTGCATTTTATGGCAAATTGTGTGCAATTCTATTATATTCGCAACTTTATCATGTTCAGCCCCCGGTCCCGCCCGCGTGGACATTGAGTGAATTCTTTTATCTTTTATATCGACCGCACCGCGCGGTCGACCCTTGTCCCGATTTGTTCCTACTTCCGATTCCAATCTCAGCCCCTTTATTGATTCCGACTCTGATCTGGGTCTAGATTTAAGTTCTGTTAAAAGAAAAATAATAACGAAACGAAATAAAAACTATCCTATGTCTTATACCGAGGTATAAACTACTGCCATACCAAATTTTGATCAAATTCCGTCCAGCAGGCTGAGACAAAGCGACAAATTATTTTTTTCCATAAACATTATTGTTTTAAAGTGTCTGATATTCGTTTACTGAATTTAAATTTCTATTTTCTAGACCTGAAAATGATGTGCATACAAGAATAAGTGAAGTCTTAAATTTAAATTGGGAGGTAAATACCAAACACGTCAAAGCGTCAGCGTTAGTAGAAATAAAAAATATTAAGTGGTTCCGTTGTTTTCCGTCTCAGTATGCGGATTTAGAATGGATCTTTTTGTGTGATACTATGAACCTAGCAATGGTTTAATAGCTAATAACGTCTAAAGAGGTTCATATACGACAAGTGTTAAGGATGTTATGATTTCATATTTCTTTTATTTTACATGGTTTATGAACATGTATTTACTAAATATACACGGTTTACAACGTGATCTAACTAATTTCATCGAAATTCGTATCAAAATTCACTCTTTATTGCTCCAAGTATATTCTATAAATTGATCAATTATTACTCGTTAACTTGTAAAGCCTAGTTAGTTGAGATAGTTTTCCTCGTTATATATGCTACTGTAGTGAAATTTTTCACATTTAAAAAGATTTTTTTAGTTTCCCATTCCCATTTTCCCATTCCCATTTAGTTAGTAGGGGGGGACACTCGATTCTAACAAAAATTAGCACTTTTAAGCTTAATATTTCGCAAACGAATCACTAAATAAAAAAAAAATCCCTTTTTTAGAGACCCGCAATGGTTTTGAATTAGCTATTCAACGATACTCCACATCATGGGATAGACGAGAAAAAAGTCATCCCTACTGGGGAAGGTATCCTAATAAAATTGTTTTCGGGATTTTATTTTATCTCTTTATCGCAGTGATTGATACGTATATCTATACCAAATTACAGCTTTATAGTACCGAGACTCTCTGAGCTAAGCCGCAGACAAACAAACAGAAAGACGGATCGACGGAAGGATATTGAAAATATTTTTCAAAAACTGACTGCGAGTGATACCTATAGGAGAATGTAACAGTACCCGTCCATTTGAAGGCGCTAATTTCCAAAACAACTGAATTTATTTTCATGGGGCTTACACAAATAATTTGAGCGTAGTTTGGGGCAACACAGGTTGTATTTCATCAAAATCGGCTCGTACAAAATTAGTCGATTTTTAAAAATATATTTCACGCATGTTCAGTCGCAGGCACAATGAGTACATACTATTGGTTTAGTAAAACAAATATTCTTTATATTTAGGTTTTTTCCACTCTGTAGGGCAAGATGACTTTTTAGTACTACGAATAAAATTAAATTATTGTTTTGTGAGATAATCTAATCATATAAATTTATAATTTAGCGAGCTGTATCTTATTTATATAAGTTTCCATCGTTCGCTATCAATTTATTGTATTTACGGACAAACTAATAAAATAGGCTGGTCCTTTATTAAGTCGTATATTAAGAGGACGAGAAAGGTACGGCGGCTGTCGAAACTCCGGGTGGTGCTCTCTTAATTAAACAGACCTCGAATGCAACAAGACAGAAGGTCGATACTAAAGACCAAGAGTTAAAGCGATAATAAGCGGATGAAATCTCCATGAATTCCGTCGTAAAGCGATGACCTCGAATTCCGATGGAGTTGTTTGTTTCAAAAGTCTATTTAGGTGAGTAAATAAACACGTAATCTATATACAGCATCGTTGCCTTTCCTGGAGAAAAATGCAAAAATCAATTTTCTTATATTTGCTAGGACATCGAAAATGCAGTACGCATAAAAACCGGAAAAGTGCGAGTTGAGTTCGTGTGGGGAGGGTTTTTTATTATAAATGTGTTATCTACTCTATATTTTTAATTTGACCCGGATTTCTTTGTAGTAGCAATAGCCTAAGTTTGTACGTATTAGGCCAATATGCCAAAATTTAAACAATGTAAATTATGTGAATTCTTGAAAACGGACAAAAGTCTGCCAATATTTAAATTTTATGATTTTTTAAAAATCACTTTTCTAAAATAATCTTATTTCAAAGTGCGGGTTATATCTTACACACAATCTACTTCGTAACATATATTTGCGTCTGCATTTTATAGTTGATTTTTTTAAAACATAATAGACATCCTCCTATTATGTTGCTTACCTCATTTTTTAAGCAAGCATATGAGACGACTATGGTCATCCCACATGCTTTTGCTAAGAATTTAGGTAAAATTACATTCTTTACTTATTATTTAAGAATTTTCTTCTTAATACCTTATTTTTTAAGCTTTTAACTGTAATTAATAATAAATTGCATGCAATAATAATTATGCGTTAAATTTATTTAAACACAAATTCGAAAGCGAACCGTTGTACGGTGGCAACCCTAAACCGCCGGCTTGCGGTTCATCCCGGTGTGTACACGTATAATGTAGACACGGCTTCACGCATTATTGTACCTTACACCGTTAAAATCCCCCTGGGACGAAACCTGTAGTAACACATGCCACTCAACATTTAACATTAGCATTAAACAAGCTAGGATAATATCGGATCAATTTAAGGCTACGACATTTTATTTCCGTCTTTTTATTATACGTTCAAATAAAAAAATGATGTATCCTCTTATTAGATTTGATAGTATCATATATTCCGTTCGAATTCGATACCAGCTGTCATTTTATCCCATTTTATGATTCCGTACCTTAAAAGGAAAAAAACGGTCAACTGCGTGTTGGGCTACGCACGTCGTAGGGTTCCGTAGTTGTTTACCGAAATATACGGACTTAGAAGAAGACTTTTGTTGGATACGATTAATTGAGTTCACAGTTTGACGGATAAATCTAAAAACGGGGCCATGCAGGACTGATATTAAGATGTTATGGTTTTATATTTTAATATTATTAGAAAAAAAACTTTTATTTATTACCTGCTTTACATAACCTTCTTAGTACGAAAATTTGCTTTTTACTTCTCCAAATACATTTTATGAATTGGTCGGATATTACTTGGTAACTAGTAAAGACTACATAGCTGTGATAGTTTACCCTTTAATTTTGTTATACATGCTATATATGGTGAATTTTTTCACAAGACGAAGAATAAACATTTAGCTAGCAGAGGGGGAAACATTCAACTCTAACATACATCACCACATTAAAGCTTAATATTTCGCAAACGAATTCTTAAACCAAAAAAAAATGGTTTAGACAGAACCGCAATGTTTTTTACGATCTATCCATCGACACCTCCCTCTATGGGATAGAAGAGAAAAAAATCTTCTGCACTTTACGTTTACCACTTTGTCGACGTTATTAATATATATATGTATATATATATTGCCAAATTACAGCTTTCTAGCACTAAGAGTCTTTGAGCTAAGTCACAGACACCGACAGACGGACGGACGGACATATGCGAAACTATAATGGCTCCTTCTTGACTACGGAGCCCTAAAGTCGAGCCCTTATAAGATTATTTCATTGTCCGTGCGTCTTTCTGTTCAGATACTTTTTCTCCGTAACGCGTGAAAGTAAATGAAGGTAGGTCTGGAGTTCCTCGAAACTTAAAACAGTCAAGGTTCGAAGTTAATATAATTTAAAACAATACGGCGATTAATACCTAATATTTTGAAACTTGCAATTAAATCAAACCCAGGTCAATGGGTATTTTCCATTGACCTGTAATCATGAAATTTGGCAAGAAAAAAGGTCTCAAAGCACAAAAAAAAATATGTCAGAAATAGAGAAATCGTTTATTTGTAGTTTATATGAAAAAAAATTTTTTGTGATCACAAACTTACACTGGCAGTTGGAGGGTAGACCACGATGGACTTTCACACAGTCCATCGTGGTCTTATTGCTATGCTATTATTTGGAGAATATTTTTCAACTTCGCGCTACGAGAACTTAACATTTTCACAAATTCGAACATTGAAAAAAATCAAAAAAATTTGGAAATGATAGGGAAAAGTTTAGAAACACCCGAAAACCAATATCTCGGCAATATGGGTAACGAAAATAGATAAAAATCATCGAGGTTCTTGAGGAATAAAATATCGATATACGTAAGTCTTTACAGACCCTTAAAGGAACAGTTCTAATCGCATTTATTGTGTGTCATTCCAATTGAAAAATCGTTCTAAGAATTAACTTAACACACGTAAACTTTACGAGTGTTTTTTGCCATATTAAATAAAGAAATAAATACTTATTAAAATTGCTTATCTTCCTCCCTTTATGACACGAAACAAAAAAGATTACTATGTATATATAATATGTAAACATGTATTGTCAGTGTTATTGCGGGATGCTTATAATTTTATTTATTTAAGCTGAAATTAAACATTAAAATGAATCGTGACCACAATTTTTCACCTGTTTATATAGAATACTAAAAAAAGGTTGTACTTGCTTTTGAATTAAGTTGATTTAGTTTACTTACAGTTGAAAATGACGCTAGAAATTCTTCCCTAAATTAGCGATCAATAAAAGCGTAAAATTTTATTGTACACCAAATCAAAAAACCGTTCTCACTTTTAGTTTTTAGAATAAAATATCAATTAATAGCAACGATGAAAGTAGTGAAGATTAAAACCACGATTTCAGGACATTATAAAAGTTCACATCATTAATCAAATACCCTTATAATTATAACATTACCTATATATTATATTTTATCTATTCAATGATTCTTCTGTATTATATCATTACTATACCGTAATGCTGATATGTTACTGGTACCGATTTTCATATTGTGATTTTAAAAATTTATCTTCAAAAATTATAAAAATCTTTCAAAGGAATGCACCAATGCAAGAAAAAGTTTTAGACATGTAATAGGCTATATATCGATTTTGAAATGTATTTGAAATATATAACGATATAACGTCACATACTAAAAAAAAACAGGTTACAAACTTTAGCTAAAAACAGATCTTTGTATTTCTTTTTGAGCAAGGATTATTTGTTCAAAAACGAAGACGTACAAAGGTCAAGTAGCGATCAATAAATAAACGACTTCGCCTTTGTGACGGGCATTAATTTAATTCTCAATAGACGAAAAGAAACCTTGTTCATGGAAATTCTTTAACCTTTACTTAATACAATCAACTGCAAACAATTTCTAAGAATGGATAAAAAAATAATTTCTAACAATACCAAAATACATTTTAGGCTTGTTACGTAATTAGTAAAGTATTTTCCATTGTCGTAACATAATAATTAGCGTAGTAAGTCCGTTACCACGAAGCCGTAGCACAAACCACGATATGAATGGATTTACTGTGAAAAATAAAAAGGTATAAAAGTCCTTAAAGAGATAGTATAAAATGTACAAAATACTGTGTCGTACCTAGAGTTCTAAAATTTTTTACATTTTTTCTTTAATAAATATATTCTATTAGCTTACCGCTCTCGACTTCCTTCGCGTGGATCTTACTAGATCTTGCTGTCAATCCCAACCAATTCTGGTTACCTGAACAACACTATGTTCCCGACTTCGATCACAATCACGCTCTTGATTATAATCCCGGTCGCACACTCAATTTCGCCCCGGTCTCGTTATCAGTTTCTATACAGCTCTCGGTTGGAGAGCCGAGACCGGTACAATCTACGAGGAGCAGGATGGAGATTCTGAGATATCGCTACCGGTTTCAAGGTCTCGAGGTTTCGATTTGTACGAAGCCGGGGCAAATGCTAGTATCAAAATAAAATATGTTCTATAATATTCCGTGACATTGTAGTTTTCTATTTAAGATAAGACTTTTCAGAATGTATCAGCTTGGTACATTAGTACAAATATTTTGTATGAAGTCAGCAACAAATACTAAAGTAAATTGCATAAAAACCTTTTCTGTAGGTATTTTATTATTTAAGTTATTATTAGACAGTCTTGTTTTTTGTATTTTATATTTTTGTCCGGGAACTGAATATAGTACGGGTCCACTCCTTCACGCTTTCCTAGAAGTTTGTACATAAGAACAACTTTAAGAAAGCAAAGTCGTGGGCAAAAAGCCGGTCGAAATATTGTTTTAAGTCCTAATTCACAAAAAACTATTTTAGTTTTTACACGTTCGTGATTTACACGTCCCAAAAAAATTAAAATTTTTTAATCAACATCTCAAAAAACTTCAATAACGACACACATCACGTATTAAGTATATTTTCATCCCCTCTGAGGTCCATTTAAAAAATTTCAAACAACTTATTTGCTAATTTGTTTTAGGAGTACTTTTAAAAAGTTTCATATAGAAACGTCAATTTAATATTGAAACTTTCAACTCGAATTTTACCCCTTTGATGGTTGAATTTCTGAATTTCCTTCCTTATTCCTTGTCTACAGTCTAAAGAGAGCCAGCCCCTGTGTAAAATTTCAGCTTTCTAAAATTGAGGGTTTGGACTGGGAATCGATGAGCCATCGAGTTACCCAGTCAGATTTTTCTTTTTATATACGTATATAGATCAAAACATTTCTTCTTTGACGATTTTTTATTTTTAATTTTTAAACAATATTATTATCTATTAAACTAAGTAATCAGGCGTTTTGATACGGTTCGATATTAATCTAAAACTTCGATATCTCAAAACTCAAACTTAATATAAAGGAAAACTTGTACTATTTTTATGAACATTAAAGCATATTCTAATAACTGTAATCATAGAGAATCATAACATTATTTTTTTTTATACACCATCAAATCATTTATACAAACAAGAACAAAATATTATTTATCAAATTGAGCCGGTGAAGCACAACTTCTAGATACATTCACCGCTTTCACTACCAAGCGGAACATTAATTTGAATTATGAAATAGATTTGCATACGCAAACGCTGAAGTCGTATACATCGCGCGCACGTGTATGCGCTAAATCTTCATAGAGCGAACTCTAGCCTTATACGTGATTAATTATTCACGCGTCGCCGACGCCGCGCTTGAGGAATGGTAACATTTTGTGAATTCTTAGAGGCTAGAGCTTCCGAAACTATTCGGCTGTGTGACCGTATTCAAAAATGGATTACAGTTAAAGTGAACCCTTATAATAGAACTTTGATATTTGATACAATAGAGCCTTGAAACGTATAGAATCAAAAGCACATTGTTTCAGTTCTGCTATTAACGTCAAAACAGAAGTTTGGTTTTCTTGACAGTTTATTTTTATACTTTTGCTTATCTTCCGTTCATATATCCTATATCAGTTTGTTCAAGAACAAAGATGATATGTTTAATGTTATCGCAAAGTAGAAAAGATGACATAGCATTATATCTCTCTCAAACGACTGAACGATGAACGATTCATGATATATCCTTAACGAAATTGGATGACCACGGCACCGCCGCGCGGGTATATAAACCCGCTTTCGTTTTTTCGTCTTGATTTCGACTTGACTTGACCACAACCACGACCACAATTTACTAACCGTTGTTGTATTGACATGGAGACAGAAATAAAAAGAAATTGCAATTTCGGCTATATATATATTTTTTTAATTTAATCCAATCAAAATTGTATTTTATCTGAAATCTAATCTAAAAAGTGATTAAAACACAAAAGAAAAGTTAAACTGACAAACACCGTGTAAATATTCAAACATGGAGATTTCATATAATTATACTTGATTACATTTGATTACAGATTACTTAAGTATAAGTAAGTAGAAGAACACACATAATCAGAGTAGATGTATTAAGATAAAAATCACTCTTTGGACCGATTGTACATTTTAATAAACAGAATTTCATCAAGCAAATCAATAGATATCATAAATACGGTCACAACCCTTGTATAATATTACGGCGCGGTGCGTCAGCGCCGTTGAGTAGGGTTATCGTTCGTTAGAATTTAGTTTAAAATACAATATTGCCAATTTCCACTCGGACAACTTCATGGCTGTCAAACATTTTCGCTTACAACTCGAAACAACCTTCTTAATGTAGATTAGAAGGAATAAAGCTGTGAACTTACCGAGATAAACCGTAATGAGAGGCTGCAGATAAACCAGAGATGACACTGTCTGGAGCTCGCCTAACGGCGGACGATAAAGAATTGTTGCTCAAACCTACTTAAGGGATTTTAGAAGCTTCGACGCTAAAAGCGTTCGCGACAATCGTTTGGCGAAGTTGGAGCAAACGGTGGCTATCTCGTCCAAAGAGTGAGATAAAATTTAATGAGGTTTGAGTTTAAATTGTAAAATTTTTGTTCTTTAAGGAAAATAAGTTGGTAAACACGTTAGACTAATATTTGCGTACAAAATGTATGAAAAGGGACACTCTGTGAATGGAATATGGCGAAAACACGTGCAAACCCTAACTTTGGAGCGTAAATAAATAATGCTAAGGCTGCACTTCACGATGTTAAACTACAAAGCCAGATGTTACTAATGCTTACAACAATAGAATTAATAAACTACAACCCCTAACACACTACTTGTAAAAGTTTTCTTATAGTTCGTCAAACCACAAATACATCAAGTTATATAAAGCTAAGGTAATGAACATGATAAACCAAAAATAAATTAAAAATTCTCGAAATAAATAAGAATCATAAATGCAACATAGGAGAAAATGAATTTTTAACTGGGCGTGCTTGCACACTAGTTTCGTTTATGCCATATACGTAAGACAGAAGCGCTGGTGGCGCTACCGCAACTCGGTGTCGACACCTATTCTCTCCGAAGTCCACCGTAATCATCAGTGTTACTATTGCACTCTTTAAATTATTAAAAAGTGATCTTTAAATGTAAGTTAAGTAATTGTTCGCTTAATTGTTCGCTTTAATGTTACATTTCACGACGTGATAGGGGCATAGCACAATTTCCTTAAGGTATTCTGAAATACGAGATGGTAAAAACTATCTATAATGGGTGCTTAACAACACAGAAAATTTATCGCCTTATAGCGGTTCTTACAAAATTATTTACACGAAAAGGAAAAGTATTCATTAAGCGGTCGTCCATTAATCGTGTGATGTTCTTTTAACAAATTTTACCCCTCCCCCGCCCTGGTAATGCGTAAGATTTTGGATTAACCTCCCTACCCAAAATCACATATAATCTTTTTGCTACGAAATATCTTAAAATTTTTCGGAACGTAATCTTTAATTACAGGTGTATTGGCGCGCCGAACGGGAAGAGATTTGTTGCCTATAGCAAGAGCGAGTCAACGAAAAATAAATGCACGTAATATTCCACTACCCCCTGTGATACCACTACCACCACCAACCCTGTTATATTTCGTGATTTATTCCAAACAGCCACCCCCATTTCGATCCACACATGATTAATGGACGTTAAATAATAAACGTTATTGTTTTATAAATTTTGGATGTATATATTTTTCCTTTGTTCTATATACTGCTCATCCGTGAATACAGATTTAGGAATTTATATATAAAAGCTATATAAGAAAAGAATTGTTTTAATTATATTAATTATTGGATAGAATAAACACTTGTATCGATTTTTAACTATTATTTGTTAGTGACAGGTAGTAAGGTAAAATGAATTTAAATAATCGACCGACGTATCAATAGAGCCTCTTCCATGATCTCGTTAAAACTTCACTTTTAACAAAAAATAACTTTTAAAAAGGAATGTGACTTTATAACTAACTTGTAAAAGTAAATTTTGTTAGGAGTGAATTTCAAATAAGATCGTAGAAGTTCTACAGTCTAATTAGATACAACTTCCTAAAAAAAAAAAGTAAAACATTTTTATGGCATTTATTTTCAACTGAAATTAATTATATTTCAAAAAAAATGTTTAATAAACGGTTTTTCAAAAAGAAATTAAGAATTTATAGTTTAATAAAAAATTATAAAAGTCATTATAATAAGAGGTAAACGCAAAATGCGTCTGTATATATAATTATAAGCATATATTTACAAATGTTCTTAGGAAAACTGGTTCAATAGAACCTTCTTTTTTTTAAGAGCCTCCCTACTTTTAACCTCCCCGCTTTATACCACTCCTTTCCCCCACCCTTAAGTATAAATCAAATTTTACTTACCTACTCGTTATTCCAGCCATTGTCTTTCCTACAAAGGTAGGGGGTGACCGTACCTTCAATTTATTGTCTTCTTGCAATGTAAGCCCGCAACTTGTAAACCAATAAAGTTACGCCCCCTAGTTTGGTATTGTCGGAATTGTTACAAGTATATACAGCTTCTATTTCCAATACGATTGCTTTGTCAGTTTAGTCTATAGCGTTGTATTTTACGTAACTTAAAGTAACAAATTGTAAAACAATCGGCCATATTTCACCGACAGAGAAGGAATAAATATCTTTGACTATTAGTGTCTTCGAATCGTGTTCAAACATAAACTTCATAAAAGCTCATATGCCGACTTACAAACAGAAAATACGCATATTAAGAAAAACCAAAGCATTTTATCACGTAAGAAAGAGCAATGTTTCATTAGAACTTTAAATTTTCGTCTAATAATGATATAAGCGTAATGTATTTCGTATAATTATAGTAGATAACGTTATTGACGGGAGAATCAAGCTCTCCGCAAAATTAGAGAACAGACGGACGGATTAGAGAACAGAGCAGACGAGGAGCTCTATTATCTGTATTTTTCCACTTCAAAGGTTCCTTCTAAAGTTTTCTTTTACATGTATACCACTCGCCATTAAAATGTTAGAAGTATAGACGAAAATATCCATGCTACACTTATATTAAGCCAAAAATCCGTGGTCTTTGCCTAAATTTCTGCGAAATAGACGTGATTATATAATATAATTATAATAAAAGTAGTAATACTATACATCAATTATACGATTAGATCATGAAATAGAAACTAACTTAAAAACTCATGGTTGTGGCCGTGAAATAGAGAAATTGTGATGATTAAATACATAAATTATTAAGGTAAAATGAAACAATGTTTTTTAAAAGATTTATACTGCTAAGCGAGCTAGAGCTACTCGATTTGATTACGTGTAATTTAAAGTAAATCTCTCAAACAATATCTTTATAGATATTGTTTGAGAGATCTATCAAATTTATTATTTATGTAAATAAATTATTTTATTGGCACCTACTACATATGTTTTTATAAAAAATTGATTATTAACTTTCCGCTAAGAAAAGATATTGGTTTTACCCCGTTTTTCTAAAATCGACTTTTCATTATATCTTAACGTTTTGAGGTCCTAGGAAGCTTCCCTAATGATTTTACAATGGTGTCGAACCTCTTGTAAATTTTGAACGGCTTGACCGGTTAGAAAAAAACTTTGGCATTCCAAAGACTTCCATCAAACTTAGAATTCCTAAAAATTTGAACTGATTCGGATAGACAGATTCTAAGAAATTAAAAAAAAAATTTCTATTTTTTTTTTAAATAACTTTTATACGGCTATACCAATCGATTCCAAAAACTAATCTTAATATTAAAAAACTACGTCGATAGCCGCGGGGTCAGTCAAAATCGGTTGAAAAAAATCGCAAAAAGTAATTTTTTGAAAATACTCCGAAATTTGTATCTTATTTAATGAGATGCAATTTTCGGAGTATTTTTCTAAATTCTTTTATAAAACTTAATCAACTTTGACTGAACTAGCGACTCAGTTCTACTAACAGAACTAGTTCAGTCAAAATCGATTAATTTGTTTAAGGTATATCAAAAACAAAAGTCAAAAAAAACTTCTCTTAAAATAATTCTAAAATTCTGTATCGAATCATATTCGCATTCTCAATCTTTTTAAGAAAAATGGAGATTTTTGAAATCTGAATGCTCAAAACGTACTATTACTATGTTTTTGAGCTAGGAGAGCTCAAAAAAGTACTATAATTTACTGATCTCAATATGTTTGAATACTTTCGGGCTTGAAAATAGCACGAAGTTTCAGACGAAAGGTCAGACGTAGTTCGGATTTTTAAGCTTACACACTAAGACAATTCCAAAAACTTATAGACAAGTATATTTTGATATTCGAGGAGCTCAAAAACAAATCGACAAATATCACAATGGAAAGTTTTAGGGATGGCCTTCAGGGTCAACCGTTTTTGAGATTGTTTTTTAAAGATATTGAGATATTTCTATATAACATCGTATTGCATATACAAGACATTTCGTCATTAAGTTTTCTTCTTAAAAATATTATTAATGTTTGTTTAGTTTTCTTTTAATTCTTAATTTTTTATTCTGATGACAGGTTCGACATATTATGTATCTTTTAAATAGTTAATAAAATGAGATTGGCTCTTGGCATATTATAAATTTGCTATTTTTCATCACAGTGAATTGCCAATATTATTTTAATTTTTATTATTTAATGAATGCCATAAGTAAACTTCTGTTTTCTTTGAAACTTGAGTTTTATTTTTTATTAAGAAAGTGTAATGACTTTCCGCATGAGCTATTGCCCTAACTGCACTAATGAAGTGTTTCCTTAAAAAATATTTTTATTTAAATTTCTATGAGTTATGAATATTAAGTTTATAATTTGGACTTGTTTAAATTTTAGAATTTGTTCACATTTTTTTCACAAGATTTCCTTTTAAAAGTAAACAACATAAAATTTGGTGGATTTTCGACATTCATATCAATGCTTAGTTTCTCAATCACATCAAAGATCCTAGTGTGATCTTTTTCTAATACCTACAATTAGTACATATGTACAGAAAGCCAAAAAAATAACTTACATTATTTTTTGTCTTCCGTTTGCTATTTCTATTAATTCGTTTGATATCCGGAATGAATTAAATTTTTGTAGTTGAAATATAATAAAGTGCAAGTGAGCTACTACTTACCAGTCTTGTCTTTATTGAATGACGGTCAGGTTCGAGAACGGTATTTTAAGAGAGACAAAATATATAATGTACAACCAAAACACATGTAGGTAATAGCAAACATTCGTGTGGGTTTTACGACAGCCGCAGGGTCACGAACCGTGGGCACTGGCGGAAAACTGAAGTTATTTAGGGTTGCAGCTCAACATGTGGAATATGTACTAAGCAAAGGTTTACGCTTAGACGAACAGTTTCAGAATATAAATTCATCATTGTATTTCTATGAAATTCCTTAAAATTACACGGGCATATTTAATTGTGAAGAGAAATGTAGATATAAAAAGTATCGCGTGGATGGCCATTCAAATTTAAGAGGCAAAATTAAATTATAATTTATAAATAGCTCTTTTATTAGGTAAATGAAGATCAATAAATTTTTTATTATAAATTTTATTTTAATATGTCATCTTTTAATTAATATCTCAATATTGACGTTTTCAATATTTTGTGCTTGAAAGCACATAATACCTTCTGATTAGTAACTAGTTTCATTATTTTTTTTTATAATATTCAATAATTTAAAGTAAACGCACTTAATTAAGTTACAAACGCTTAGACTGGAAATTAAATGGACGACTAAACTAATTTAGTTAGGTCTATCTCAAGTATTATAAGGAAGGTACGTCAATTAGTTTGGTCACGACTGAAATAATATTGGACCTTAAGTTCACTTCTAGACTTTGGGTTAGTTAGAGAACATTAGAAAAACATTAAGGAAATCACCTTGACAACTGTGATGGATCTCATCATGTTGTACTTTGAAAATATCAGCACCAGGTCCGATTTTTATTCAAATATTACTGGGGAAAGAGAAACATTAAATTTTCTTCACAGATGGAATCAAACGGTCTCCAACTAATGGTTCATTTCATCGAACTATTTATGAAACAAACACTCGTATATGATTCTCGTTAGTCGTATAAAAACCGAATACAATTCGAACTACAAACGATCTTAATAAACGGCCCTGAAATATTGTCAGTTCGAGGTCATATCGAAGTATCGGAGTCGGGCGTTCGCTTTGAATGAAGTCAGCGGACCGCGGATGTTTCGCTGAGACTTTTCGAGCCTTCCCCTTTTCGATTTCGCCGGGGTCTGTATTTTATTATTCGGGTTTCGGCGGCAGACGGGTCATCGCTCTCGACTGGCAGGCGCTTTGTTAGGTTATTGTTTTTATAATAATTGAAGACTGGGTGACAGTCTCAAATCTAATATATTTAAACGTGTTTATACGACTTTCATTTAAGCGCTATATGGGTATAATCCATTTAAAGAGAGTATATCATTGAAAAATTAATTAAAGCTTAACCATCTGCCATTAAAATTATTTCATACACTTTTACAACGCTTAACGACAAAAATAGAATTGAAAATGCAAGTTGAACTTACTGAATTTATTTTGCGAAAACGCCATGTTTATTAATTGTGTTATTACCTAAACACGGATTTGTATGAATTGTCATTTTGTTTATAAGCAAAGCATGTTTTTGAAAACTTAAACATATTAGAAATACACCTGTAATTAATAGACTCGGACAAAAGTAATTTATACTATTATTGACGTGACAACGTCTTATAAATTGGTTTGCCGGGTGACACTTCAAGAAACTGCGTTACGCTCCGCTCACGTTATGCGCTCACAATGAGAGCGAGTGAGAGGCACGCGTCCCTTCCACTCGGGCATGGTTAGCCCGCCTAAGAGCGAGAGAGACAGACATAAAAAGTGAAAGGCACGCGTCCCTTCCACTCAGATAGGAACAAGTTAAGTTGTAGTAAACGCTGTTTCATTGTACGCAAATGTATTGCAAGTTATTGTATGTATATTTGTATATAAATACGTATGTATGTGTAAAGGTAAAAATAAAATTTTGTTAATATGAAATTCAGTGCGAGATTCTTTGTATAAATTAATGTTTTAAATATAATTCTTTGTATAAATAAATGTTTTAAATTGTTACTATTATTTCATCCTTCTTCCTACTATACGAATGAATATTCACATTAAAATGATTTTACCATTCAAAGTCGTTGTCACGTAAAACTTTCGCCCGTATACCGACTTTACAGGCAACCAATTTTTTTATTTGATGTATTTCGACCGTTGATCTGAAAGACATAAGTTTAGACACGCGCATTTACCAATAGATTTTTATAAATTTCAGAACCTTTTTTAACTCAACAGTATTATTATATTGAAAAGAAATCATCTTGAGCAATCTCATATGTCGTGGGTCATGATGCATGAAAGTTGTAAACAATGATAGCCTACACTATTATGCAAATACGATAGATGGAATGAAGTCAAGTTATTATCCACTCGATGTGGAGACAGAAAGTATCAAAATATCTACAATTTTACTGAATTAAAGTGGGTCGAATACATATCCACAAAAATAGATATGTTTATCTTTGATATACAGCTGCTTCATTCAATCATCAAAGTGATCATCATAATAGCCATTCTATACGCATTCACGCAAATATGAAATGATATCATGTCCACTTCGTTTTGAATGTAAAGCATAACACTGAAAATGCATCTGAATCTGGCTCCACTTCAGAGTGGAGCCAGCTTCATCCAAATTATGTCATGATTGAACTAGAACTGGCAACTTGTTATATTGGGTCAAATAATCACGAAACGTGCATGGGTATGTACCAAGAAAAACATCTTTGGCTATTCCATATTTTCTATATTTTCATCATAATTGTCATAGATTCTCGTATCCTAGTCTATGCCCAGATCGCGACTTAGGTTAGTGGTGACAGCAAGTTTTTACATCTTAGGGAGGTTACTCGTCTATCAATCGTTGATTGGACAGAAGTTGAAGTGTCTAGTCATCTTTTACGACATCCACCAGACGAACGTCATAAGCTTTATCTATAAAAGCTAAAGAATATTTAGTTTTTAATACTTTAGTAATTTGTCGACATGAAATTAGACGTATTCCAATAACTGCGCAGATCTTGTCACGTAAAATTGGAAAATTCCACAAAAACTTTTCCTTCAATTAATGCGACACTAATATAGCGCTAACTTCACAACGGCAAAGAAATTTGGCGAGAACTGTAGCTGTCTTGAATACACATTATATTCTGAGTAGATCTGAATTTTTATAGAATGATTTCACAGGAATTTTGAAAGTTTGAAAGATACAAGAGATACAATGCTTTCATGTAGTTATTCTAGATTCGTGTCCATTTTTAAACCATTTTAAAAATACTTCTGTTTTTATCCACCTATATACATGTCAGGCTATTTTTGTCAGTGACTTGTAATTATTGATATCTGTTGCCGGGCCGTTCACCGGACTTGAATCCATTGCACTTTTTTTACTGGGGAGCAGTCAAAGAAAAAGTGTATTCAAAGGCAATCGAAAGCGAATTTGAACTACGGCAAAGAATAGCTGAAGCAGCCGAATTCGTAAATAATGGACGATTCGCCCGAAAGATAGCTCGATCTCTTTTAAAGAGATGTCGGGTTTGTGTTGCCACCGAAGGAAAGCATTTCGAACATTTACTGTAGTAAAACTATTTTATTGTAAATTTAATAAATAAACCTTAGTATTAAAAATTTTGTTTCAGTTTAAATTAAAACATTCACAAAAAAAAATAGTGCCTATTCCATTGTACACACTAACAGTACTCTAAATTTAGTGCATAATCTGTTTATTCAGTCTGTTTATGATAGACAAACACAGGTACAAGTGAGTTAAATTTATTCAGTGTGTGCATTGGAATCGGCTCCAATGTAAAAAGTAATAAGTTTTGCCATTTAACCAAGTAAGAAAAATTTGTAAAAAACTGGGATTTTACTGAAAAAAAATTTTTTGTCCACGATAGCAGCTACAAATCACCGAGTATTATACCATTTTAGAATCCTTACTAATTGCGCCAACTTTTGACATAACTTGCCAAACTCGCGTAGTACATTTTTTTTTCAATACAGTCAGTTAAATCTAGGCAATTTTTTATTTAATTTTTTTTTTCTAAGAAATAAGTCGTAATGTTATGAAAGCTAGAGCAGCTGGTTTCAAAATTTTAATTACAGTTTAGAGAAGCATTATTCAGGGTTACACAGCAAAACAAAAAGTTGGAAAAAGTTATGATTTGTGGCAACAGGAGTGAATAGACTGTCACAGGGTGTGAATTTTTTGCGTTTTTCTTAAAATGCCTATAATTTTAAAATCATGCAACTTAGATTTTTTTTTATATTTTTCTGACAACCAGCATGACTTGCCTTTTCACCCGGTTTCGGGTTGACGTCGAGTTTTGGGACACCCTGTATATATATATATATATATATATATATATATATATATATATGGTCTCTTTCATTTTTAAAATACCTACTCATAATGTATTCCGCCAATTTTTACTACTACCTTAAACTAGACTCTCAGTTTCTAAAGTTAATTACAATTGGAACGGATATTATTGTATATTAATTGTAATTACATATATGATTCCTATTAAATTAAGTTTGTCTTAGAGTTATCACCAAACCGATATTATTCTAAACATTGCATTCTACGTGAGACAGTCCAATTCAAAAAGCTGTGGTAAATAAGGTCAAACACGTAATGTATTTTTAAATTACGAAACATAACATGAGGAATTAATAACAGAAATTACATTATCATACTAAGTAATAAAAAATTACATGTGTTATCAAAATTAATCAAAAAAAAAATGCATTAAAAACTGTGATTACCGTACTGTTAAAGTAAGAAATTAGTTTTTTGCTGCACAACCATCAAGAGCCAAACATAGGTCGGAATCAAATAGAAATAATAATATCATAAATATTTTTTATTTACAATAATGTCTTTCGATCGGAAATCTAACTAAAAATATTTAACTACTGTGGAATGCATGATGTCTGTTAAACCACCAAAATTAAATATAATTAAGATTCTAAAAGCTATTTCATTATAAACGTTGTAATACTGACCGAAATATGGAACTATTGATATATATATATATATATAGAAAGTATAATGAAAAAATTGCATGCCTCGTTAAGGATACCATCATCGTCAAAAATAAGACCATTCCCTTAACGCAAAATTAAATTTTATAATAGCATTAAATGTAATGAACACAAAACAAGAATAAAACATAATATATTGTGATTCCTGAATAAAAATGGTGCGGACTACGCTAAATGACAGGGCATTGCGGCGGGAGTAATGGGAGGGTCGCGTGCAAAAACCGTGAGTGTTTTGGCGAGTTAATGTATTTTTAGATGAAAAGAAACTATTTAAGGGACGATTCTCAAAATTTTACTCAGTACAAAGTGGAGTCGTAAAACAATATGCGAGGTGGTTGCTTATAAAATAGAAATTATTAAAAAAAAATCAAATAATAGTTTTAAAAAGAAGAACTCAATAGCCAATTGTTATTACTATTGGATTATCTAGGAAGATATAAAAAATACTTTTTAATTTTCATATACATGATTTTATATTGGCTCAATAAAAAATAAAATTTTGTTCATAACCCTATGGAAGATGAAGATACACATACATATAGAAAGTATTTTCATACTAAACTGACTTTCTTTTTAGATCGATAAAAACCCTAAAAGACTGTAAAATAGGCATTTCATTCACTAGAAAATATATTAAAATTTTCCATAGAATTAAAAATGATGTGACTCAGTTCCGACTCGGGACTGCTGTTTATTTCGCTGGTTTAAATTTGAGAACTTTTATGCTTTATGTTAGATATTTTTCAAGTTGCATCTCTTTTGACAAAATCGCTTTCTAAATGGAACATGTAGTACGAATAGTTCATAACCTTATCTTATTCCGTCGGTCTCTACTTTTATATGGAGAAAGTGGAAAACTGATTTCGATTCCAAATTTTCAGAAGTGCTGATAATTTCATTCCAGGGTCCTACATTTTCCGTTACAGTACATTCACCCTTGGACTCCACACTTCAGCCTGTCAGTTCATCTCTAAAAACAGGTTGATTTCCAAGACCCATAAATTTTCTGTTTTTTTCCGTATCTCACTGATAAGTGGCAGACCTTATTGCTCAAATTATACCACTTTCCCGTGAGATGGTCATGTAAACTGCTATACAATGTTTTTGATCTTTCTTCACGAATCTCCTTCTTTTTGGAGAATTAAAAAAAATTGCTAAATTCCGATTCTATGTAGCTTTTAGTCACGTGAAAACCTTAGAAGAAATGGTATTGTCCAAAATCAAATAAGTTATTGAGTCGACAACACTATGAATGAGCGAAATCATAAAGCATATATGGATACTATGTCTATTTAATTCAATTTACATATTCGTGCCGTTTGTCGATAAGGAGTTCCGTTGTATGCCTCCATACGCCCTGTGCAGTCCAGTTCACCTAGTCCAAGACCACGATTAGATACTTATCTCGTTTTAAGACCGTTATAAACTTAACAAGACCTCAATCATTTCAGATATTCTACGTATTTAATTTTGAGGAGTTTCGAAGTGCATGGTCCAATACTAATGAAATTAAAATGTGACAACCATGAAGCTATACTATTTCCAACGCAAAAAGAATAACTCTAATAGGTTGGAATTAAATAATATGTTCATAAACAGATGTCAAATTCGATATTCTAATTGCCTAAAAAATGTGAGAATTATGATTTTTTTTAAAATTAATCCACAAAATCCAAATAAGCGATGTAATCTTTCATGTAAAATCGAAACCGCAGTGTGTATTTTGCCTGTTTTTTTTTTTTTTTTGCTCACTTAAACTGTGTCTTCGCTTAGATTAGTTTTATGTTGTGCGCGTGAACGAGAAGCTTTCGAAAAAAAAATTGCCGCCATCATCTTCATATTTTTGTCACTAAAGATTCTAAAAGTACTTTCACTTATAGAAATTTGCACTATCCTCGAGTAATATAGTTTTAATTTTCTAACCTTGACCAATAAAAGAATCGTAATTATACACAGGACGAGAAATAAAATTAAAAGTTCAGATGGGGTCGAAATCAAGAATGATACCTACGTCAAAATCGAGTATGGGATGAAAAGTAAAATGGAGAGCGTGACCGAAATAGTTATGAGAAGCAGTACTAATATCAAAATTTGAAGCGGGTCCAGGATTTAAAATGGGATAGACATGTTCGTAGACCAAAATCGAAGTCGAAATTAAAAGCGAGACCGCGATCGGAATCAAGAACGAAAGAAATTGATCGAGAGCAGGAGTGGGATAACGGGATAGCGATTGGTGTTGGTAACTTTTTAACGAGATAGCGTTAAAAAGTTACCAATACCTGCATCACGTTGCTAATAAGTATTTATCTGATCGTAAATAAGAAAATGTAGATTGTGTTAGTTTTTGTGCAAGAAACATCTCATACCATTATGCCGATTGATAGATAAATGTCAAAATTGTATTACAAAATCAACTTTTTTTCAAAAGGATCCAAATGAAATTGTTAAATTGGCAATCGTTAAAGGGTTTCCAGCAGAGAAAACTATACAGAGAACAAACATGACAATAAACAAACACGATTAAGCAGAAAGTGACTATTGTAATTGGTACTGATAAATAATAATAAATGATTGTTCTCGTGAAGAAATTATTAACTTTTGTACTTGATAAACTTTAAATTGTTCTAAGTGGCGCCTAGTCAATAAAAATAGACTTTCATGCACTTTAACATTAAGAACTTTAGGAAGCGTTAAAAGGCTACGTAGTTACAACCCAAAAATATGTACATACTAACCATACGCTCTAAACTATGCAAACAGTTTTACATAATCGTACGATTTATCATCGCTCCCTCATTTTATCGTGCGCAACAGGATAATATAAAATTCAATATCTCTGTAAAACGTAACATGACATGACTTGACGTGGCATGACGTGACGTGACGTACAAGGACGTGAACTACAAAATAATCTTAGCCTAAAGAGGATGCAGGGATTTAAATATGGAAATAGGAATTCGTTAGAAAAAGCTATAAAGCTATATTATATTGGGAAAAAAATTGCTAATCATCAAGCCTACAGCTCCGTTCATGTGGACGTAGAATAAAGACCTCCATCTTTTACATCGACTGATCACACTGTCAGCTATGAATCTGGTTGAAATTGTGATCTCGACCTCGATCTGTATCTCAGTTGTAGTCCAACTCTCCATCTGGATCCCGGTCTCGCCCCTGATTCTGTTTTGATCGAGACACCCAAAAGAAACAGCAACGATAGTACGTGTGTTTTCAGTATAAGAATATTTATAAAGATAACGCACATACATCGCCTATATTTATTTTATTGCGGAACGATCTCGTTCCTCATCTTGACCCCGATACTGCGTCTGCTCGTGTTTACGATCCCGCAACGGTGATGATTTTCTACAATGCCGTTATCAATATAGTATTGAAATTGGTATAAAAAAGTAATGAATTCGGTTTGTGTTCACACAAGCAAACTTACGGGCAAAAGCTGGTGTGTACTAAAGCCTGGTCCGATAAAGTTTTGTTTTTCATGATAAATTAAGAACGATGTAAAGCACATCAATGATTCTCGAATTACGAGTGTACAAATGGCTAGACAGATAGATACAGAATTTAAAGTTACTGAAAGAAACCTAAAGTTGAGCGCCATAGCATGTAAGCTACTAGAATTTTTTTTTCAATAGTATACGAGAGGAAACCGAAATATAAATAAGAACAAATTAGATAAACCATTGTTTTGATGTTTTTTTTTTTATTGTATATTGTTTAAATTTGTTTGAAGGCATCCTTTACGCGTATGAGGAGTAACAGATGTTAGTGTATTTTCAGTTTATTATAATTCACGTTATGCTCATTTTAACAACACCATCTATATGTCGTAATATGTACTATTAAGGACAACGCCAGCTGTGTGAAATGACTGTAAGCTACGATTTATTTTCGTACGAATTAGTTAACGTACGAAGCGCCTCTGCTTTCTATTGAACACGAATTTACTATGTCACTATATATAATATATTTATAGCTTGTCTTCTTGTTCAAACATACATTGCATATATACTTCGTTTGGACGTTAGGAAAACAAATCAAAATGTACTTTTAGCATGTGACGGAAATTGCGCGGGTCGACGTAACATATCATGAAGTTAATACCGTTTAAAATTATTCCAAGTGGTGCGCCAATGACATACATTATACAAGTTCCATTATACAATAGCAGTACAACGCACATGATCAGTCAATGCAACTGACACTGAGTCCTAATAAATATTTATTTATGTACGTAAATTTATGAAAAATCGATATTTTACACCGTAAACAATGTTTATTCAGTCGAATTATAACTAATATGTATATATTAACCTATACGTTACCATCATATATATTAATATGCTAAGGTTAAGATATTTGCCCCCCTTTTTAGAAAAAATCTCACAATTTCTCCACATAAATTTTATATAATTTTATAGATAATCGCTTGCTTTATGAGCATCAACAAGTATAAATTTTTGTATTTTTTTTAATTAATTAACTATTAAAATTATATATATGCTACCATTTGATGACTTTAATTTTGAAACAACGTCAACATGGTTGTAGTAAATTTATTGTTCAAATATTTCTTCCATCTGAGTCGTCTGAGCTTTAAAATGTAGTACAACAAAAAGAAGACCGTTATAAACAGCGTGCAAAATTAGAAACGAATCGAGTACCTGCAATAAATTTGAATTCATAAAATGGAATTTTTAAATTGATTTATTTACATAATATTACAAAAACAATAAAATAACATCCCTAGGCGATGAACGCTAGAAAATCAAGCAGAAAGACGTCGAAAGATATATATGTGTGTATATATACTTAAAATATTGTCTGTCTAGTTATATTTATTAGAGTAATTTCTTAGGTATTTTTCTTATTTGTGAATCTGTTGAAACTACGCAATAAATTTTGTATAGCACATATTTTACGGACATTAAATAAAAATAAAATACACCTGAGCTTACGAGCAATATTTTATTGTGCCGTCGAGTTAATTTCACAGCAAAACGATGACTCGGCCGAAGTAAAATGTTCACCATGACGAGGGTCCCATCGCCGAAGGTACGATGTTTGCGTACAACCTATTATTGAACTTCGACCCCGCGCTATCCGTTATAATTCCTCGGAGGGATATAAATACCGAAAGTGTCACAAGGATAATGATACCTTCGGGCTGGCCGCGATAAGATCTCGCCCCGACTTCGAACGCCTTCTCCCACACTTCGCGTGTTTGTGAATTTCGACATCCAGTTATTAGAATTTGTTTAGATAGGCTTGTTTACGCCCGTGATTTATCGAAGGGGGCGCTTGCGAACAAAACAACGTGAAAAGTTGAACGAGTGCGAGTCGAACTCGTTTGAAGAATCCGTAATATTCCTTAAACATCTCCTCCCGCACCTTTTGTTTCCCACACACATTCTTATTTGTCTTCGTGAAATGTTCAAATAAGAAATATAATAATGTAAAATGTGAAATTTACTTTATCTTTTCTTGTAAAGGAGAGGTCGAACAAACTATTCGCACATCACATTTTATTCTTTTTTTTTTCTAAATCCAACATAGTAAATAAATTAAGTAAAAGTAAATGGTTGTACATAATTGTAATTGTTTGTTATTGAAAAATTTAAAAAAATGTTTTTAAATTCCTTAAGCGTAGCTCTTTTATTATACATGCTATTACGATCTCACGAATAGTTCTAACAGTTACGATTTCTTTTTCTAGTTAGCCTAAAATAAGTATTGTGTTTGGAAAAACGAGATAAAATTTTTTTTAAGCGTTACTTAATTTGCGCCACTCGCGAAATTTGTTGCTGTGCTATTGTTTGTCATTAGACAAACAAAATAAGTAAGTATATTTTGCATATCAACGTGTACAAAATTAAACACAAGGGACTTTTGGAAGACTTCGATGGAAGTTATCATATTCCTACGACAAACTGGAAATACACCGAGCAAAGCTAGATTGCCTTGGAAATTACAAATTTATTCATGAAACTGAAATCAATAGTGCTGAAAATGTACATGCAGTAATCAAACTGTCAACACGTTGCTTTCCAATCAAAAGCTTAGGCTGTAGTTAGTCTTTCCCGCGAGCCGGTACTGCCGGTCTGTGGTGTGCGGAACTCGTACCGGTCATCAATCAGTTCGCCTGCGCATTTAGTGTTCCATGGATCAAAAAAGACACTACAGTACGCAATCTGATGTCGTTTTATCATTCGCTGCCCAACACTACATATGCGGACGCAGTCACTGTGTTACCAACCTCATGTAAGGTCTTCTATCTACGGTACCGGCAGTCAGACTAACACTTAACATGACACTATTTTGAAGGAATTAAAATTCATGCTACAAGTCATTCGGTTTGAAATATGCTTATTGTAGTTCTTTTTACGTGGAATGACAAAAACCTAACTCTCGTATCAAACGATTTTTGGAAATACTAAGCGAGTAGCATTGTATGAGAGTTTCGATTTGTCTTTGCGAGAAATACGAAACTCTATACGTTAAAGAATTATGGAATCCTTAATTCTTAATGCGTAACATTAATTACTAGTTACGTAAAATTAGTAGCAGTTTGAGCGACTTCTATTATTATTATAGTTTGCTCTATATTTTCAAATGTAGGTTTGTATAATGGTATGTATTGGCTCCCAATGCAGGTTACGATCTTTCTCCGATATGAGGATATTGAACCATGTTGTTATTACAGCCCAAAGCCTCTTAGGGGTTTCGTACGATCTGTGAAGATTTCGGTTTTATAAAAACTTTATCGGATATTGAATATTTCTGTTTACGTTTTCTTCAACCGTTCAAAGAAATAAAATATTTCATTCTCTTCGTAAAGCAGAAAAATATTAGTGATATGGCCCTGGAAGCGAATTAGTGGTACCTGGGTTGTAAATGAGCATGCTAATCTCTAAGCGTTTTCGACTATACTCGTTTAATTTTTGATCCAGTACTGAAGATTGAAACATCATTAAGAGTTTGTGATTTTATCTTTACAAGACCGTCCTTTTGAACTGCATATTGATACTCGATTTAAGATTTTTCCTCGTTTTGTTGCGGTTACAATTGCGACAACCATTGTTACGTGTATTTTCAAGGGTTCGTTCGAAGTCTTTGTTTTGAGACGTCTATTTTCACAAGGAATAGGAAACCAAAAGCTTCGTATTCCGCTGAGTGGTTTCTGAAAGAAAAGCGAAAAAGAGAACAAACTTTCCCTGTTTGCATTGTTTTTAAATCAAACGGCACTTTGAATTTCAAACGATTTCTATTATTCCGCGCAGCATCACAAAAGTAATTGTTATAATAATGAAATGTTACCTTAAGACGTATTAAGATTCAGATCCGTGTATCATGTTTAGTAACAAAAGCCTGAACGACGATAAAGGCCTCCGTGGTCTAGTCCATATGAGACTTTGTCAGACATTCTGGTTGCATCACTGAACATTGCTGCACTGAACAGATGCAATATTGCAGAATCTTTTCTTAGCTTAGGCTCTAGTTATATAATAGTCATTTTTTAATAACCTTTCATGGGGAGCTTTTTGTTTCACGCTTTAAATTATTCTGATCTCTAGAAGTAATGATTGACTACCTACTAATGACATGCAAAAAAATCCATATAAAATTTTATATTACGTTGGCTTAACTTTTCACACCTTAGAATGAAGTGAATCTTGCAAATGAGACCTTAGCAACTATCAAAGTGTCTTAGTGTAAACACTAGAAAACTAAAGATTGTCCAAAAATCGTGCACTGTAAATGCAAAACCGATTTTCGGGAAACGATGATTTGGTGAGTTTATCATTTGACGTCTTTATTAAATCAATGTCTCTATGTTCAATTTTCTTACGAGGGATGGTGTATGTCGCCACGCTGAACGAACGTTGGCAAAGGTTAAAGGTGCCAGATCTCTCGCTTCTGTGACGCTTCAAACGATTACTGTCCTATTTGTGGGCTAGGGAGTACGCCGGTCATTCCAAAAAAAAGTATGGTGCTACTTGTCTTTTCTCGACACGTTTCATCGTATATTCGAAGCCTCATAGCTTCAGTGTGGATAACATTAGACAGGCGAAATTTTGAGTATAAAATGTACTTAGCAAACTTCTGAACCACATTAAATTTTATTGGTCTAGTTTAAATACTTTAGATTTTATTAATACTTAAAGTTGATTTTGCCATTGACTCGTTTATCAAAACGTCTACAAACGGAAAAGAAAATAAGTTATGGGCTATGAAGAAAAAAAAATTCCTAAGTACCTTACAAAAAAAATGAAATCAGACCAAAAATTTTCCTTTTAAAATTGGTTGCCTCACTATTTACAATCACTCACAAGTTCATAACGCATTCGCTGGTAAAAAGTTATCAGATCTCATTAAGCGTCAAGCCCCTAACTTCAAAAGTCTTAAATTCACTTTCTTTTCCAAACTATTTTAATATTTTTCCTCCCAAAATTCTACCCCGAAATCAGAATTCGTTTGCTTGCGTTTATGATTAGGCCCACCTAACTCTATTTATACATCGAATGCAACTTTTCCCTCTACTATATTCGGAGAATATAGACTGTGAACGACGAATAGACACACAGACCGGCATGAGTGTTGTTCTATAAGAAATCCGTTTTGAATTACATGTACTCAACCCTATGTATGAATTATCTCTCTATACGGCCTACAAAGACGGTAAATTCAACCAGAGCTCCGAAAGAGGATTCATTTAATGAGATTTGACTCATTATTTAGACGACGCAAATCGGCTTTTGATTACGGTAAGCGACTCGAGAAAGATCATTGAATTGCCTTTATTTTAATAACGTTAATTATTATTTTAATTATTACCCATTATGAAAAACCAAATGTTTCTTATTCTATACTTACATGAATGTCATTAGCGGCATATAGAATTAGAAATATCAATCACCACCCCCTATCTCTTTCTAGAAGTCATGTTGCAAATGTTTTACCAGAATGATGAAGACATAGAAATTTCGGAAGTTTACTGCGTGTCCATGTGTACTATTGCTTTTTGGAGTACATGAGTACTATTGCTTCTTCGAATATAGTGCAAATGTAATTTATAGAGAAAATGTGTTCGCAGTAGCATTTTCATATGGATTGTACCAACACAAAATCAGTCTCTGACGTCTACAAAAAAAAAATACACAAATTGTACAGGCCCCGAGAAAAAGAGCTGTACCAGACAGGTAATAAATTATGTGAGCTTCAAATTTTCGGTAAAATGTCACCAAATTTAATTTTTGAGTTAATGCAAAACCTCACTTTAACTTTGAAATTCACGGAATACACTACATATTACAACATTTTATACTATTATCTATACCGAACCTGTTTACCTGTAACCTGTTACCTGAGGGTTTGAATGTAAAAAAACACAATCAATGGCTACTCGCTGTCGTATGAAATCCCTAATTTGTGAGGAAACGTAAAAGCAGCTGTATAAATGAGTAAATCATTTACTTGCAACCATCTAAAAGATTTAAATATGCTGCATGAGAAATACGTGGGGTCCAATAACAGTTCTGGTGAACGTCAGAACTTGACGAGACAACGGAAATTACGATGCGTCCGGAGAGTACAGCTAGCAGATAAAGTCAAGGATATACGGTATTTATGGTACGGTAAATTTTATTTTTGGTCTACGTATCACATACATAGCGCGTCGGTGGCTCAGTGGTTAAGACCCTGGGCACCGGAAGGTTCTATTCGCTACGAGCATACTAACCAATAAATTTTAGATTATTAGAAAATATAAAGGCTCAGCAGTGGAATGATAAAAAATAGACTCATAATCATATGTGTCAGGTTCTTTTTCCGAAATTATTAAATATATATTAAGTATATATTTAATTAATTGGTAATTTTATGAAACAAAAAAAATCCTTTTGTTTTCAAATGAGTAATTCAATTACTAATCAGTGTCAATTATAGATTAGATAATGGTTACTAAAGATGTATGGTGTAGCTACTATATGGTATATATTGTTTTTAATTTACTTTACCGTATTATCGACCAACTCGTTTGGCTAACCATAATTCAATTCTGGTCCCTAAGCTTGTGCACGGTATTTTATGTTGAATGTAGCAGGAGAAACACAAAAGTAGACGTAATGCAGAGGAGATGTCATCCCACCGAATAAAATGCTTAATTTCTTATAAAAATGTTCGAGGTGTCGGCGTAAAGAAATGTGTCTAGTGAAATTAATATTTCACACAGTATTTAAAGTAACTTTATTCCGATAATTAAAAAATACCACAAGTGCGAATATGACTAACACCCTGAGGGTTCTGTACAAATTTTATTATGTATATGGCTATTTCATTCATCAAGAATCTCAATGACCTTTATCTGTTTTTGTTACTAGCAAGAAATCGATATCAATAATTCCGATACATTTGTTGTTACCCTTAGCCTGCATAACTCTTAGTTTATGACTCAGAGGTTGATTTCAATTGTAATTCAGGATTCTACCAGATCTATATTGTTTTTGAAACCATTTTTTGTCTTTTAGTCATTTTTCCTTACACCAGTGGTCTGTCCACAAGAGCTCTTTATTTAGACAGACGAATTGTAAAAATCTAATTTACTAAAAATCAGAGATCTTCATAGTCAACTAACAGATAGTATAAATAAAGAAGATTTGTGATGCTTGGTCTATAGGATTCCATGTTCATATGGGAGACGGTATATTGGCCAAACCAAACAAAAACTTAAGATGAGGGTTAGACAGCACAAAGTTGACTGCAGGAATAAGAATTATATTGAGAACAAGAAAACTGCCTTGGCAGTACTTTATTTTTATAATGAAGAACATAATTTTCAGTTTGACAAGGTAGAAGTCCTGGATTTAGGAAACAGTTATTTGTAGAGGAATATTAGTAAAATAATTTATAAATTTTATTAAAATCTTCATATAGAGATAATAGGTACAATAATGCTGTTGTTTTGGTCAATAATTGATTTTTTTAGAGCATAATAATTTTTGTATTAAAAAAATTATGTAAAGCCATTTTAATCAGTGAGCAAATTTAAATTTTGTGTTGATATAGTGATAACTGGTACTTGGTATTTATGACCATAAAGGGTTATGGTAATAAAGCTGATATCTGTGATTTACAACCACAACAATACGTGTTTGTCACTCACCAAATATTTCTCTAGTTTGTTGAAAAAAAAGATTTATATTATTTCTTTGGATAAATAAATTGTAATGGAAAGAACATATGACCACAGTACGTAATTAGATTTGATTTTGTTTTATTATATATTGACCCGGTACGACCTGAATTTAAAATGAACCAAAGAAAAGTTGAAGTTTTCTGAATAAATAACATCTACTACTAAACAACATTTGATCGGGTTCTCGATATCACTTTGAAAGTTATTAATTTCCATTATAAACGCGATAAATAATTATTTATTTTGTTAATATAAGAGAACTTTAAGAAAATTGCAAAAGAAAAATTGAAGTTGTATATTGCGCACACTTTCCCTTGATTAATTTTTAAATGCTCAGTACTATCCCGTTACACCCTCGTTAAACTTAATCAAGCCGCAGAATCGATGCCAATTAACCCGTGCTCCCGTTCGAAACCAATGAAATCAATTATATAGTTACGCAACCGCGCCCGGCTTCCAACAACTCTAGGTTGGTTATACAATTTCAGAAACTTTATTCAACTTCATGGGTCAGCTCGATACAATGACTGTTTAGTTCAAATCTTGCTAGTCGATTTTAGAGCATTTTGCACTGCTCGTTGATATTAAAATCCTATATTATACATATAAATTCAATGATAACACCACTTTAAATTAATGGTGAAGACAGGATTAACTCTGTGTGAACAATTCTTGAGCGATTGATAATGTTAATAAGAAATTTTGGATTTAGGTAGACTTAACATTGACAACAAATCAATATTTTAACCATATTCGAATCAAGCAGCGAGAACCATCTCACAGAGTAACTTCTCAACGGTGAATCGGTATCAGCTAAAATTAGATGAAGAGGTTCCAACGAGCAATATGAGAAGTAAATAAAGACACTATAAAATGAATGAAAGATCATTACCACTACTAAAACATTTTTTCGGTAGACTTTCCAATAAAATAAATGAAAGTGATTTTATTGCTATAACATGATCCTGCGATTCTGAGAAGACATATCTAACGAAGGAACAGGATATGGAATAACGTTGTCTGTAGTATCCAACCTTGGAATTTAATCAAATACGAGTATACGTCAATCTTCGCCTAAGTTTTTCCTTATTTTTTTTATTTATTTTCTTTATTTACTTATTCGCCAAAATACCTAGTCGTATATAAAATGCTGTACCGTTAATGCCGAAATATAATGTGGAGTTCTAGAAATTTTAGTACCTACCCGACAAAATCCGTTCTCACAAAAGCAAACAATAATTCGTGATGGTCTGTAGTGCATTAGAGTTCGCTTTGTATTCGGCACTGCCGATCCCTTTGATAGCTTTCAAAGGAAAAGGATAAAAGATAGCAGATTCAAAGAAAATGCGAAACTATTTCGACCCTTTTCAATCACGCTTATCGTTATGACTGGAAACTTGTTTGTATCTATTGAGACTACAATCAGTGGAAGAAGAATGTGTTTGTAAATAAAATAAAACTTGTGGTAATAAAGAATATTAATGACAAGTCATTTCATTTATGAGACGTTGCATTATTTTGCTGCTGCAGCGTAATTGTAAAATTGTAAGACGAGCCTTTTTATGTATTAAATGACGGTATAATAGCTATAAAAAAATAAAAGCAATATTTTTTTTATAACAATAAAGAATAACTAGATAGATAGATTAACAATAATAAACACAATAATAAATTCATTATATAAATATATTTATTATTCGGGCATATGTGGATACAAGCGATTGCTAAGACTGTGACGATATCTTTTTCAATTTTAAAAGCGAGACGCATCTTGAAAATGTACAGGATTTAGTAATGTTTATTTTATAAAAAAAATTAATTCTTTTAGATATTTATAAAATAATCATGACATAACACTAACTTTGATAAACTCAGTAAACTTTATTTTTCATTTTCCTCTGTACAATCCCAAAAGCTTATAGAGCGAAATACTTATTTTTTTGACGTGAATACCTCTATAAATATACTTTCATATTGGGAGGCAATTCAGAAAACTGATGATAACAAAATCGGGGGATACAGTTTGATGCTGCAGCTATTAGTCTATATATTCATAATTTAATTACACCACTCGATAGCTAAAGGGTCAAAGAATTTATTACGTTTAGTAAGGACTGTAAAGGATTGCGCGCAGCGAAGAGGAACGAGCCGATATTTTGAGGTCATTTCGCTGCGTCACAAACTTTGTTTTTAGTATACATTTTAACTCGGATAAGCTAGGATCTTCGTTTGATTTTAAATCGTCAGATATTGTCAAAATCTATTCATTTCGTATATTAAATATTGGTGGAAAAAAGTTATAGAAAATATGTATAGAGTTTAAATAAAAAAATAACGGAATATCGGCCTATAATCGTTAAAGAGCCAAATCAAAACATAAAAATAGCAAACGGTTGGTAAGGGCTCGTCAAGAGCAATCCAGGGATACCCATAAAATACTATATGACTGGCGGGACCGTAAAATAATGATGTGTTCGAGCATATCAAAGACGGCACCAGAACACCTGCGGCCGGGGCGTCGAGGCTATGCAAGTGGATGATGTAATCGCTACTACATCAAGGCTGGACTGTATATAGACATCGATTATAATTATGTGCGAACACCGACTATTAAAGACACATATAGCAGCAGCTAGTACATATTTCACTACTACGTTTATAACTACACGAAATCCGGAGAACTTCTTAGTATTCAAAAATAATTATACATATAATTCGCTCAAAGAAAATATTACCTGTAATCCGTATCGGTAATTCTCATAAAATACATGGCCGTGTCCAAAACACAGCCAAACCCCGATTTTTTTCATTTCTGACTATTGACACGAGTGGTTGCAAATCAAATCAAAAACAAAATCAAATCTAATTACATACGGTGGTCATATGTTTTTTCCATCACAATTTATTTATCCAAAGAAATAGTATAAATCTTTTTTCAACAATCTAGAGAAAAGTTTGGTGAGACCAAAACAAACACGTGTCCAGTGTAATAACTAGTAAATCACAGATATCAGCTTCATAACCTTAAACGTTTATGGTTATAAATATGAAGTACCAGTTATTCACTGTATCAACACAAAATTTAAATTTTCTCAGTGATATATTGACACGAGTGGTTGTAAGTTTTAAATGTAAAGCCATCAAATTATTAGGGAGAAGACCATTTTTTATGAATTTGGTGGAAAATGTCATGCACAGAGTATGACTGGCAAAAATATTATGTTAAAAGTGCTGACTCATAGAGATAATCACTTCTACGGTACTCATGACAAAGCGACACTGGAAAAAGGTCACCAATTTGTATAAGAAAGTTTTTATAAAGCGATAAAAATTACAATATTTTGACAATGACCATATGAAACGCTTACCTAAAAGTAATAGTTGCATTTACTTACATTTTTCTTTTTTATTTCATTTGTAGCGAATTAGTCATGTGTCTAAATTCATCCGACCGTCATAGGTAGAGGTGTAAAGCGATGATAAAAAAGTATAAATTTAATTACAAGATTGATTAAGTACATACGTATAATTTATTGGAACAAAGATTTATTGTTAAGATCCAAAAACAAACCAGCAATCACCTGTATAGGTCTATCGAGATAAGCCGAAACCAAACGAAGTGGCGCACGAGCGAAGAGCCTGTAAGTGGATGATTGCTTCTTTTTTTTAATAAAGCTTAACACGTGGCTAATGTTACTTTGGGAATTGTCATACCATGAATAGTTATTGGTATACGACCATTTGTTTGCGGGAAGTTTTTGACGAACTTGTGACTTATTTTCTTCGCAAAAATTAATAACTAATTACGCGGTCAACGATGTTCATCACCAGAAGAGGCTGTCGAAGAGTATGAAAAACACATTTCGGAGGTCACCGGGAAGAAGTGGCATAAACATTTTAAAAATTAGTTTCTTATAAAAAAAGTGCATTTATGCTAATGGAGAATACTTTGAGAAACAATAAATTAATTGTATATTCATTCATAGCATTTTCATCTCATTGATTTTAGAAATTTTCAGTGTGTGCGTTTTTAATAAATGCTTTCAACTAAATTATTTTCAACATAATCGGGTATACTGTTTTTGAGTTGTTGTCGAAAAACTGCATTTCTCAAGAAAAGGACGTAAGTACCGTGAAGATACGCTCTTTTACTGGTGCTTTTCATTTTTTTTAGTCGATGTATCTACTTGTTTCTCTAGTTATTGGAGACGTAAAGTCCTTAAATTTATTATGTGCGAGAAACATGGAAAAAAGTGTAACTGCCTAGTTTTTCATCTGTAGTGCATTTCTTTGTAGCAACAGCTTCGGGACCCTACAGTGAGCATGGTCCGACACGCTCCTGGCTGGTTTTTTATACAATTACACGAAGCCGCGTTCGGAATTATAATTTTCGAAAAATCGGAAATGGGCCTCAACACTAAATATTACAGAATCATAAAAACGATATTAATTTGTTTGATTAAGTCAAATGTGATTCTGGGCATTTATCTACAGTATGAATTCACGATATAGAAGTGTAAAAGTTATGTGATACACAGAAAACAAAGCAGCAACAGTCTGAAAAAACACAGCCGCAGTTCCGGCAAATGCACGTATTTCTTTGTACCGCATTGCGCACATATGCGGCGCTGTTCGCAGCCATCGTTGTCCTTTGAGATAACTGAAAAACCGGCCAAGTGCGAGTCGAGCACATGAAAGGTCCCGTACCTCCTTACAACATTGAACATACCTTTTAAAAATGGTTAATGAGAAACAAGAACGAATTTTAGAATTAAACGAAAAACGCCGACAATAACACGTTTCTAGTATGAGGACCCTGGCCTGAGGGCCAAAATTTTAGCAATATTTATTCTGTTTTCAAAATAGTTATCATACAAATATATCGGCCGTTTGAAGTTATCAAAACAGTTAACATTTTTGAAAATATGTAATTTAATCGTAAATGAATATTCACATCATGTTACAGTTAGAAAATGTTTATAATGTTTTTGAAAATAATTGAACTGTAAATGAATTGCCACCATATGTTACAATTAGGATATGCATGTAGAACATATAGTAATATAAAGTATAGAAAGAGAGTCTTTAAAAAAAATCCTATTTCTAGATACAAATAATTATTTATGAAGTGTTTTTAAGGCTCTAGTAATATGTATTACAATGATTGACGCGTGGACAAGCGGCTGTTCCATCCAGTAGATGATTTAATATCTCTTCGTTGAATAAGACAAGACAAGCTCTCAACTGGAAGATTGTTTAATTTGAAAGTGTATATTGAAACCATTGTCATCAATTACGATTCGATTCATCGATTTGTTGAATTGAAAGTTTATTAAACACTCTATAGAACCAAAAAAATCCAAGAATTTCAAGGACGAAGCACAACGTGTTTTCGTTATGTTACGATTTCTACTAGAAGCCTTCTAGCGCAAGCCGCTTTATAGAAGTATGTCCCAAAACCAATTTCTTCTATTATAAAAAATCTATTTCAATCCATATAAAAATCAATGACGCTTTGCAATTTGGAACGGAGCATAGACGAACTTTGATTCGTTTTGATTGTAATTTGAAGTATAATAAGCGAAAAGTGATCTTGAATAGTTTTCATAAACGTCCTCAATTTAATGAAAAGGTTTGAATTAAGGTTCGAAATGACGGATCTGAACACTGTCTTTTCTAAAGACGAATATCTGCGAAGCCCGCCCCTTCTGAAATTTATCATCTCTAGAGACTATTTACAATCGAGATGCCGCGCCGGTCAATGGCACTTTGTTATATAAACATTTCATATAATAAAGTAATACCTAGATAATAATCTATAAGCTTATATAAAATCATTGACAAAGAAATTTAGAAAACAAAAACTAAGAGTACTTAAGCCATCACAGGTTTTCGTTTTAAAGAATATAATTTCTGTGGAATAATTTGTTTTGCTGTAAATCTCTAGATCCATTTATCTGATTATCTATTTTGAGTTATACCCATTATTATTACGTTCAGACTGTATTTGGTCGTGTTCCGCGATCTATTTCTATTTTGATGTGAACAAATATTTGAAAGTACGAAGGACTTTTCCTTGATATAAAAGTTTAATTTCCTCTATGCAGATTTATTTGGGTAAAAATGTATCCAAATTTTATGAAACATCACGTAGAGATGACCGACTTCAACTTTACTTATGAACCCGAAATAACCTTTCCTCAATATGAAAATTCACATTTCCTGAATCATTTACTGTAACCTGATTCTCGCTTAAAAAATCAACATATCTTTTTTATAGCAGATTGCCTGTCGCCATCGTCATCGCTTCCCGTGGATACTTGCAACTCCAGAAGATTTGTCGAAGCGTTGCCGGCCAATTGATTAGATAAAGGATGCCTGACGGAAGGGGTAGTAGGCTGATGGAGGAGAAAGTGGACCACCGGAACTCTCACTCACTGGACGAAATGTGACAGCAGGAGCTGTTACTTCACATTTGTATTTAATACATAAAGTACGATAAACTTTTGCTAATCTATAAAATTTGCAACACTCGATATGAAGAAATGGAGGGAGAAAATAACGAACTTTTTAATTGTGTTCTTACTTACTTTAGACTCGAGCTTACAAACGAGTCTTATCTTTGAAAGCCTGCGGGAAATAACTAAATGTTTTTAGTGATGATGATTAAGTAAGTGACAAAATCAAAGAATAAAATAACAGAAGTAAATAAACATGTTGTGTTGCATAAGCTCGGCGGCTTAAGCCGCCTGCTACCCTGAAAATTTGATATCATATCTGACACGGTGTACAGATCAAAGAAATGAAAGATCAAATACATCTCGAATCATTTCGAGAATACACACCACGGCACTTCCCTTTGAAGATTGAATTAACACAAAAATCAGAAATATACGTGTGTATGTATATATATTTCTGAAAGGTTATTTTTGACAGAAATATACGTCAACAGTTCTATTAATGATAGGTGAAACAGTAGATCATTGATGCGTCTATGTTA
Source organism: Eumeta japonica (assembly GCA_005406025.1). Taxonomy (NCBI): domain Eukaryota; kingdom Metazoa; phylum Arthropoda; class Insecta; order Lepidoptera; family Psychidae; genus Eumeta; species Eumeta japonica. The sequence continues at coordinate 43,698 of BGZK01000598.1, read as the reverse complement.
TAAATAAACACATCTAACTCCAAAGTCCCTTCTGCAGCTCTTTTGATACTTGGTTCTGGACAGGTTTTAATCATCCCGTTGGTCAGGCATAACCTCGTATTATTTTTCTGTATCAGACTGAGAGGCTTGAAGCTTACAATCTGTGAGCTGCTAACGGTCTATGTTACAAATATGACGACAACATATGGAACCAATGGCGTAAGGAGAGTTGGGACGTATGAAGCAAGTGATTCAACTTATTTCTATGTAAAAGATTGTTGCCGAATTCGTCCACAGTTATTTTCAAAACTGAGTATCTCCTCGTTATGAATTTGGAAAAAAATTCAATGTAAATTTATTTTAATGTTACAGTCGCAATGGAAACATTAATGATGCTTCGCTATTTCAAATATTTTAAACGGAATGCCTAATTTAGTACGTAATTAATTATAGCATGGAAATCATTTTATTCCTATTTTTCTGTACGAAGATTCTAGAATATCTCATAAAATAATGTCTAGCTGTAAGTTTTTACATTTTTTTACAAATAAACATATAATCCTTATTTTAAATTAGATTGAAAATTTCAATACAATTTTAAAAAGTGCAATTAAACACACTATTCATAAAATACTTTTATCAGAATATTTGACAGTTTCGTTCTAAAAAGAGTTTTATTTACTTGTGTTATTTATACTTAATTAGTTATACTTATAAAATGAATAATATTCAACAATTTACTAAAATATTTTTTGTAACCCTTCTCAAAACATATTTTTGTAATCAGTCCATCCAATTCTATTAATTTAAAGCTTCCAAAGTGAAACTTTAAAAATACTGTACAAATGAAAAAAATTATGTGTTTTGTATGGCATATATAAAAATAACGTGCAACATTTTATTTACTCAATTTTATATATTCGTCAAAAAGTCCACTGAAACTCAAACTTTGTAACACCGATTAGTTCCAGTTGTCTCGTGTACCTAACCGTCAGGAATTAAGGGACAAGATTTGGAGCATCGACTTAAAAGTTGGTCGTCCCACTTTTGTTCCAGCCTTAATGTGCTCCAATTCGTAAGGTCCGCTTAGTTTCTTTCATTTCTTGGAACTTCAGAGACAGTTTCAATTCTTCTTTTGCGAGTACATAAAAACGTTATCTACGAAGGAAAAACGAATAGGTGACAGATGCTCAGAGTCGATATTCTCTCTACGTTATACATATATAGGATTACTCGTTATCGGATGAATTCCGGTGGAGGCCGTATAGTAAAGCTAATAAGCAATTGATATAACTACACAATGTCTTATCCAAAAACTAAAATATTTTTTTGTTTGAGAAAGTCCAGAATTTTATGTTCATACGTTTTTTGAAAAGTAATTACAGGTATGTTTATAATTAGCACACAATTTGATACTTATTTAAGAACAACAAGTCGTCTAGAATATTTTAATGTTCTGTTGTAGTACATGCAAAACATTTAAATATGTTAAATATTTTATCAAATTCTTTAAAAAAATGTTGATTAATTGTTAAAAAAAGTTAATAATGACAAAACGCGTAGAACAACGCAAAAAACATCTTCATCTGTCTGGCTATCCAACAAAGAATGAATGTTTTGACTCCCTTGCATTATTACTGGAAGAAAAGCTGATAATTGGGGCAGGCAGGCGAGTTCCGTGAATCGGCCGTTCACAGTCATTCTTCATTATTTGCTTCGGAAACGATCGTGAATGTTCTACAACGCCACGTTATTAGACATGATTATATAAATGACACGATTAAATATAATATATGCAACGTAATGTATATCAAAATTTAGTCAATTAGTGGGTATTTGAGTTTTCATATTGCACTACTAAGTATCTAAAATGAACCATTTGTAATTGAAGTGGTTTTCAGCTAATTAAAAACATGTGGAAATTATATATCGTATCGTATTTTTAAAGATTGGCTGGAAAGATAGTAAGTGACTTGTATGTTTTAATATAAACTATGTAACGGCTATGCTGTTCCGAACTTGGCTGCAGTACGAAAATGGGCCCACTCGACCGGCGAGACACCATACTCATACAGAATACAAACATGAAATGGAAAATTCTGCTGTTGACTTTCTAGTGAGTGAGAGTTCCGGTGCTTCACTCTCCCTTTCATCTGATCTTGGGTAAGAATAGAGGATATTTATTGTAGGGGGGAGTGCCCCTCTATCAAATATCCTATTCGTACTCAATTCAAACGCAATGGTAACTCCTCTGGGGTTGCGAGTGTCGATGAGCGGTGGTGATTACTTACTCTCTGGTGGCTCAATTGTTCGTTTGCCCCTCGATAACACTGTTAGAAAAAACATGCTTCTACAAGCGAAATGCACGAATAGCGTGAATTTTTATTTATATATAGAAAGTTTCATATTTCTCTCTTAAAAATAACTAAAATTGTAATTTTACTTTGAAATCAGATGCTTTTGTTTGAAAAATCAATTACATGAATCCATTACAGAAATCCATATTGGTATTCAAGTTAAAAATAAATCAAGAAAAAGATATCAAAGCTAAACCGCGAACTTTAAAAAATTAAAATTTTGAATCCCATCATTGAAACACATACAACAAGAACCTAATTAAAGTCAATAGTTAACCTTTTTACTAAATCAAGGATCCACTAATTTATTACGAAACTAATTACAAGTTATGTCGTTATTAAGTACTAGCTTTCGTCCGCGGCTCCACCCGCCATACTTTACTTTATATATCAATTCATTACCCGTATCTCGTGCTCGATTCTGATCCCGAACCTGCTCTCGATGGCGATTCGTCCCACTCTCGAGTTTGGTTGCGCTCTTCACTTTCGATTCCGAACCCGGACTTGATTTAAATAGACTTCGATTCTGATTCGGCACTCGATGCAGATGCCGGTCTCAAATCCGATTTCGCTACTGCTTCTTATTCCAAATCAAGTTACACTATCAATTCCATTTATAGTTCCACACTCGATTCAGACCTTGGTGCCGTTTTGGATTTCGATCCGTCCCGGTCTGGAATCTCAATTGCATTCTCCGTCTGGCTTACGATTTGAATTCTGCTACCGGTCATGGTTAATATTTGAACGGAGCCGGCGCAAATGTTACGGTTAACATAATATTTAAACTAATATAGCTTGTTACGATTAAAATAATATTTAAGCTAATATAGCTTAAATATTATTTTACTTGTATTACTTGTGGGTAGTTATAATATAACTACCCACAAGTAATACTGAAGTTAGATATTTAATATGCAGAATTTTAATCATACACAATAAAACAATCCATAGTTATACGTAATATTTTTTTTTCTAAATTATACATGTAATAAAATATAGTATATTTGCAAACACAATAAAAATTGAACACTTCTTCCAAGTTAATAACACCCCACTTACTTACTCTTAACGGCTACTTCAATGTCTGTGGTTTCTTTGGCAAAGTTTTTCTAAAAAAGGAGGAGATTATGAGTATTTGCGAAAAGATGCATGATCGATTCCATCCTCTATAAATTAAATCACTCACCTGGATATGTTTGAAAGATTTCACCATCAATGCAATGTACTCACATAAACTTCTATCAATCAAAAGCAGTATTCAATCATCGTCATTACTAATTGTTGTAATTAGTTGTAATTTCCCGTCTAATTTATGAAATGCATATTGTACCACTCCACTATTAACTGCACCCGTCTGCATAAATAAAAGACATGTAAAAATATCTGTACAGGATTTAAGCAGCGAGCTATTATTGCGTAACTTAATTTCCCTCTTCATCTTATCAACTAAGACAGTCTCCTAAAAGACGCCAATTATGACGATAAAAATGATGACATATGATTAAAACGGTGCTCGCAGTTGAGAATTAGTGCTCTCGTGGCTTTCGAACTTTACTTCAAAAGTCCTTTAACTTAAATTTTCTACTAGATTTTTATCTCATACAGCTCTTTATTTAACCAAGTTAAATAAGGTTTTCGTGAGCTTGTAGATAAAATAGAGTAGATGATGAATATATTTTGTTATGTAGCGTAAAAATGTTATCGTAATGGCATTGAATATGAAAGCCCTATATCCATTTATGTATCAATGTAAAGTGTATCATCAATTTTTTTATCAATGCTCTAATATGTATGGACAAACTTTTGATTCGCAAAAAAAAAAAAAAGTGAAATCGAGGGTATCACAAAAGAAACACGACATCTCAAATACTCAAGCCGAGGTCGGATTTCATCACAACAACCCCCGAACACGCAATCGCAGGAGATGAGTTTATCTCACCAAAAATACGAATTTCAGAACGGTCATTATGCGAAACGGAAAAGGGAATATCTTATTAAAATGTTTTCATACCACAAGATTTTCTCGGATTATAATACATCCGAGCAAAATAAATACGGGAACGTTTTTTTTATAAGCGGTACAATTTGAAAACGGAGGGTTTATTACCCTCTTATTTATTAAACGTTTCAATATTAAAACGATTCCCGGCGCTAGGATCCGACCCCGAGTTTAAATTTTGGCATAGCGAAGATAAATCGTTACATTTCGTTCATGCTCGAGATTTAGAGCCGTTCGAATATGAAAATTTCGCTACTTAATTTTTTTGTTTATCAATGTTAAAATGTTATATTGTTAAGGGCACAGATTCAGTCTTTTGATGCAATATATATTACTGATATTTCCGTTGGATCTCATCGTATTGACGTTCACACGTGTTCACGATGCGTGAATGCGTGCCCATGTTCACTTGAAAAATGAAAATATTAACAAATCATTTCATAACATAACAAATTCCAAGACCCCGAATTAAGTTTAAAAGTCAGCATTGCTAGTCGATTGCCACTGCACGCGCGCTATCACGATAGATCGGCGTTGTAGTAGTGCCTGCTACTGCAATTTTTGATGAGTGACAACCTGTTTTGATGGTCGTATAATATTCTTATAATCATCACCGATCGATCACAAGGAAGATATGGGTTAAACTTAATGCGTTAAGATCTCTATGTACGTACATCAAAATAAAATTTTCTCTTTGTCTCTCTTTCCAAAAATGACGATGTTGTAAAACAGGGCACCAAAATCCAGCGTATTTTACAACTATATAAAACGTATAATTAAAATCTTAAATGATTTACAATCTAGCATTGAAAATATTTTTTTCATATATTTTTATAAGATTAGTTGAAACTGTATCTCCTCTGTCTAGAAATTTTACGTTGTTCCCATGTACACGATAGAACTTAAAAAAGAAACCTTTCTAAATATCATGGCTTCTGCATCCTCATAAACAATTTTATTGATTTTTACTTTATTACAATCTTATAAAATGTATTATTTGGTATTTACTTTACTTTATATAGTATTAACTGTTCTTGCTTGTGGCTTCTCCCGCGTGAACATATAAAATAATTTACCGTTTTTTTTTTTATATTTATTCTATTCTGAACTTCAACGATACTACCTTTGTATTACTGCCTTTAGTTTTAGACTCAATTCTGATTCTAAATCTCGGTCCGCTATCAATTTACATCTCGGTTATCGTTTTAGATTTAGGTTATTAAGAAACTACCAGTAAATAATGAACGAGAATTAGTTTACATTAATTCTTCAGACTTGAAATTGCCTATTTTGTTTTCATCAAATTTCATTCTATACTATAGTCGTTAAAACAATATAACCAATACAAAAAAAAAAACAATTTTCAATTTCTTATTTATTGGCACGGATATAATCACAGGAAATAAATTAATAGCCCTGTAATATAGTTTGAATTATTCATTTAAAGCACAGTCGTTTTCTAAATTAGAGGCATTTATACTGCGTTTTTAATTAAAAGGGCGTTTTATTTTCATCATTTAATTTTAATGTCATTTGTTTATTTAATTACAAACTCCCTGCTTTAATAAAAATTAGACTTCATAGTGAAATAATATACGTAATTGTGAATAATGATGTCGTAGACTTATTTGCAGATAATTTAATTCAACACAAATATTTCAATCGGAATTTCGTTGTATTTCTAACGAATAAGGCGAAGTATTCTAATGAGAATGCGCAGGTGGGGCACGCTCAGCCTAAGTGGTAGGTTGATTGAGATTATTCAGTATTCATGAAAAGTTGTAATTAAAGCCTATTTCCAGGAATTCAATTACTCTGTTTTTGCGTAGTTTAATCAAATAAATGCTTTCGTATTTTTTATATTCTTTAAGAAATAAGTTAGACTTTGTTTCGTCTTCAGTGGTATATAAAATTCTATACAATATTCATGTATAAAAAAAACACACTACGTATTTTTGAAACGAAAATGGCCAACAAATGTTAAACAAATAACTATTCTGTTGACTTAAGTAAGTTTCAATAATCAGTTTCGACTAAGTTTTCACTAACATGTGAAAAGCTATTTATTATGAGCTTTATCGAAATTCGTAACATGTCTCTTGTCTCATGTAAATAATAAGCGGACAAAATATTATTAAACCTCCCAAAGTAGGAAATCAGCGGACTCTAAATGTATCAATCATAAGCACACATTTACACCTAAACTAGTCTATCGACTGGCATTTACGCTCTCAATTTCAATAAATTCGCATTGTTTATATTGTGTTAAGTGTACTCAAAATACATATACGTAACCCACCGCAATGCGTTACTTTAGCTGTCACTCTGTACACATATTTTTTTAAAGTTCGTGGGTAAACAGCGAACAAATAAAATTGAGATACATAGTTGAATATTATAATCTGACATTGGCAGACTGTGCAATGAGCACAGATGGCCTTTTTTTTAGGTGAAAAATTAATTTAATTTCAACGATTTCATCTTTCAGACGATATCATCAGTTGAATTAATTGAAATTTTCATGTAAATTATAATACAAATTGAAAAGCACAAAATCGTAATTAAAAAACAACATTAAATTTAGTTCTGAAAATAATAATATTTTCTAACTATATATTAATTCATATATTTAACTTTAAGTGATTTTTTTTGGACAATGCCCATTGTATCCACGCAAACCTTTTTCAGAAATGCGATTCGTAACAATGACAGCCGCATCCAAATCCGTTCAGCGGTTTTCGAGATTAGCACGCACACACAGACAGGCCCGCGCCAAGCGCGCTACCCGGACTCGCTTTCATGAGACTCCTTTCATTCCGTGTCGAGGTTACAAAGGAGCCTTGGTCACGGTTTTGATCTATACGTATAAATTCGTGGAGGTACGCGAATCATCATCTTTGTCTTTTTATATGTTTTTTGACAATGAAAACGATCCGGACTGAACAATGAGACGCTATTGAACTTATGCTTGTAACGTATCTCTACGACGTAGAGATTTTACGCCGTTACGTAGACTCTACGTAAAGAGACAAGATAAATAAGTTGACTTGATAACGTCACGCCGTTCTACGAGAGCGTGTGGTTTTTCGTCCGAATAATTAATAGGCCAATTTAAGTTATACTTAAATCGTCTTTTATTCAGAAACCACAGACAAGGCAGCGGTTATTTCAAAATTGGGATCATAAACACTCTATGCCTTATTTTATTCTGCAGAGTATTATAATTCAAAATCAGGTAAATAATAAAACTAGAATTATCGTTTTTCATCAACACGAAATGTTATTTTATTTTGTTGGACAAAGTAATTGGTGCTAGACTTATTATAATAATTTCATTAGACGACTATTTCTGTCCAGTCTAAACTGTTACTAGACATGAAACTTACTTCAGTACTAAAACTAAATTTCCATTATAACAATAACACAAAATATCACAACTATTCGCTAGCGATATTTGAGCACACGGCGATTAAGCCTTAAATATATATAGTGTACTGTGCGGGTAGTTATGTAAAACTAGGTGACTTCCGGCGCTAATTAAAGTGATGAGCATACACCGCGTGCTTACACCTATTGGTGCTTACGTATTGTATCTCCTTCGAAATGAGAGAATTCAGCTGGAATATGATCCGATCCCTTCACAATGCTCAGTGTTTATCGACACCTTAACCTATCTACCTTCTGGTAGGAAGATATTGATGCCATTACTGTTTCAAGGGCTAATTTTGCAACCAATGTTGATTTGGCATTTGTAATATTGTTTACCATATGAATATTAAATATATGTACATAAGGTTACATTTACTTATTTAAAATCTAGAATTTATACATAAAATTGAAAATGTTTCGACGATTTTTTTAATTACTTTATTCCAGACATTTTCGTTCATATTCTCTAAAAAAAAACTGTTATTGGTAATACTGTTCAGTCTATAGTGTATTGTTAGGCAGAAGCGTGTGCGCAATGTGCGGAGGATTTACAGCGCTCGGGATCTTCAATCAAACGGACGGTAACGGTGTAAACCAATTTGTTTACGTCTCGAATATCAAGATCGAATCAAATCAAAAGTATCTTTACTCCAATTTCTGGTTCATATCTATGCAGGAGTAGTGGGACTAATTAAATCAGATACCTTTCCTTTTTCTTCGTCTCATGATCCAAATCTCGTTTCCTGGATGCACTTGGTCTATCTCCCTATCTTTTTTTTACCGAATCGGTCACTTCTTCTAGCATACGTAAATCGGCAATAGCAAAGACGTAAATCGGTCACTTCTTCTAGCATAAGGAAGCAGCTAATCAACATTTAATATGACAGTTGCAATGCCATACCATATACGGTCTTAGCTTGCATTTCCATTAAATCGATTTTAATTTCGTGCTTTTCCGTGTCCCAATCCATCCTGTTTCACTATCGTACAGTGGGACCTGAATCCCACTACTATGTAATATTTTTCTAACATCAACATAGCATAAAGCATCATTGACTGTGATTCCTCTGAATATTATGATGAACTCAAGTCTCTCCTACTGATGTACTTCTAATAACATCTAAATTGAAAACGGACTATATTGAACAAAAAAACATGTCATACTCTTGACAATTATTAAATGATTGAAAACAGTAAGCGAAATATTTATAATTCAGTTTCTCATTAGTAATTCTATTAATTGCAATATTCCGTCGCTCTCAAGAGAATAATAGGTGACGTGATGAAAAACACATTACACAAGGGAAACACCGTAACATCACATTAGACCCCGGATGTGAACGCTTCACGCAGAACCACTCGAGCGCAGAGATAACAACAATCAATCATGTTGCGTACACGCCGGGGAACAAGCATCGTATGAAGTCCCCATTACTCGAGACAAACACGCAACTAATTGTCTTAATGTGGAACACTCACCGAAATAGTTATGCGCGAATCGGCCACACTTCCTTGTCTATTTACATTTAGATAGTCTATATACAGATAAAAGTGACGAACCACGTTCCAGAGTATTGTATTAGCCGGATGCAAACAAATATAAAACAATGTTTTCGTACAAATGCCATGTCTTACTAAACCAACTGTTTGTGTTTCTATTAAAGTATTTTATTGGACTTCATTAGTTAACTTTTCAGTACTTTTGTTATATTCTTTCAGGTCAAAAACCTTATAAAGTTCTAATACAGTAAACGGGTTTGGGGTCTGGCTGAGCTTCAGATTTCTCACATATACGAATATTTGATAACAATGTCAAGATGAGCTGATTCAATGCTACGGCTAAGATATAATCCTGGAGAGAGATTACCTTAACAGCCTACGTCAAGGTCTTGAACCTTACTACAAACAATCAGATCTAATTGCGAAACATCATTTTAATTACGGTTAGTCGATGTTATATGGAACGATCTCCTCGACGAACTTTGGAATACAAATTTGGCGATATAGGAGATAGGCGGTTGCACAGATTTGGAATTCGTAACAGCTCATAACTACAGTTTTGGAACTATGTACGCGTAATTTACTTTTTACAGTAAAATATCATATTAATTTCGAAATGATGCTGTAGTCCAAAAATCTGTATACCATTTCTAGTATTGTATCGCTTTAATCGTACGTTACGTGCGTCAAGTTGTGTGCATGTTTAATTTTGATGACCAAACGTAATTTTAATCTTTATATAATCTTATAGCTTCAAACCTCGTTTCACAAGCCAACTCTTGAAAAAGCAGTGGCATCAAATTTAAAGGTGTTATGTAATGTAAATATTCCAGAAATCATTAAGAATCAGGTATCAATCATTTAAGGATTAACGGAATTTGAGGGTTGACACTAAAGAAACTGTAAATGGTGTGAAATGATTTATAATTGTAAATAATTTCGCAGTTTATATAGCTTCCCCATAATTAAGTAAAAACTAAGAAAAATGGTATGTAACCAATCCATGTAGATCGAACGTGAATTGGTTAAACACAATTTTTGAATTTAATAGCATTATAAAATATAATGTAGTAAATCGTAATATCTTCACATTTCATTCAAAAATATTTTGTTGATATTAATAAGCTCTTTTATGTGACCATTAACAACCAGGACGCGCCGAAAAGGAAATGCTCGCTGAATTGTTTTGTGAAAAAAAAATTTACCATTGTCCGAACGCAGTCCTTTTTAAATAATTTAATACGCTTTTGCGGCTATATAATTTTGACCGCACTAATTTCATTGCACAAACCTCACCAGCAGTATCGGTTTTCCGGGCCTAATAACAATATATTTCCACACGCTCCTATTTGCCGGGCGTGGTCGTCGTATCCCCCCCATTGTGTGAAACTTTCCAAGCGTACAACTTTTTCTTTGCGCACATACATAATTTATCATTGTTCCGGCTATCGCTTATTATCTGGTTTGGACGTATTAATAAGAAGGTCAATTCGGGGCCCGCATTGTTCCGATACGAAACTTTGAGATGCAGAACGCCGAGTGTGGATAAAGGGTTGAGAAACTTAAAGGGATTTCGTGTTACGGTTGATGGATGATTTAATATGTTGTGTTCGTGAGATCCTAAACTGAATTTCGGGCATAAATATTGCCGCGTATTTGAGTTTTACGAAGATGCTAGCTCAACGTCAGCGCTTGTAGGGACGTATATAAAACACATTACTTCTCCTGCTCCCATTTCCGCTCTCGGTATCTACATAATATTCTTTAATTACGAATATTCTCAGATATACAATTTAAATAGTACTATATAATATTTGTTCACAATTTAAAGCGGTCTAAAAACATTTTATGACAAATATTGTCAATGGTTATAAGTCCTTCCCAAACATTTTAGGTTTTAAAAATATTCCGTGTCTATTCTGAATTAAGAAGCTGCTCCTGTGCTTATATTTATCTTAATCGGTATTTGGCTTAGGCGAAAAGAGTTACCGAACAAATACACGGACAGAGTTACTTTTAGATTAGTAATGTTAATATGGGTAAATAATACTCTACCGAAGTGGTATCTAAAGATCTTTTATTTTTACATTAAAAAAATCGTTAAGGTTTAAAATTATTATTAAATTTCTTGTTTGTTTATCACTTTGCAAACTCATTACACTATACATTAGGAAGAATTAGGTCCCCAAAAAACATACTCGTATGAACTGTCTCATCATGCTATTTTCCTTTTATAAATAAAACTTTGAAATATGATTTAACATATATTACAGCAGTAGCTAAAACATAACTTACATTGACATACATTTCATCATAACTTAGTTTGATTATATTTTAAGACGAAAAATGTTTACAAGAAACTTAATTTGTTTTATAGAAAATGATGAATAACAAATGTTATTTCTATTCTAAATGCTTATTTGAAACCCCTAAAAGTTTCTAAGTTATTTTTGTTTCATAAATATACCCGAAAACAACTAACTATACGATCAGTTGTAATTACGATTAAAATTATGACGAATAAAAATATCTTTTTTTTTATTTAGGTCAAAATTAAAAAATAATAATAAGTATAAAATTAAAGTACTTACTTTCGTTTATAATATGTGTCTTCTTATTTAAGAATGTGACACAGGAAAACAACTATAGTTCTTAAAGTTTTTAAAATTAAAATTCTTAAAGTTCTGACTAAACAATTCTTATTAGTAAAAAGTTCAAGGAAGGAAAAAGATATGAATTTGAAATAAATTATGACAAAATACCATAAATTTATTGGTGATTAAGTACCGTAAACCACAATAAGTTCTCGGACATTCAATACATAAAGAGTGGTTTGTTGCATATCTTTGTTCAACAATTAGGTGCAGACCTCTTTGTTTGTTACCGGTGTACAAGCTTTTTTTTTCCTTTTTTTTTCGATTTCATTGTACAAATGCATAAAGTTAATTAACCAACGTTTCCCGGACCAAGACTGTATAACAAAATGGCAGTCTTTAATTAATTAGACACTTTGTATAACCCAACAAACTTTTATTCGACTTTCGTGCCCTTTCGGGAAGCCCTTTTCTTTATTTTCGCCTCACATTTCCTTGCCTCTTTATTTCGTTCAGAGATTCAAATCCTCCACGGCATGAAGTACGCATCATTCATTCCGAGGAGTACTCCTTAGACATGATTTCACAATTTCCTCAGGAAGTTTACTTTCTATAGAGGTTGTTTCGGGGTGGTGAAGTGGCTATAAAGAAAATTTTCGGATAATGTTCCCGCATAAATAACATGTCACGTATACGAGCTCCGAAATGCTCCATCCGAACAATGATCTAACGTGTCGCTTAAGCGTATTTTCGTCCGTTTAATTGAGACTTTAAATATTCCTATACCTTTCCTTACCAATGTTGACTATACTGGAAATCCATCTTTTTAACGTGGGACTTACGAATTATCCGGTATCAAATGAAAAAAAAAAAAACAGTCGTAGAATACACATAAAATGAGGAATATCTGTATTTTTCTTCAATCATTTAAGCTAAAGTGATATGCTCCGTACCTAAAGGGAAAATTCTAATTTTTAAGACTCGCATTTTTATTCAGAATGAATCACGGCCGCTCACGCTGCACGAACGTAACTAGGAGTGAAATTTATAGTGGTGGGAGAGAAGAGGGCTGGCAGTGCGAAAAAGGAGTGGGGGGACGGATGAGTTTTTAAAAGGGGTCTGACGTCACGCGCCGCGCCGGTGCGACCCGCGCCGGGCCCCTCGACCCGGAAATTATGGGGCGATTAATTCCTACTCCCGCCCCCCCCGCGACAAGGGCGGTTTTTTTTTGTTTGTACGAAAAACAGAGCAGTTTAGCGGCCTCGACTTATGCGCGACAGTGTTTACTACTTGTTGTTGAACGCCGTGATTTTACGGTATTATTACTTTGAGTGAACAAATTATGTTACATGCATACTATCAGATACCAAGTATGAATTTGTGCATAGGTGTCTCGGAAAACGGCTGTAACGATTTCAATATAAATATGTACTTTGATAAAATTCCGTTTTTCACTTTTATCTATATAAGTGTCTCTCCTGAATAAAAGATATTAATATATTTTTTTTACCTTCTAAACTTTATAGTAGTATTTCTAAGAATCATGAAATAATTGCATTGTTGTTATGTTACTGGTTCCCAACATAAAATGGCACTGCGTGACACAAACAACAGACATATAAATTACGTACGTAAATTTTGCAATTTTATATTAACAGTAATATAAACTCATGCCTATTTCCCAGAAAGGTAGACAGAGACTATAGATCTCTCTTGCATCACTAACATCCATCAATCCATTCCAGCAAGCTCGTCGGTTTCGAGTGCTTAAAACTTGTCCCTTTTTTTAATATGCCACCAATATGATCTGGCAACATAAATAACAAGACTCAAGGCTATCTTGGCTACTTAGAATTATCAATAAATGTGTAAGTTCTAATATTTCTTAATATAGTTGACTTAGCGAGTACACAGGTGAGTCCACTTTTAACATACATTTACGTTTCAACTTTTTGAAAATAAATTGTTACACTGTAGGTGATGCAACTGAATCAACTCATTAATTTAAATCTAGTGACGTGGTTTGACTTGAAAAGTGGGCATTCAAGTATGTTTGCGTTTTTATCCAATTACAAGGCATATTAAATACTGGCACTCCAGAAAAATTTGGTTCTGTGAATATTTCGAATGTACTGATGCTTATTCAATTTGGCATTATGGGCGACGCTCCTAGAATTAGAAATCTCCTCGAATAATTTATAAGGCTGGGTATTATATATTATATAATTTCAATTAGAATTCTATGAAGCGTTGAACGCTTGAGTGAACATAGTAACTCTTTTGAATTGCCTCTGCTAAAGCATTGCCATAAAAAACTAATTTACAAGATTTATGCTTAGATTCGTTATAGCAAGTTAAGGTGCGGTCGCAAAGATTCTATTTCCATCAATGGCTTTTTAAGATTTTTATGAGTCCATTCACTCGGTGTGGAGTTTAATGGAGGTCGGGGGAGGTGGAGAATGGAATCGATGCAAACCCACGCTGCGGAGAAATTGGAAACTAGAAGTGGCAATAAATGGTTCTTTTTTCATTTCCTTTTTAACAGCCCCTGTGGCATGGCAACCACGGCCCTTACAAACTATACCATTAAATAGTAAATCGTATTCATTGAATTTGCTTACGTATATCCTTTTTTATTCTTTCATCTTTATTACCTTCGTTTTCGTATTATACTAGCTTTCCGCCCGTGATCTCGCACGCGTGGACGTAGAATGTTTTCCTTCATCCTTTATATCGAACGATATTGATGTAAATATTTATCTCATTCCTGTTTTCGATTCTAATCCCCATATTATTCTGGTTTCAATCCCGGTCATTTTCGATCCCAGACAGCGGTCCCGTTATCAATTTCTGGCCCAATCCTGGCTCTCGAGTTCGGTTCCATTTTTTACAAAGCCGGGATAAATGCTGATATTAGAATAAAATATAGGTTATATTACTCGGAGATAGGGTATTATTGAACTTTGTATTATTGAAATAATTTTGAGAATTGGTGTTGTAGTTTAATTAACTAGTACAAATACACGGATGAAATAGAGTATAAATAATAAGTATATCATAGCATAAAAATTTTCTTCTTAAAAAAACATGGATTTACCAATTGGACTATGATAAAATAAAAGATGTTGGGTTTAGCGATCCCATGTATACAATATATCCATATATATGTTTCCCTAATTTGCAGTTTTTTGAGTTGAATCACGTATTTGGTGCTTTTAGCAGTTTACTTAATAAACTTGTTTTTGTATTAAAAAAAGTCATAAAATATACAACTTGAAACATAAACAGAAACTTGAACTATACAACATAAAATATACACGTAAATCAGAATAACTAAGTTATCAAAGTTAATAATGCTGTAAAGAACAACAAAAAAGAAACCTTCAATTCTTAATGTAGTTCAAGTTATTTGTGATGTTTCTGGCATTGGTGACTGACTCGGTCGATGAAGAAATGGTTGATAAAAGTTGTCGTGGTGTGATATCTAAGAACGATAACAGGAAAAGTTACTGTTTACCAAATAAACTTCTGGTTGCAAGAGTTGAATTAACACAGAAATAAATAAATAAAAAGCAGCAATAAAAAATAAAAGGGTGTAGGACTCATCTATACTACTATTTATATCTGTAGCGTCTGTCTTTACGTTCTATTTGTTTAATAAAATTCGCTAAGTAACTCCAATATTGACATTCTTAAAACTTCGATCAGTCTGTCTGTATGCCCCTTTATAACTCAAGAATCGTTTGATCGATTGTAATGAAAATTGGTACACTCTAAGAACACGTGATTGCGCATATGATAAGTTACTATATGTCTGTCTGTTTGTTTGTCTGTATATCGTTTTATAACTTAAGAGTAATTTTACCGATCCTGATGAAAGTTAGTATACAGTAAGAACATGTGATTGCGTTAATGATGATATTTACTTGCACCGTATGATAAGCATACAAAATTAATCATTATTTTTTATTTCTATAGTATCTATATTCATTTGCTTTTATTTAGTTAAGTGTGTGTTTAGATGTGTGTGATTTGCTTTTTATCGGAGTTAAAGGAGGTCGAAGATTGTAATACACTTTTTATGGAGTGAGGTACGACTTAATGGTGAGATGAGTTTTTTACAATTAAGTTTTGGACATGTGGTTGTGTTATGTATGAAAATGAGTGCGTATTTTATAGTTTGTTTTTTTTTGCGTGCTTACTCTCTTCTTCCTTGAGCTTAAGCGAATGTGGATCACTATTCTTTTAATCAAGTATTCATAAATCTATGTGGCATACAAAGGCATTCAATGTTAATTACATACGTATTAGATTATTACAATCAGTCTACTGCTGAAACATACTTTCCCACAATCTATTAAGAGATTAAGAGGTCTGGAGGTTAAGCCCTCCACTCTGGCTTAACGTCTTCTCAAGGACTTAACATACTCCCTGAGTCATGTAGGGAGTAGTTTAATTCGACTTAGTTAAAAACTCATCAGTCGATCTTCATTTCAGCAATTAACCAATCAGAAATTCATTAATAAGTATTTTGCTACATTTCAAAGTCGAAGCACCGGCTATAAAAGCTTGGAAATGAAACCAATACATTTTAAATTATGTTGATTCATAGGCCCAATATTGTCAAAAGATTATAACGTATCAAAACCTAACCACGCCCTCGTATATATAAACCCTATCGCGTCAAACACCTTATCGACCGCCGATTTCTATTTAATCAATTATTCATATTCGAGCCCAGCCCTTAATCATTCCGCATTGCGTACCAGCCAATAGCGACGACTGTGGGTAAGTTATGCCCCGACTATGCTGAAAATTTATTAGGGTTGCGTCTTGTACGGTTTTGCATATCCGCTTTTTGTCGGATCTGCGCTTCCGACGTTCAATATCATGAAATGCACTAATGGAACTCAGTATTTTAACTCGCATTGGCTATTACGCGTGTAGCCTTGTAAAATAAGTAAACAATAAAACATATTAAGAAGTATTATAATTAAATATAAGAATTCAAATTTTTGAATTTTGGTTTAGTGAATAATTGTTCGATTTAGATTGCCGATACATATAATTTATCGTGTACATTTAAAAAAAAAATTAGAATAACCTATTCATTTTTTTTATTTTTAATTATAGTCTTATTGACCGCATTGTCTAAATGTCTCAGAAAATATGTAAAATTATAACAATAATACATTATATATAATTTACATGAATGATAATAGTGGGAGATTTTGAGAGCATCTAACTATTTGTTTACAAATCCCTTTTCTTTCATGAAAAGTGAAGTAAATGTATATTAATGACAATTGTCAATATGAACTAATGAGAAACAAATATTTTCTTTCATTCATTTTTACCCTTGGCTTTATCTTTGTGGGTAATTGGGCATAGAAAAAATTCTTTCATCTTATATATTGATTGTATGTTAGTCTCCACTACCAACAGCAACATCAGCGCCCTTCAAATTCTAAATCTTGATCGCGTTCTGGCTTTGGTTCAAATTAGGGCCCACTTTCGGTTTCGATTCTTGTTCTGCTTTGCAGTCCACTATCAACCTCGATATCTCTTCTGATTTTGACCAACCCTGATCTTTGTCCCAGTCACACTTTCGATCTAGATCTTAACTCCGCTTATGCTAAATACAAAAAAAAGTTTTTCTAGATGTTTTTCCATCACCTAAATTATATTTTGTAATTCACTCTAACTACCTATTCGTGTAAAGCGTGAAAGCAAAGACATTCGCGAATTATTATTATAGTGCAATATTCATGATTAATTAAAAAATTAACGTATATAATTGTATATGAAAGAGATTCCTGAGGTAGAAGCTGGTTTTCCTAATCGAGACCCCATACCTCCAAAGGGTCGAAAAGTTAATACAATCCACCTGGGACTATTTCGATCCCTTTTTCAATAATTACAACCTTTAGAATCACTAATTATCTTGATCAATATACACATGTGTGTATATTGATGATGTTTGACATAGCGATCTATCATTAGTTGTTTTAATTAGTACGATTGCGTTGCCGCAATTTTTAACCGTAATGTATGTTTATTTTCGGGAATCTAAACGTCTATTTGTTTTTTTTTTTGTGTAGCCTTGTGGATTTTATAGGTTTCATAGGTTCCCTTTCATAAGTTCATAGGTTAGTCAACCCCTAGCAGACAGAATGGTTAATTTTGAGGTCCACGATTACGACATTTACGTGAAGCCATTCGAGATGAACATAAGCTATCATTTGCGTCGAAGTAACTATTTTTCTGCGTCTAATAGATTTGGTTAAATTTTAGCAAATATTAATCACTTCAGCTCGAGAGTTATATAGTGAAAAATTAAAGGTTTACAAAATAATAATTGATTACTTTCTCACAAATCCAAACCCTGCTTTTGATTACATTTATGTCTCATTATCATAGTTATATACACATGTATTCTTATTTATTCTTGTAGTTCCCCCTGTACGTACACGTAATTCGGTTGGCAGTAATCATACTCAATCGCTTACTCATTCTATAAATAACAACGTTATATGTTTATGTATAGACATTACTGTTTAATGTTTGATTTGAAAACGTAATTTCTTCAAGTTGTTTTTTGAGCGAAAGAGTGAAAACCAAAGGGCTAACCATTAATTGCCGTTAAGCATTTTAAGTTACACCACAAAAATTTTGCCTTAAAAATATAAGTAATTATTAAATGCCAGAACATAATTTTTCTATACTTATAACGCTTCTAGTGGAATCCGAAAACATTTTCTTTTCTATACTATTAATTATCACAGCACCTGATGAAATGTTTGAGGAAAAACGTTCGATACGTTCCCCAGTGACACGTCATTGCAATGAACGAGAAATACCGACGAATACGGAAATAGCAATTTGAGAGTAAACGAGAGAACACAACAAGCCTTCGAACGGTGTCTGTTATAATTGGAAAAAGCTAAATGTATCTGACAACCTGCCGCAAATAAAGCAGTAACTAAGCGCTGCAGCAAGCCAACAATTGTATTTGTATCATCCTGGTCTCTGCCGAAAACGTGCGTGCTATGTCTAATATGGGTTGATGGTAACATCGAAACAAGCTTAAAGATGGTTAGAGATTGACAGGCCACAGCTTAAAAAGATCGAATCAGAAAGCTTTTTTTTGTTCTGGGTTGTGATTATAATAAAATACAGGTTTTTTAACACTAAAAAACTGAAAGGTATATTATTATTATTAAACAGTTTAAATCATTAGGCGATAAATATCGTTTTCAGAAATGATAAAATGAAACAGAGTGTACGATGAAATTTTGTAATGTAGTAAGGAACGTTACGTAGTTGCTAAAAACATAACTATTGAGTCCATTTTAGAGTGCTAAAGATTACCCCATTAGTAAGCCGTTCGTTCGTCTTCCCTATTATTCGACCGTCAGTCCTACGTTTGAAGGGCTGTTATTTTTTAAACCGTAATTTTACAGCCTATAAACTAATATTATCAAAAAATTAGAAATTCAAAGGGGATCTCTATACGTTAAAGTTCTTTTCCTATGTT
Organism: Eumeta japonica; assembly: GCA_005406025.1. Lineage (NCBI taxonomy): Eukaryota > Metazoa > Arthropoda > Insecta > Lepidoptera > Psychidae > Eumeta > Eumeta japonica. The sequence goes on along the minus strand of BGZK01000598.1, from coordinate 24,303 downwards.
TATTTTTGTTATGTATACGATATATATGTGTTATATAACAAAAATAAACGTTAGTGTTAGCTCTGAAATAGAATAACAAATAATAAAAACTTGCCACTTGCGAGTTGGGCTTAGCCTTCTGGGTTCTCGAACAGAAGTATCTGTCTGTCCATCAGTTATAAACAATTTGCTCTGAATGTACTGCACCTATTACGTTGACAATTGATACACATATGTATACCTATAACCCTGATACGGACGTGTAACATAAATACATGAATTTTAAATGTAACAGTTATTTTGAGGTTAAGTTCTAAAATTTAAGAAAATATTTGCAATCGGTACCACGTGGCATATAAAATGTACGAGCTTATTATGAATCTCGAGCATCTATTAGTTCAAGGAAAAAGTATTTTCGAATTTTGTAAGTAAAAAGTTGCCGTGAAATCTCTTTGGTTGTGCTGTTTGTTTCTGGCTTGTTTTGATACCATGAAATAAATTATATTTTTAAAGAAGTAAAATAAAAAATTTAAATGGTGTCCCGCCATTTTTCTATTGATTTTTGTCCACCAAAATGAGTGAATCTAACGTAGAAATTCGATACATTTTGAAGTTTTATTACAAAAAAGGATAAAAATGCGATACAAGCCGCGAAAACAAGTTGTTGTTATGTGCATATACGTAGTTTTAAGCTTCGTTTCGGTTCGTTTCAATGCCCAGGATAAACCGACATTTATTAAGTATTATTTTTTCTCTATCTTAAAAGCAGTAATCAATGCAAGCGCTAATCTTGATATGATGATAATGCAAACGTAAGGAAAACAAAAAATTTAAATCGGCCAAGTTTGAATTTGGCTCGTGTTAAAAGTCCTCACATGAATGAGTACAAATATATATTTATTATGTTTTAACATAGAAATCTTGTGTCGTAGTACGGAACCCTCGGTGCACATATTGCACTTGGTCGAGCTACGCTAACATGTCTCCTCGCCGGTCGCATAATTACGACCCAAAAAACAAAAATAAAGAGTTCGATGAAATAAATAAAAATACTAGATAACCTGTACGTTTCGAGGTACTAGATTATGTTTTTAACTATAATTAATAACACTGCTTATGTTCCTAACAATCGGTGGTTTACTTTCGGCAGTTTTTGTAAACAAGTTTTTATTTGCTCTACTGTAAAATAAAAGACTTCGCTCGTAGATGCTGTCGTAAAGAAAAGTTGTCAACGACCACGAGCGATGTAGAAATTAGATGTCGCAGCTTCAGATGACCCCCATTAGAGAGCTGATGACCTGATAAAGGTTACTGGCTACCATTTGCGGCCCAAGCCCGTTCATTATAGATATCTAAAGCAAAAAGGCACCTGAAACGATATTCTAGAAGTTACCAAAACTTTTAACACAATTTAGCGTACAACAGTGTACACTTGTAACACAAAACTGTCGAAATGGGCAATGTCTAAAAAAAATAATTTACAGTTTATATATTGCTAAGGGAATGTACACTATTTTAAGGAAGCATTTTTATTGCTGTTGTATTCCACCTTAAGCTTAATCTTTAACTTACTGATGATATCATATTTAACACGAGAAAAATACTAATGTTTCTAAATTAAAACAAAAATCAATCTTTTAACCAGACAACTGCATGGCCTGTCGACCTTTGAGTAGTGGCCCTCTAGAGTTTTTCCTCTTCGAATCTTGTTTGTTTTTTACTATTTACGCTAAGTAACTTATAAATCTTGATAATCTCACAATGGTCGGGCCATTACATATAAATATTAGTGATAAACTTTGCGAAAGTTCATCGTTACAACAAATCGAAAATTGTAAAATTATTGTATCCATTTGACAATTACGAACGTTTACATTTGATGAGATAGTTTTTACATTTTTTTTAGAAAACTGATGAAAACTAATCAACGTCTCATTTAAATTAAAAGAAAGACAAAATGAATTTTGTTGAAAATATTTCAATACATAAACGTACATAAAAATAAAAAGCTATTCCTCGATTTTTTTTTCAACCAAAACTTATTACGAATACTCAAAAATCCAAATCAACTGTCAGTTAAATATCCCTATCCTAAATGTCTTAATTACTATCAGAACAGGAAGACTTGTGGTCTTTGTATTATTGCAGTTAGGAACAGAATCAAATCAATTTGTACGGACAACACTGTACCATCCCAACATCCGAGCGGCTGCGGACCGATGGACACCGACGGAATATTCATGAATGCCCAATCGACAAATGCGCACTGTGTGCCCAACTTCCGCTAGAATTAAACCTAACGTAGGTATCTTCGATTGGTCTATTTGTTAAGGATAAAATCGTTTTGTGAAAAAAAAATAATAATTACGTATGTATTTTTCATACTGTATATTAGTACATATTGTACATAATTTGTGTTATCGAGGAATAAAAAACAGATGTATATTTGCAAGAAATTTAATTAAAAATATTATGTATTAGCTATTGACTTAAATAAAATGTTATATCTGTATAATGATGACTTTTTTCTTGTTACAGGACATCTTAACGTACTTATAAGGGGCTCTGAGGAAGTCAATAAAATGTGATACAAATCTTCATTTGTTTTTAGCTTAGACCTTTTTCTAATGTTGTGTATGCGAAAATACCTATATTCTTTGTGCCTTGCCTTGAGAGCTTCTTCACTCAGTTGGCCGATCGGACATAAAATTGATTCCGTAACATCTCCACTATGTATTAATACTTTGTGGATCAAAACAGGCATCGGATATCAACTATATAAAGACTCTCCACTATGTATTAATACTTTGTGGATCAAAACAGGCATCGGATATCAACTATATAAAGACATATATAGTTTTTATGTCTCTAGTGCATATTCTCGGAATGCCTCAAAGTTTACGTCATAACCTTCAGTTATGTAATTCAGAACATATCGCATCTAATATGACTGAAAACAGTCTAATAAGTATTTCATCTACTCCTGTTATATCTGATGATTTTGCAATATTGGAAAAAAAAATGTCTCGATGTATTTCTATCATTAAGTGTACTTTTACCTCGCTTGAAATCGTCTATCAAAAGTCTCATTTCGGCTTTGAATTCGTTTATAATAACTTTCTTACGTTCATTTAGACATCCTTTTTGTGCCCTCCATTTCTTCATTAATAATCTATACGAAATATGAAGTACAAATTCTAGGAAACGAACACGAGCATGTAAAGTGTAAAGCCCAAATGAAAAGTATTCTTTTTTACAGAGACGGTTTATAAATTGCTGTAGATTATTCATTATTTTAGGGGAGGCACCACAAAGGTAACAAACCTGCATAGACTGATTTCGTGCTAAAACGTTGCAGCCTTGACCATCGAGGATTGTCTTAAGAAGGATGTGGATGACTTCAATGTTTATGTTAGAATTTATACTCAAAGTACTTGATTATAACTGATTTATTTATTCTTCAATTATGTCTATTTCTCTGATCAAGTTTTCATCCGATTTCTCGCAAAATCTGAAACTTATAGATTTACAAAAAAAAATTACAATTTTTTACTGACTCTTGGGTAGTCAATGTTGGAGATTCTATGCAATTATTCATGCAAAAAGAAAAAATTAAATCTAACTCACATTCAGATTAAATAATTGTGTAAGTAAACGAATGAAAATCTTGCACAGCATTAGAAATTGGTGAAGGTTGAGTAAACGTTGGAGATACCGCCATTTCAATGCATCGTTTATTGGCTATTGGACACTCATCAGTGTTATTATCACCATCACCATCGGTGTAAGCATAAATTACCATTAGAAAGGCATACAGGTTACCATTTCGATACACTTCAAATAAAAATGGGTATATTTGACCAGCTCCAATTAACTCGCGGAAACCACCATATGTAGAGTGTTGTAACATATATATATATACATTTGACCGCCTCCAATTAACTTGCAGAAACCGCCATATGTAGAGTGTTGTGATATATCTAATGTATACTCTTCTTTTGTCCCATGATTGTTGCCATGACGGTCATGAGACATAAAAGCAAATTCATCCCAATTGTTCATCACAAAATTTCTTTACGAATATCCATCGAGGGTTCTAGTGTGGCGTACAACAAATAAGAAACTGTACGGAAAAGGCATGCGCTATCTTCCACTCTTACAATACAATAGTAAGGTAAGTAGTAAGGTTTATTATTTTGCCACTGTTGTTAACCAACTCCTATGTATATAGGCTTTTATCACAATTTGACGTATTGTCCGGTGCATGTCAACTGAAAAGATTGGGAGCGCATCCGTCGGTTGTTTTTAACATCTACGTCCTGGTGAATGTGACTGTCTGCATTTTCCTGTACCTAGATGACATGAAACGTACGTAAAATAATAATATAACTATTAGCGGATCAAGATAAATAAACAATTAACACTTGCTTACGTGTTTGATATCTGTCAATCCTCTGGAATTAATATTCAATTCTTTGGATAGGGATTTCTAGTGGAAAAACATATTCGTGGGTTAGCAGAGGGTTGCATGCTGCATGTTAATTCATGTCCCAGACAAGCATCTACAAGTAACTTTTTAAAGTTATGCGTAAATTGGTTCTATAACGCTTTAGAATCAGAAGGATGACATTTGTGCGCAAAATTCATGCCAAATTATTATTAAAACAGTGCTGGTCTATTATCATCAAATTTTAGGGATGTTATCGATAATAAAGTATTATATTTGCTGCTCACAGTATGAATGGAAAATCGGCTGATATTCAATGCTTTTGACTTAGGTGGGTAGTAACCCCGCAGATAGAACATGAGAATCAAGAAATTGGTATCAAAGAACTCACAGATTAGTATGGCAATAACGCTATGGTAGTTAACCTGTATATAATATTACATACAAAATTTTGTGTTATCGTTATTTGTTGAAGCGAAATTCCTTTTTCGATGTAGTGAGGAAATTTAGTACGGTATTAAAAAGTAAGGGTCACGTTTTGTTACAACAGTTTCTTATAACGTTTTGTTGAAACGTTTGTTATAACATTTTACCTTCACGGTTGTTTTTTTATAAATCATTACGTTAGATTATAATTTGTTACTTTCATAGAAGATCGAGGACAATACAAGATTATGGTACAATAGGACTAGTCTGATGATGGAGCTGGAAGTTTGGTATTGAAACTCCATAATGAGACAACGTACATGAGCTATTTTTAATCTCTGGTGATGGAGCCGGAAGAAAAACAATAGTGCTCTATAATATTACAACGAATCATAGCCACGTTTGGGCTTCTTGGAATTGTCTTGAGGTACACTTTGACAATGAGCGATGTCAGGGTATGATTATGAAGCCGGAAAGTAGGCGCTAGTACTCCATCTATTATGGATCTAGTTCTATTGACAAGGTAGCTTAGCTATTTTTGCTTAAACCTCATTTAATTTATTAATTTCGAATATGAAACAAAATAAAAACGATATATCGTAAAAAAAAGTTCACTTTGTATGGGTGCACACAAATACACGCACACATTTTTTTTTTCTTTTAATGAGCCGCCTGACGATGGCCACATTTATCTCGGCGAACGCAGTCGAGGGCCGACCTTCACGAATCTCGTTATGGAGAGAGACACGACCACGATTAAATTCGGCGTAACAGCGTATCACGGTGCCCAGGTGAGGTGATTCCCTCCCGAAAGCATTTGGAAGATGAGCAGTGCAATCTCGAGACGAGAGGCAACTTTTGAAATTGTAAAAAACGATGTACCTAGAATTTTTTCGCTTCAGTAACATTTTTGCTACGGACGACGAACCCCAATTTGCAATAAAAGTTAATTAACAAGCGATTCCCCGCAAAAATATATGTTATATAAGCCAACATTTTATATCTTAAGAAAATGTGATATTCTAGATCATTAATGCAAAGTTTTTGTCTCCCTATTACGTGTAGTACACGAATATTTTTTTTTTTTAATTTGAAGATTTTCAGCTAACTTGTCAATTTCAAAGGTTCGGAAACTTTACAAGCCACGTCTATTACAGTAAAAGTCATTACAACCTCCTAATTCCTTAGAGAGAAACTCTAATTTATTTCATCTAAAGGTTTCGAAGTATACGAATATTTTCAATATCAAAGTTAAACTCGAAAAGCTAAAAAATAATAAATGCTGAAACTCAATTGGATTAAAAAATAAAGCGAAGTTTTGAAGCTCAACCAGGATCAACTGATTATTTTATCTTATAACATGTGCAATCATGTTTAATTACATATGTTATAAATCAAACATAATATTGCAGGATAATATTTTAAAGAGGTATATAGTGTGTGACGATGATCGTACCCTACTCTAATAAAAAAAGATATAATAAAAAAGCGGAAAATTGCAAGATGACCTCGCATAGGCGAGTTCCGTGTACGAGTGCCGTACTGTGAATAAGTTATCTACTTTATTTTTTTAAAACAAATTCCAAATTTGTTTATGGAAACTAAAAGAAATGCAAATATTGGTCAGTAACCACATTATTGAGAGATTTAGCATGTTATTTTAAGACCGTATACTCCTTTATGGAGTTGCGCAAATACTTTAGTAAAAAATATTATTTACGTTTCTTTTTAAAATTTTAGGTTAAGTAGGTTCGGAGATAAGGGAGAATAATCAATCTTCATAGATTTTATGAATTGCTCCACGAAAGTCACTCCCATATTCAAATTCATTTATTTAGGTTACGAATCCGTTTTTTAATCAATACGATTCATACGTACACGAATTTTTCAACTTATCGATACAGTAGATTCGAAACAAATGGGCTGTGACAGACATACAGACAGTCGGACACGTGAGTGATCCTATAAGGATTTCGTTTTTTTTTTTTCATTTGAACATACAGAACCCTAAATATATATTTTCGATGCGTGACGAAAGTGAATTTTACTTCTGTTGTGATTGTTTGAATTTCATAAACCTTTTTTATTTCAGTTTATTTTCAAAAATCACTAATAATATCTTATTTGTTATATTGATTATAGAATTATTTGTCACAAATAATTTTGCTTGTGACATATGTTTATTTCATCAAGTTTTTACCACTCCGCCGTCGAGGAATACGCTCCGACATCCTGTTATTTCACCATAAAGGGCCTAGACCTTCAGACTCACATGCTGACCCAGTGCGTATTGAAAACTGCCAACGACAGTGATCATCGATGTAGTAACAGAGCATATGTTTGATTTGTGTTAACAATTTAATAGTCAGGACTCCAACCTGCTGTCTGTGATTCGAAAGCAATAGATTGATTTGACAAGCATCGTACATTTACTGAGCTTGGATGATACGCAACTTGCGAAAAAGTATTTTAAATTAACAAATTAATTAACCGCGACAAGGTAACTTGTACATAACGTCTAAATTCAGAATGGTTTATTTGCAACAGTTTAATTACAAAGGCAGCAGCTAGACTTATACTAAATAAAATCAAAGGCATGACTGTTCTAAATCTTACCCAAAAAGTTAGGACGTAGCTGTTACAAGAAATATAATCATTTTCTTCCAAAACTAAACAAATTTCTCGTAAGGGTTGGATCGAGTTAACATAATTACGGTTATTAGTAGGCTTAGTTATTGCTCCCCTTCTAACGAAATTATCCCTTCCGTAGAGGTCTTCCTAACTGAGGTCCTCGGTGGCTAATGTTTACCAACTTTAGTGGCATATCTAATTACAAGATAATAAGGTTGAAGGCTAAACAGGACATCTGGCGGCGCCTTCGGTGCTATCGGTTTTAATGTAGCAGCTACAGCCTTAATGTAAAACAAATAAGAGTTTTCAAAATAATATAATATCTGTCCATTATTTTATTTAAGCTATGGCAAATAGAAATGAAATCACGAACGATGGAAATCGTTGTGTATTTTATTAGAAACTCAGAGATTCGGACTGTGAAGTAAATAAATTGCTAATTAGATTTTTAACATGAAGAAAACAGGCGATACTTTTTATACAATTATAGCTTAAGTTTTTTTCCTTCGTTGAACAAAAAAAATGTTATTGTTTTCTTAAAAGCACTGTATATAACGATAAAATCATAAGATATATTGTACATGATTCAAGGTTCTAAGACAATTGCTTTAAACGACCTAATATTGTCAACATGCAAGCCATAAGAGTGTAGGTGTAGGTAATCACCGCCGCCAATGAACACTCGCAACTCCTAAAGGAGCCAACAGTGTGTTGACACTCCAGTTGAATTGTTCCCATGGCCACATTACAACTTCATAGTCAGACCGTGGATACTGAATAGGGATATAGATCTCGTTAAAACAAATCCGAATATGACGGGGTTATGTCGTGTAGTTTAAGAAAAGCTATGGCCACCATTCGGCTTCATCATCAGATCCTGGACACCATATAGGGATATCGTTTTCGTCAAGACAAATCCAACGAGACCAATCACAATGACATTATGTCGTGCAGTTGAGAAGATGTTACGGATATCTTCGACATCCATCATTTTGATACAATTGTGTTGATCTCAATTCATTTGTATCATAATATTACATTTTCGCCAGACTTACATAAGCACGTCCAATTCCAGCTCATTCAAATACCTAGAAGTGGTCAAAAAGTGATTAACAAATTTTAAAGACAGCTTACATACGAACAAGTTAAATAAGAGCTTATAAAAACCGTATAAACCTTCCTCAATAAACGGATTATCTAGCACAAAAATAATTTTGCAAAATTGGACTGTCAGCTCTTAAGATTGTCGCGTTCAAGCACGCAAAAAAAATTATTCGGCTTTATATAGTATGTATAGTAAAATTTTAAAGAGTCTAGTCTATTTAGCAGTCTGCTTTTTTTAAAGCCGCCTTGTTCAAATATAGCATGTAGCTTTATCAGCAAAGGAATTAAATAAGTTCACATCAAAACGTATGACGTTGAGAAAGGGAGACAAACCGAGCGACGTCGCGCGATGTACTGTCACGTGTCATTCTTCCTCCTCGAAAACCTTTTCGAGAGTTACCTACAGTTCTGTATGAGGAAAAAGGTGAAATAATAAACTGTATTAGATATATCATTAGAAGGCGCTTCTGCTGCCGGCGTCTTATAAATACATACTCAGGGCCGACATTACGTTTAATTACATACAAATACTACATCTGTTTTTTTTTTATATGACTCGGTGATTAACGTTTTGTTTGCTATAGTGTTCTGAAATGAGACAGTCATTCAACTACATACCGATAGACTGGTGCATATCAAATCCGACTAGCAGAGCAAGTGTATGTCGAATGAAGTGTGCAACACGGAAAACGGCGACTGGCGTGTGCTTACGAATCGATTCTAACATAGATAAGTGGGGACAATTCAATAGATGCTGGAAATATTCTGTTATGTTAGTGTCGACTATCGAAGCATCAGATGGCGTTGTCGTCGGAGGTTTATTCATAATATTTTCATATTGTGATAGTTAGGATTTTGAAAGGTTTAGAATGATCATTGAAGGCTATCGTCGTTTTAAATTAATATGTACTTCACTGTCACATTTCAGTGTATATTATTTATATTACGACCTTTGAGTACTTAAGATGGTGAACTAACAAAACTCTAAATTACTTTATTTTACAAATCTATATTAAAAAATATCTATGTAAGCATTGCTTATGTCGGATATCAGCTTATAGAGTACAATTAGTACATAATTCCCAACAAAGTTCAATTACCAGGTATTGTGTGTACAGCACAAGTTAAATAAAACTAACGTTACTCAACTTACCAACTGTTGAGACAGTTATAAAACTTTCATTAAAAATTCGAACTTTCAATTTAAGAAAAGTTCTTTATTGTTCTACATTCCACTCGTCCACCTATGAGACCAAATTCTAAGTATTTAACATTACACGTGACATAAGAATGTTGGAATGTCATTCTCAGCTAAATTCGTTTGATACCTTATCATCGTGTCAGATATTAAAATTATGAGAATAAAATGTTTATTAACTATTTCTATGTATTTCAAAGTAATTATAATTGGTTCTAGTCAGACACATGTGAAATATATTCAAAGTAAATATAGACGAATATCCTGCACTGCTTTATCGCCGAATCTACGATCTTAAGTTTTCCTGTGCATTATTCTTAAAAAGATTTTGAGCTGTTTTTGTCCTTAAAGTTAAATTAATTCCACAATGTCGCTCATAAGCTTGAAATTTCGTTGAACACGTGATGATCGAAGGCGTATAACTAATCGCTAACGGATTCATGATATCAATCTATTGTTTGAGCTTATAATTATTTTGTCAAATGCCGACACATGTCCTATTACTGAGACAATGTACAAGCATTAACCCCTTACGCTGTCCTCACTTACGAGGACACCGCGTTCCACATATTAATGTGATGTAAAATTTCAGGTGTTTCGACCTCCGCTGGAGACACGCTCTTACAAGAGTACTACGTTTTACGGCGTCGTCTCATTATCCGGTGGAACCATTTCATTCCCTTCGATGTGAATTCGTCGTTATTTAAAATTCTCTCGAGAAAGCATTTTGTATTTCAAAATTGAAATGAACGAACTCATATACTATACCAAACACGCCCTACTGCGCACTAATAAAACATACCAATTCACAGAATAAACAGTTTAATGAAACTAAAAAACACAATCTTTTTCACAAACTCACCAAAAAGTACAAAATAATGTTGTTTACTAAAAACGTTTTGTTTTGAATTATACCTTCTACCCATGACAATGTTTTTCCCTCATCGCACATCAATCGTAAAAGTATATTGTTCAGTAAATTATGTGTAAAAGTTGTTCCTTAACGTACAATGACTACGCTGAAAAGCGTGAGGCGCTTTTCAGCGGAGTCATCGAACATTAAGAAGGAACAAGTTTATTAACAGCAACTGTTTTATTGAACAAAAATGACAATTTATCTTAAAACAACTTTAACATATTACTGATGCATATATATGATTGGCTTATTGTACTATTGTAAAACAAATTTACTTTGTAATTTATTGAGACATACTTTTCCACATTTTTTTTATATGATAAAGAGGGTCTTAAATTTTTCCTTTGGCTCTGACCAAATAGAATCGCCTAATGGTAATGGCAGATAACAAAAAACGACTCTATATCAAATAAAATATGATCGTAATTATTTATATTTCATCAATGTGATATGTCTTCATTAGCTTAGTTTTCTTTTTAATATGCAAATACATACTTTATCTGCTCAACTTAATAAACACCAGCTTCGCTCACACGAATGATTTCTTTATTTTTTTTATACAGCTCTGTAACAACAACATCCAAGGATCGGGACTAGCATCGGAATGAAGAGCAAGAGCGAGATCGTTTTATAATAAAAAAAAATAATCGCAGTAAAATTTTCGGTTTTCGTGTGCCATGGAATAATTTGATATAATATATACACAATACAGATATAATAAAATGAATCAATAGTGTTCAAGAGTAAACGTGACTGAAATCGGCATCTAGATAGAGACTACGATTGAAATCGAGAGCAAGAATGAGATTGGATCAAAACCGAGAGCAGAATGGAGAGTCGAAACGGAATAAGAATCTAGAGTTGGGACCGAGATTAGAGTCGAGAACGAGATTGCAATTGTAATCCAAAAGATGAGCAGGATCGGGGTGGGATTCATGGTTGATTGCGTGATAGGTCGTTACATTCTATGTTCACAATGTTACGTAAATACGGTTTTCTAATTGGATGTTGGAAACGAAACAACGCTATGTACTTGACTACGAGCGTGCGTAGAACGTAATGCGGCCTGGGTCCGAAACCATCGTGTTAACAACCGCAGGCCCTCGTGAAATACTAAATGTATACCTACTCGCCGGATCCATCCAACAAATCTATCGCCACGGGAAGGTGCCCTTTGAATGTAATTATATGTTGTGTACGCATGTATGTAACTACGTAGGTGTCCGCAGTGCATAACAAAATGCTAATGTGTGAATATTTTTTTGTATAGACAGTTACATACGGCCGATGTCTTCTTGAACCGTTAGAGTGTACGTGCAAAGGCAAAACGTGATTGATGATTTAAAAAAAATGGCGCGCGCCATGATGGTCAGTCTATTTCCGCGCCGACACATGAAAGGATTCGCTAACGATAATGATGCACTTATAGGTCAGAAGTGCTACTTTTTCTCAACGATAACAATAATACTCCGACACTTCCTGTTTACAAATAGTCGTATATCTTAACCAAACTTAACATATACGTCGATAGACCGATCAGTCAGAATATACGCACATTTATGCATAGAACCTTGAAACCTTAATAGAGAACTCTGTTGCTAACAAATAGTATATATCCGAATATGCAACTTTCGTTTGATCGGTGTTTCTCCAGGAAGAGCCTTAAGCTTGTCCTTAACTAATCGGCCGATTTTAACTCTGACCAAAATTCATTATTTGTCCATATGTCCATGATGGCAGAGCTGCGCGCATTAACTAGATGAGTGAGCCACCCACAAGAAAGGACAGAAAAACTTCTGCTCGGTCAGTCAGCACATATATTTCGAAGTCTGTAGAGCAGATTGGTAGCAAATGTCAACCCTGTTATATTAATAATATCTTCGGACATATATACACAGATATGGTGAGCCTTACAAAACAACTTGCTGTAAATAAGAACGCTATCGAGCTTTAGAAAATTGCCTAACAGCTGGGGAATCGGGTATCGACCTATTGAAGAAGAGGTACAATTCTGCCTCAAGGATCAATGATCTTACAGGTTACCTAACTGAGAAGGCGCAGAAGGTATCGTAAGGAGTACCGTCACTGGACATTTTAATGAATTTCTGTCACGCCGCAATGAACTATTATATCATTTTTTAGTTTTTAATTTTAACATTTAGCAGTTAACTATTAAAAATGAGAATTTGAGGCAAACCGCCGTTAATGTGCTACGACAACGGCACTGCAGATCTTTGACGTCCACGGCACATTGACGGCAAATGAAAAGTGTCAATTTGCAATTAACTAATATGTATTTCGCGGGGCGGTAGTAGCTCAGCGGTTAATAACAATGCTTTGGAACCAGATGGTACCAAGTTCGATCTGGACTACAGGCCTATGAGTTTTTAACCAAAGTCGAATCAAATCCACTTTTATCGGCGAGCACTTTAAGCATCGGCCCCGGGGGTTGCCTACACTTTAGTGACGGCGGTCACCAACAGTACCAACCTGCACTGGGCCATCGCGGAGGGCTTAAGGCCGATTCCCTTAATATGAAGTCTGTCCGTTCGTCCGTACGTCACAGGCATTTTATTCAAAAACTACAATACGTATATTAATAAAATCAATACTGTAGGTGTCTTGTATAAGTCGCTACTTAGTTTGTCAATTAAAAAACAAAAATAAATATTTCTAGAGGAGGCACTCCATATGTGTAATAAAAGCTGAAAAAAATCCTTTCAGGAAATATCAACGTATGGCACATATTTCGACAGGTTTCTTAAAAACACTTTAAGGTTTCCAAGCTATTTTTCTGATTACGTGAATAATATCGGCAATAATCGCTCTGAAGATAGCAGAAATAATGTGTCCCACCTGTATTTTCTAAGCCGTATGTTCAAAAAATATAAAAAATAACAAAGATAAATCTTAACAAATACTTTCAATTAAAATTATTTTGAAAATTATCCAATGTATTGTTTTTGAGTTGTTGCCGAAAAACTGCGCTTCTCGACAAAAGGACATACGACGTCCCATGAAGGTACGCTCATTTGCTGATGCACTTTAGTTTACACTAGTTTAATAGTAATAATCGACATACCTACTTGTTTTTGTAGTTATAGGCAACTAAAGTGCCTATAACTATTCTGTGCGAGAAACAGAGAAAAAGTGTTACAACGTATTTTTTTCATCTGTAGTACATTTCTTTGTAATAATGGCTTCGGAACCTTATTATGAGCATGGTCCGACATGCTTGGCTAGTTTTTTTTTGCTATATTTGTTCTGTTTAAGAAGAAAAAATTAGGGCGAATCGAAAACCCTGAAGATTTCTTGCAAAGTTATTTAGATATGTACATATTTTATCCATAAAGAATTTATCCATAAAGATTTTCGACTGTATTTTAATACCAATACTGACCAGATCAGTCTCAAGAATCCCAATTTTTTTTTCGTTTTTCTTTCCTGAATTTAGAATTTTTCCTTATGTTTATAAATTATAGATTTTCATAGAAAGAAGTTAAATAATATTCTCCCATAAATCTGTCTCTACATAACAGTTTTATACGTACTCCAATGCGAATGTCAGCTTACAAACTACACGTTTTTGCGGTATAACAATAATGGATAATTTTCTGACTTCTTTTCTTTACTTGTGCCTATAAACTTTCTTTCTCATATTTCATTATAATAGGACAAAGGGAAATACTCCACACATCTATCGATTATTTGCGCATGTCAAAATATGCTGCGAAAATGGCCGTAATTTTTGATTGCGTTAACTAAGACGCTTGTTTTTTTTTACAGTTTTAAAGGATCTTCGATCTGACTATTTGATATTAATTTCAACTCGATACTTACACGCATTCCTGAGGAAAAGGGTCTTGACAGACAGACGAACAATGAAGTGATTCAATTAGGACTTCTATCGAAGTACGGAACCTTAAACATGACAAATTACTAAAAGGCATAGGCACCATTTGCTAATAAAATTAAAATACATAGAAATGTCATATCGCTTTGCACTTGATATGGTCAATGCCCAAACAAGGTTTTAATTTGACTGTGACGTACTTACGTGTACACGTGGACCTGCTTGCGCAAAACCACAAAGCAAATAGGAAGGTGAAGGCGTGACGTGGCGGCGGGAGCAGCGGGGAGGCTTGACGCTCTTATAGGTTTGGAGGTTTTGGTGTGCCTTCTCATGATGCGTAATGGCAATTAATAAATTACCCATTACGTTAATTTTGCTTAAGTGACGAAATCAAACAAACATGGGGAGAGTTGATGTGGTGAACTCATCGTGTTTCTAATTCAAAATTCTGTTGAACTTCAGTAATCTTTTATTATTTTATTGTTTTACTCATAGATTTATAAAAGAAAACGTTCACAAAACAAGCGGAAATAGTTACAATATTATTTTTTAAACCTCTAATTTAGTTTTTTAAATACTAATGGTCTACTTCAGCTAATTTTCAAAATTGTTTCAAAATTTCAAAAATAATATATATATATATATATATATATACACATATATATATTATTTATTTGTGCACTTAATATTCCATACGATATAGAAACTAATTATTTTATATTGTTATATGCATATATATAACAATATAAACACAAATTTTGAGTCTAAGTTGGCAGTGATTTTCTATAATTCTTAAGATGTACATATGTTTTTTAGATTAGAACTTTAAGATGAAAAAACTTATTTTATCTAGTATCGCGAGGTAATATTTCATCTTAAAATATGATTTTATTCGTTAGGGTTCTTTTAAAAATCATCGCTAATTTGGGAAACCGCATTAAGCTCCAAAACCTTGGTCTCGTAAACTATCTGCATACATAGGTAGTAAATTCGCGACAATCTTTTTTAGATTGGTGTTGACCGAAAGACTGAATGTAGCTTTTCAACCAGAAAAGGTGGTGACTTCGAATTTTGACCACGAAAAAATCCACTGATGAATTTTTAGCAAGTCCAAATTAAGCCGGTCGTTCCATGATTCAAGGAGCACGTTAAGCCGCCGGTGTCGGACGTCGTCACCGCATTTATGACGATGATTTTCAGAATCCATATAGAGGTGAGTTGGAGGATATAAAATCCAAATTGTAAACCGAAATGAAATGACCGTGGAATCACAATCCATGTAGAGGTAAGTTGGAGGATATAAAATACAAACTGTTGACCGAAATGAAATTATCGTGGGATCACAATCCATGTGGAAGTAAGTTAGAGAATATAAATCCAAACTGTTATCCGAAATGAAAAGATTGTGGGATTACAATTCATGTAAGTTGGAGGATATAAAATCCAAACTGTTATTCAAATTAAATGATCTTGGGATCAAGATCCATATAGAGGTAAGTTGGAGGATATAAAATCCAAACTGCTATTCAAAATAAAATGATCTTGGCATTACAATTCATATAGAGGTAAGTCGCAGGATATAAAATCCAAACTATTATTTAAAATGAAATAATCTTGGCAGTACAATCCATATAGAGGTAAGTTGGAGGATATAAAATCCAAACTGTTATTTAAATTGAAATGATCTTGGCAGTACAATTCATATAGAGGTAAGTTGGAGGATATAAAATCCAAACTGTTATTCAACATGAAATGATCTTGGGATTACAATCCATATAGAGGTAAGTTAGAGGATATAAAATCCAAACTGTTATTCAAATTAAATGATCTTGGGATCACAATCCATATAGAGGTAAGTTGGAGGATATAAAAACCAAACTGTTATTCAAATTAAATGATCTTGGTATTACAATTCATATAGAGATAAGTTGGAGGATATAAAATCCAAACTGTTATTTAAAATGAAATGATCTTGGGATTACAATCCATATAGAGGTAAATTGGAGGATATAAAAACCAAACTGTTATTCAAAATGAAATGATCGTGGGATCACAATCCATATAGAGGTAAGTTGTAGGATATAAAATCCAGACTGTCTTATCCGAAATGAAATAATAAAGGTGGTCTACTTTTTTAATTGTATGTTAAAAACCTGACATATTTTTTTGAAATAAACGGTAATTAATGAGTAGTTGCAGTGCATTTTAGACTAAATTTTATTTATTTTTAATACGTTCTTCGCTCTGTATTATTTGGATTAAGTACATTTCTAGCGTTTTAGCAAATTCTAACCGGCCAGGCTGTTAAGTTAAGCGATCCTGCTGCTATGAATATTACATGAATTGTATCTCCATAATCTTATCTCACAAAGTGTACTTATCATTTTTACAAGAGATAAAAACAAAACTGAACAAATAACATGTCTCCTTGATCCTTTAATATTCTAGAACACAACTTGCAACTTCGTCCTGTCGCCTCGTCGAATGTAAAACGAATCAAAGGGGATTTAATTAATGTTCCAGACCGGCAGAGCGCTGTGTAAATAATAACACACTGCTCGGAACACTGTCGCGAAGGGAGATGCTTTCAATTACTCACATCTATTTACTTGCTAAATAATTTGTACTTTATATTTGTCTTTTATTAGCTAATGAAGGCGATTCCGAACGTGTCGTTATCAGCATATATAGATATATATGTGTGTACGTACAGATAATATATATATGTATTCGCCTACATATTATGTGTAATACGAGAGTATGTGTGATACTCGTAATAAATACAATAAATTTATTACACGGCTTACTTGATGGCTTAAGGCTTGTGGGTTGGCTTCAGGCTTATGACTGTCGGAGTATAGATGATATTCTTGTTCTCACTTGAATTTTTAGAGTATCATAACTGAATGGAAATACAGAATCATTATGATTTCATGATGTCCAACTGTATATCTGATACTATGTCTCCCTATCTACATATGTGCGTCCATCATTTTTAGAATTCGATGGAATTTTATAGGCAGACACCTTATAATAGCTGCCATGCAATCTCAATTCCGATAAATTGTGTCATTTTTAAAAGTTTTTCGATTTTCAAGTAGGAATCTAAATAATTTCAGCATAAAGGTACCTTAAATATGATTCCGTAAACCCCTCTACTTTCCAGAGAAAGCCGCATCGTGATTGGTTCAGCTGTTCCAAAGATATCCCGGACAAACAGATAGAAAAGGGTTAATTTCTTTCACACAAAGCTTCCCCTGACAATCACAAACACAACAAAAAAAGAATCAATCAAATCGGTTAACCCGTTTTTGAGTATCAGAGGGACTGAAGTAATTGATTTATATATGACAACAGCTATTTTAGGTACACGAAAATTATTGAGATTAAACACATATTGTGTCATTGTGTTTGCGTGCTATCCAGAATAGGGTGACCATGTAAATTTTTTTCTTTCAAAAGGGCGAATAGTTTTGAATTTTTCCTTTTTTTTTTCGTTCTTCCTTATAGATTTCCCCCAAAAGCCCCACAGCAAAAGTTATTAGGATTGCGTAGGACTACTCGCAACTTGGATAAAATGAAAGGAGTCGCGGCACAGCCAAATGGAAATAAATCAAGAGCAATCACTAAATCAAGTTTGTTATTTTTTCTTTTCAATTTTAAGAAATACAACTGCAAAATATGAAACTAAAATATCGTTCAATTTTGTGCATTAGCTTCTGTGTGGTAAGCGTACGTAAACGTGTGTCAATGCTTTGTTCGCGAATGAACAAATATCCAAAAATTCTGAAAAACCGTTGTTATCTTCAGAAACCGTTTTTCATTTTATAACCTAACGATTATAAAATTGACACCACGAAATTGATAATATGGTAACAAAATATTGACATAATGATTGTATTTGCTTGCTACTACTAGCGCCATCTGTTACTTATGTCGTGTTAATAAATCAGTCTATTACTCTATTGAACGAGCCACTGTGTTTAACTTACAGGTTATGGGCTTACGTAAAATAAAATCGTTTTAATAGATTCAAGTTGTTCAGTACTGTGTGGTTTTGTGTTAAAATGACGTCGAACTATTTAGCTAATATTCCGAAGTTAAAAGGGCGCGAGAACTATGAAGAGTGGTGTTTTGCGGTGCAAAATGTGTTGGTGCTTGAAAACATGGCGTCCGCCATTACGCAGAGGTTAGCGGCTTCATCTACTGAAACCCAAAACAGTGATGATGCGAAAGCTAAAGCGAAACTAGTGCTTACTATTGATCCATCATTGTATGTGTACATAAAATACGCCGCAACAACCTACGATCTATGGGAAAAGTTGAAGAATTTGTTCGATGATACCGGCTATACAAGAAAAATCGGTTTGCTACGTAAACTCATCAACATTCGACTTGAAAACTGTGACTCGATGACCCAGTACGTAACTCAGATAGTTGAAACAAGCCAGCGATTACAAGGTACAGGTTTCAAAATATCAGATGAGTGGATCGGTGCATTAATGTTGGCAGGATTACCTGAAAAATATGGACCCATGCTTATGGCCATAGAACATTCGGGCATAGAAATAAGTGCAGAATGCAGATGTCATAAAAACGAAGCTGATGGACATGTGTAGTGAAGTTGGATCTGTTTCCGTTTCCTGTTCAGAGACTGCTTTTGCTGCGAATAATCGTCAGAGAATTAAATATAATGGCAACCTAAATATGACCAGAAACTGACAGTAACGTCAAAACCTGTCAAAGTCATAAAATGTTATCGGTGTAAACAAACGGGCCACTACAAAAATCAGTGTCCGACAAATTCGTCCGAAATAAGCAAAGAAACAATCCAATGCCTTTAGTGCTATTTTTGAGTGGAAAATTCAATTGCGATAATTGGTACATCGACAGCGGGGCCAGTAAACACATGACAGCGAGAAAAGAATACGTTGTGAATCCATCTTATGAACATAAACCAAAGAGATCATAGTTGCGAACAAAACGTGTTCCGGTGCTGTGTTCGGTGATGTGAACATAATTACAGTTGTGAAGGATGTAGAATACGACATCACAGTTTCCGATGTATTGTGCATACCCAGTTTAACGACAAACTTGCTTTCCGTGAGTAGATTGATTGAGAACGGAAATAATGTAGTGTTCAAAGAGATATGTTGCTACATTTACAATCAACAGGGCACTCTAGTTGGAAAGGCAGAACAAGTTGATGGTGTGTGTGGCGTATCCGGACTCCGTGTGTCGCGACGCGGTGAAGAATAATAAAGTTTGACAAAAAAAGAAATGTCATGACACCGACGTTTACGCGAACTATATTTTTGTGTTTTCGTATTTAATTACTTTATCTTTATCAAGTCAAGATTATAATTATTTTAGTTAAACAATATGTTGTGTACGTGTTTATCAATTTATGTAGTATGTACAGTGCCACACCGAGGTTGACACAAACTGTTTGGTGTTTTCCTTCCGCATTTTACCTAAAACTGGTGACCCCGACGTGATCGCTAAAATATACAAATAACAAAATATAAATATTTTATTAAAATGCCAAGAACACAAAACAATGAAGATGCGGATCTGATTCCATTGCCTCGCCCGGCACGTCTAACGAAGTTTGTCGACTTACTACAAAAATTCCACCGTTTTGGCCTGAAGAACCTATAATATGGTTTGCTCAAGTCGAAGGTCAGTTTATGAACGCCGGAATAACGGCAGATTTGACAAAATATAATTATGTCATCGCACAATTAGACCAAACGCATCTACGAGAAGTCAAAGATATTATCGTAAACCCTCCAACGACTGGCAAATACGAAATATTAAAACAGAGCTTGTCAAACGTCTATCAGATTCGAAAGAGCGGAAACTAAAGCAACTTCTCATGCACGAGGAACTTGGCGACCGCAAACCTTCGCAATTTCTCCGCCACTTACAAGGCCTGGCCGGTCCCGACATCTCCAATGACTTACTCATCACAATATGGACAAGCCGCTTACCACAAAATATACAAACAGTCATCGCCGGGCAGACAGCACCTACTTTGAGTTGCTCGCCGATTTGGCCGACCGAGTACACGAGATAGCTCCTCCATCCCTACAAGTCGCGTGCACTTCCACCGTATCAGCCCATGCTTCCACACTAGAGAACTTAACTAGTGAAATAGCTGAACTCAGACGTCAAATGCAGCTGACTACTCATTCTATCGCCAATTGCGTCCAAAGTCACGTGGCCACCCCAAGGACGCTCACGCAGCAAGTCTTGTACCAGATCCGACTCTAGCTACCGCAAATATCCTACATGCTGGTATCACTCCCGATATGCGAACAAGGCCAATAAATGTGTCAAACCATGCGACTTCAAGGCGGAAAACACACCGGGCAGTCGCTAATGGCGACAGACGGCTGCCCCAACGTACCTGGTCGCCTGTTTGTAACAGACCGCTGCACCAAAATGCAATTCCTCGTAGACACCGGAAGCGAGCTTTGCGTTTTCCACGCTCGGCCGTGCAACAGCGACGTACAAGGACTACCTATCAATTGAGTGCTGCAAACGGAACAACTATAAATACTTACGGCTACGTCAACCTGGAGTTAAACTTATCATTACGTCGAGCCTATCCGTGGCGATTTGTCGTGGCTGATGTCACCAAACCTATAATTGGAGCAGACTTTCTCCAGTTTTACAATCTAATGGTGGATATCAGAAACCGCCGCTTAATCGACAACACCACAACTCTTTCTACATCGGGGTCAGATGCAACATCATCCAGCACGATATCTTCAGTGAAAATACTGCTCGGTGATACAAGATATGACAAACTTTTAGCGAAATTTCCCGATATAACTCGACCTTCAGGCACTTTACGTAGTCCCAAGCATAACACTGTTCATTTTATAAAAACCACCCCCGGCCCTCCTGTGTCCTGTCCACCACGTCGCTTGGCGCCAGACAAATTACAGATAGCTAAATGCGAATTCGAAGCTATGCTTAAAAATGGTACTGCCCGACCTTCCGAAAGCTGCTGGTCGTCACCCCTTCACCTCGCACCGAAGAAGGAATCAGGATGGAGACCCTGTGGCGACTATAGGATGTTAAATGCACGCACCATCCCTGATCGATATCCCATCCGACATATTCAGGATTTTTCTCATAATATCACGGGTTCCAAGGTGTTCTCGACAATTGATTTGGTCAAAGCCTATAACCAAATTCCCGTAAACGGAGAAGATATCCCAAAAACCGCCATTACGACTCCGTTTGGTTTATATGAGTTCCCGTATATGACATTTGGTTTACGTAATGCAGGTCAAACGTTCCAAAGATTCGTTGACGAACTTACAAGAGGTCTTAATTTCTGTTTCGCTTATCTTGACGATTTTTTAGTTTACTCGAAAGATGAAGAAGAACACGAAAACACCTGAAACAAATATTCGACAGAATGAGAGAATATGGAATGCTCATTAACACCAGCAAATGCGTTTTCGGAGCAGATAATGTTACCTTTCTGGGTTATAACATATCAGCCAAAGGAGCAAAGCCACTGGAACAAAAGTGGAATCCATCAAAACTTCCCTATACCTAAAACAGTGAAGGAACTACGTAGATTCTTAGGAATGATAAACTTCTACCGTCGTTTTATACCTGATGCAGCACGAATTCAAGCCCCACTCAATGCCCTTCTCACTGGTTCAATTAAAATTCGCACCCAATAAACATCATAGGAGGCTCTAAAAGCATTCAACACCTGCAAGGATAGTTTATGTCATGCATCTCCTTGCACACCCAGACTGTGACGCGAAATTGAGCCTTGTCACAGATGCTTCAGACACGTCTTTGGGAGCAGTTCTTCAACAATATAAAGACAAAGCTTGGGAGCCCCTAGCATTTTACTCCCATAAACTTAGTCCAGCACAGCGAAATTATTCCCCTACGATCGCGAACTCTTAGCGATTTATGAAGCAATAAAACACTTTCGCCATATGCTAGAAGCGCGTGACTTTGTTATCTACACAGATCACAAGCCACTTTGTCACGCTTTCAAAACGCGCAAGGACAAATGCTCACCCAGACAATACCGTCATCTCGACTTCATATCCCAATTTTCTACGGATATCAGACATATATCTCGAGACAATGTAGTAGCAGACACGCTGTCAAGAATTGAACAACTGGACAATGTCGTAGACTTTGTGAAATTAGCTAATGCACAAGAATCCGACCCCGAGCTGGAACAGATCCTGAAAGATGGCTCTGCGTTACAACTCCAGAAAATACACGTACCTGGAACAAAAACAGACCTCTATTGCGACTTCAGTACACCAGCCCAAAGACCTTTTGTTCCTATTAGCTTACGACGCCAAATATTCAACTGTCTACATTCTCTAAGTCACCCAGGCTCGAACGCGACATCAAAATTAGTTGCTGAACGCTACGTATGGCCTGGAATCAGGAAAGATTGCAGAGATTGGACGCGAAAATGTTTACAATGCCAACGAACCAAAGTAACTCGCCATGTTATACCACCAACAGGCACATTCGAGCTACCTACGGCGCGCTTCCGTTTCGTTCACATAGACTTAATCGGACCAATGCCAATATCCAAAGGATATCGTTACTGTCTTACAGCTGTTGACAGATACACGAGATGGCCAGAGGCGATACCGATCACAGATATCAACGCTGAGACTGTCGCCACTGCCTTACTAACCTGCTGGATATCAAGATTCGGTTGCCCAACAGATATAGTGACCGATCGCGGTAAACAGTTCGAATCCACGTTATTTCAACATCTGGCAAGAGTAGCTGGATTTCACCACAGACGAACAACAGCATACCATCCAGCTTGTAACGGTCTGGTAGAACGCTTCCACCGCCAACTGAAAACAGCTATTACGTGCCATGCAAACGAACATTGGACAGAATGCCTACCACTAGTCCTGTTGGGCGTAAGAAGCGCATATAAAGACGACCTAAAAGCATCCTGCGCTGAACTGGTATACGGGAAACCCTCAGGCTACCAGGAGAATTTATTAGTCCAAGCCCTACTAAAATGACGGACATCTCGGACTATATAGCCCGACTCCGTTCATTTGTACGAAAACTCCAACCATCCCCAGCATCACGTCATGGCGAACGCGCTACCTTTGTTTACAAAGATCTAGCTACGACAACTCACGTCTTTCTAAGAGAGGACACTATACGTAGCTGTTTTCAACCTGCATATACGGGACCACACGAAGTATTAAAAAGAGGAGACAAAATCTTTACCATTTTAGTCAATGGAAAACGAACGACAGTATCAATCGAAAGAATAAAACCGGCCTACACTGTCGACGACGAATTACTAAATACTGTCCACACCGCCACCAGAGAGCCTAAATCAGTCCCAGAACTAAACCCGGAACACAGAAATATAAAAGAACACGTTCAGGACGCACAGTTAGATTCCCTGATTACTATCGCCCGTAGAACGGTCTCAGGGGGAGTGATGGCGTATCCGGACTCCGTGTGTCGCGACGCTGTGAAGAATAATAAAGTTTGACAAAAAAGAAATGTCATGACACCGACGTTTACGCGAACTATATTTTTGTGTTTTCGTATTTAATACTACTTTATCTTTATCAAGACAAGATTATAATTATTTTAGTTAAACAATATGTTGTGTACGTGTTTATCAATTTATGTAGTATGTACAGTGCCACACCGAGGTTGACACAAACTGTTTGGTGTTTTCCTTCCGCATTTTACCTAAA